>JAPPUL010000151.1:0-558309 GCA_026874595.1 Sipunculus nudus
CCCGGTATACTGAGTCGTAAGTAGCAATTCCTCAGGCCCTACATAGAACCCATGCCCCCGGTCTACTGAGTCGTAATTGTCACTACCCCCAGTTCCTACTTGAACGGGTTCGCAGGCATCAACAATGATTACCTCAGGTACTTCAGAGAACCCATGCCCCCGTTCTTCAGAGTTGTAAGTCTCAGTTCATCAGGTCTTCCAGAGAAACTATGCCGCCGGTCTACTGAATCGTTTCTACGTGGACGGGTTCTCAGGCATCAACAATGAGTACCTCAGGTCCTTCGGAGAACCCATGCCCCGTTCTACCGAGTTGTAAGTCTCACTACCTCAGGTCCTACAGAGAACCCATGCCTCCAGTCTACCGAGTTGTAAGTCTCACTACCTCACGTCATACAGAGAACCCATGTCCCCGGTCTACCGAGTCGTAAGTCTGACTACCTCAGGTCCTACAGAAAACCCATGCCCCCGGTCTACCGAGTCGTAAGTCTCACTACCTCAGGTCCTACAGAAAACCCATGCCCCCGGTCTACCGAGTCGTAAGTCTCACTACCTCATGTCCTACGGAGAACCCATGCCCCCAGGTTACCGAGTCGTAAGTCTGACTACCTCAGGTCCTACAGAAAACCCATGCCCCCGGTCTACCGAGTCGTAAGTCTCACTACCTCACGTCATACAGAAAACCCATGCCCCCGGTCTACCGAGTCGTAAGTGTCACTACCTCATGTCCTACAGAGAACTCATGCCCCCAGGTTACCGAGTCGTAAGTCTCACTTCCTCACGTCATACAGAGAACCCATGCCCCCGGTCTACCGAGTCGTAAGTCTGACTACCTCAGGTCCTACAGAAAACCCATGCCCCCGGTCTACTGAGTCGTAAGTCTCACTACCTCAGGTCCTACAGAAAACCCATGCCCCCGGTCTACCGAGTCGTAAGTCTCACTCACTACCTCATGTCCTACGGAGAACCCATGCCCCCAGGTTACCGAATCGTAAGTCTCACTACCTCACGTCATACAGAGAACCCATGCCCCCGGTCTACCGAGTCGTAAGTCTGACTACCTCAGGTCCTACAGAAAACCCATGCCCCCGGTCTACCGAGTCGTAAGTCTGACTACCTCAGGTCCTACAGGAAACCCATGCCCCCAGTCTACCGAGTCGTAAGTCTCACTACCTCAGGACCTACAGAGAACCAATGCACCCGGTCTACTGAGTCGTAAGTCCCACTACCTTATGTCCTACGGAGAACCTATGCCCCCAGGTTACCGAGTCGTAAGTCTCACTACCTCATGTCCTACGGAGAACCATGCCCCCAGGTTACCGAATCGTAAGTCTCACTACCTCACGTCATACAGAGAACCCATGCCCCCGGTCTACCGAGTCGTAAGTCTGACTACCTCAGGTCCTACAGAAAACCCATGCCCCCGGTCTACCGAGTCGTAAGTCTGACTACCTCAGGTCCTACAGGAAACCCATGCCCCCGGTCTACCGAGTCGTAAGTCTCACTACCTCAGGACCTACAGAGAACCAATGCACCCGGTCTACCGAGACGCAAGTGTCACTACCTCAGGTCCTACAGAGAACATGCACCCAGTCTACTGAGTCGTAAGTCTCACTACCTCAGGTCCTACAGAGAACCCATGCACCCGGTCTACCGAGTCGTAAGTCTTAATACCTCAGGTACCACGGAGAATCCATGGCCCCAGTCTATCGAGCCGTAAGTCTCACTACCTCAGGTCCTATATAGAACTCATGCCCCTGGTTTACTGAGTCGTAAGTCTCACTATCTCAGGTCCTACAGATAACCAATGCCTCCGGTCTACTGAGTGTTAAGGCTCACTACTCAGGTCGTACAGACAACACATGCACCTAGTCTACCAAATCGTAAGTCTCACTACCTCTGGTCCTTCGGAGTACCTATTCCCCCGGTATACTGAGTCGTAAGTAGCAATTCATCAGGCCCTACATAGAACCCATGCCCCCGGTCTAATGTGTCGTAAGTCTCACTACCCCAGTTCCTACTTGAACGGGTTTGCAGGCATCAACAATGATTACCTCAGGTACTTCAGAGAACCCATGCCCCCGTTCTTCCGAGTTGTAAGTCTCAGTTCATCAGGTCTTCCAGAGAAACTATGCCGCCGGTCTACTGAATCGTTTCTACGTGGACGGGTTCTCAGGCATCAACAATGAGTACCTCAGGTCCTTCGGAGAACCCATGCCCCGTTCTACCGAGTTGTAAGTCTCACTACCTCAGGCAGTACAGAGCACCCATGCCCCCGGTCTACCGAGTTGTAAGTCTCACTACCTCAGGCCCTACAGAGAACCCATGCCCCGTTCTACCGAGTTGTAAGTCTCACTACCTCAGGCCCTACAGAAAACCCATGCCTCCGGTCTACCAAGTCGTAAGTCTCCCTACCTCAGGACCTACAGAGAACCAATGCACCCGGTCTACTGAGTCGTAAGTCTCACTACCTCATGATCTACGGAGAACCCATGCCACCAGCTTACCGAGTCGTAAGTCTGACTACCTCAGGTCCTACAGAGAACCCATGCCTCCAGTCTACCGAGTTGTAAGTCTCACTACCTCACGTCATACAGAGAACCCATGTCCCCGGTCTACCGAGTCGTAAGTCTGACTACCTCAGGTCCTACAGAAAACCCATGCCCCCGGTCTACCGAGTCGTAAGTGTCACTACCTCATGTCCTATGGAGAACTCATGCCCCCAGGTTACCGAGTCGTAAGTCTCACTTCCTCACGTCAAACAGAGAACCCATGCCCCCTGTCTACCGAGTCGTAAGTCTCACTACCTCAGGACATACAGAGAACCAATGCACTCGGTCTTCTGAGTCGTAAGTCTCACTACCTCATGTTCTACGGAGAACCCATGCCCCCAGGTTACCGAGTCGTAAGTCTCACTACCTCACGTCCTACAGAGAACCCATGCCCCCGGTCTACCGAGTCGTAAGTGTCACTACCTCACGTCGTACAGATAACCCATGCCCCCGGTCTACCGAGTCGTAAGTCTCACTACCTCACATCATACAGAGAACCCATGCCCCTGGTCTACCGAGTCGTAAGTCTCACTACCTCATGTCCTACGGAGAACCCATGCCCCCAGGTTACCGAATCATAAGTCTCACTACCTCACGTCATACAGAAAACCCATGCCCCCGGTCTACCGAGTCGTAAGTGTCACTACCTCATGTCCTACGGAGAACTCATGCCCCCAGGTTACCGAGTCGTAAGTCTTACTTCCTTACGTCATACAGAGAACCCATGCCCCCGGTCTACCGAGTCGTAAGTCTCACTACCTCAGGACATACAGAGAACCAATGCACTCGGTCTACTGAGTCGTATGTCTCACTACCTCATGTTCTACGGAGAACCCATGCCCCCAGGTTACCGAGTCGTAAGTCTCACTACCTCACGTCCTACAGAGAACCCATGCCCCCGGTCTACCGAGTCGTAAGTCTCACTATCTCACGTCGTACAGATAACCCATGCCCCCGGTCTACCGAGTCGTAAGTCTCACTACATCACGTCATACAGAGAACCCATGCCCCCAGTCTACCGAGTCGTAAGTCTCACTACCTCATGTCCTACGGAGAACCCATGCCCCCAGGTTACCGAGTCGTAAGTCTCACTACCTCACGTCATACAGATAACCCATGCCCCCGGTCTACCGAGTCGTAAGTCTCACTACCTCACGTCATACAGAGAACCCATGCCCCCGGTCTACCGAGTCGTAAGTCTGACTACCTCAGGTCCTACAGAAAACCCATGCCCCCGGTCTACCGAGTCGTAAGTCTGACTACCTCAGGTCCTACAGGAAACCCATGCCCCCGGTCTACCGAGTCGTAAGTCTCACTACCTCAGGACCTACAGAGAACCAATGCACCCGGTCTACCGAGACGCAAGTGTCACTACCTCAGGTCCTACAGAGAACATGCACCCAGTCTACTGAGTCGTAAGTCTCACTACCTCAGGTCCTACAGAGAACCCATGCACCCGGTCTACCGAGTCGTAAGTCTTAATACCTCAGGTACCACGGAAAATCCATGGCCCCAGTCTATCGAGCCGTAAGTCTCACTACCTCAGGTCCTATATAGAACTCATGCCCCTGGTTTACTGAGTCGTAAGTCTCACTATCTCAGGTCCTACAGATAACCAATGCCTCCGGTCTACTGAGTGTTAAGGCTCACTACCTCAGGTCGTACAGACAACACATGCACCTAGTCTACCAAATCGTAAGTCTCACTACCTCTGGTCCTTCGGAGTACCTATTCCCCCGGTATACTGAGTCGTAAGTAGCAATTCATCAGGCCCTACATAGAACCCATGCCCCCGGTCTAATGAGTCGTAAGTCTCACTACCCCAGTTCCTACTTGAACGGGTTCGCAGGCATCAACAATGATTACCTCAGGTACTTCAGAGAACCCATGCCCCCGTTCTTCCGAGTTGTAAGTCTCAGTTCATCAGGTCTTCCAGAGAAACTATGCCGCCGGTCTACTGAATCGTTTCTTCGTGGACGGGTTCTCAGGCATCAACAATGAGTACCTCAGGTCCTTCGGAGAACCCATGCCCCGTTCTACCGAGTTGTAAGTCTCACTACCTCAGGCAGTACAGAGCACCCATGCCCCCGGTCTACCGAGTTGTAAGTCTCACTACCTCAGGCCCTACAGAGAACCCATGCCCCGTTCTATCGAGTTGTAAGTCTCACTACCTCAGGCCCTACAGAAAACCCATGCCTCCGGTCTACCAAGTCGTAAGTCTCCCTACCTCAGGACCTACAGAGAACCAATGCACCCGGTCTACTGAGTCGTAAGTCTCACTACCTCATGATCTACGGAGAACCCATGCCACCAGCTTACCGAGTCGTAAGTCTGAATACCTCAGGTCCTACAGAGAATCCATGCCTCCAGTCTACCGAGTTGTAAGTCTCACTACCTCACGTCATACAGAGAACCCATGTCCCCGGTCTACCGAGTCGTAAGTCTGACTACCTCAGGTCCTACAGAAAACCCATGCCCCCGGTCTACCGAGTCGTAAGTGTCACTACCTCATGTCCTATGGAGAACTCATGCCCCCAGGTTACCGAGTCGTAAGTCTCACTTCCTCACGTCATACAGAGAACCCATGCCCCCTGTCTACCGAGTCGTAAGTCTCACTACCTCAGGACATACAGAGAACCAATGCACTCGGTCTACTGAGTCGTAAGTCTCACTACCTCATGTTCTACGGAAAACCCATGCCCCCAGGTTACCGAGTCGTAAGTCTCACTACCTCACGTCCTACAGAGAACCCATGCCCCCGGTCGACCGAGTCGTAAGTGTCACTACCTCACGTCGTACAGATAACCCATGCCCCCGGTCTACCGAGTCGTAAGTCTCACTACCTCACGTCATACAGAGAACCCATGCCCCTGGTCTACCGAGTCGTAAGTCTCACTACCTCATGTCCTACGGAGAACCCATGCCCCCAGGTTACCGAATCATAAGTCTCACTCTCTCACGTCATACAGAAAACCCATGCCCACGGTCTACCGAGTCGTAAGTGTCACTACCTCATGTCCTACAGAGAACTCAGGCCCCCAGGTTACCGAGTCGTAAGTCTTACTTCCTCACGTCATACAGAGAACCCATGCCCCCGGTCTACCGAGTCGTAAGTCTCACTACCTCAGGACATACAGAGAACTAATGCACTCGGTCTACTGAGTCGTAAGTCTCACTACCTCATGTTCTACGGAGAACCCATGCCCCCAGGTTACCGAGTCGTAAGACTCACTACCTCACGTCCTACAGAGAACCCATGCCCCCGGTCTACCGAGTCGTAAGTCTCACTACCTCACGTCATACAGAGAACCCATGCCCCCGGTCTACCGAGTCGTAAGTTTCACTACCTCATGTCCTACGGAGAACCCATGCCCCCAGGTTACCGAGTCGTAAGTCTCACTACCTCACGTCATACAGAGAACCCATGCCCCCGGTCTACCGAGTCGTAAGTCTGACTACCTCAGGTCCTACAGAAAACCCATGCCCCCGGTCTACCGAGTCGTAAGTCTGACTACCTCAGGTCCTACAGAAAACCCATGCCCCCGGTCTACCGAGTTGTAAGTCTCACTACCTCATGTCCTACGGAGAACCCATGCCCCCAGGTTACCGAATCGTAAGTCTCACTACCTCACGTCATACAGAGAACCCATGCCCCCGGTCTACCGAGTCGTAAGTCTGACTACCTCAGGTCCTACAGAAAACCCATGCCCCCGGTCTACCGAGTAATAAGTCTGACTACCTCAGGTCCTACAGGAAACCCATGCCCCCGGTCTACCGAGTCGTAAGTCTCACTACCTCAGGACCTACAGAGAACCAGTGCACCCGGTCTACCGAGACGCAAGTGTCACTACCTCAGGTCCTACAGAGAACATGCACCCGGTCTACTGAGTCGTAAGTCTCACTACCTCAGGTCCTACAGAGAACCCATGCACCCGGTCTACCGAGTCGTAAGTCTTAATACCTCAGGTACCACGGAGAATCCATGGCCCCAGTCTACCGAGCGGTAAGTCTCACTACCTCAGGTCCTATATAGAACTCATGCCCCTGGTTTACTGAGTCGTAAGTCTCACTATCTCAGGTCCTACAGATAACCAATGCCTCCGGTCTACTGAGTGTTAAGGCTCACTACCTCAGGTCGTACAGACAACACATGCACCTAGTCTACCAAATCGTAAGTCTCACTACCTCTGGTCCTTTGGAGTACCTATTCCCCCGGTATACTGAGTCGTAAGTAGCAATTCCTCAGGCCCTACATAGAACCCATGCCCCCGGTCTACTGAGTCGTAATTGTCACTACCCCAGTTCCTACTTGAACGGGTTCGCAGGCATCAACAATGATTACCTCAGGTACTTCAGAGAACCCATGCCCCCGTTCTTCAGAGTTGTAAGTCTCAGTTCATCAGGTCTTCCAGAGAAACTATGCCGCCGGTCTACTGAATCGTTTCTACGTGGACGGGTTCTCAGGCATCAACAATGAGTACCTCAGGTCCTTCGGAGAACCCATGCCCCGTTCTACCGAGTTGTAAGTCTCACTACCTCAGGTCCTACAGAGAACCCATGCCTCCAGTCTACCGAGTTGTAAGTCTCACTACCTCACGTCATACAGAGAACCCATGTCCCCGGTCTACCGAGTCGTAAGTCTGACTACCTCAGGTCCTACAGAAAACCAATGCCCCCGGTCTACCGAGTCGTAAGTGTCACTACCCCATGTCCTATGGAGAACTCATGCCCCCAGGTTACCGAGTCGTAAGTCTCACTTCCTCACGTCATACAGAGAACTCATGCCCCCTGTCTACCGAGTCGTAAGTCTCACTACCTCATGTCCTACGGAGAACCCATGCCCCCAGGTTACCGAATCATAAGTCTCACTACCTCACATCATACAGAAAACCCATGCCTCCGGTCTACCGAGTCGTAAGTGTCACTACCTCATGTCCTACGGAGAACTCATGCCCCCAGGTTACCGAGTCGTAAGTCTCACTTCCTCACGTCATACAGAGAACCCATGCCCCCGGTCTACCGAGTCGTAAGTCTGACTACCTCAGGTCCTACAGAAAACAAATGCCCCCGGTCTACCGAGTCGTAAGTCTCACTACCTCAGGTCCTACAGAAAACCCATGCCCCCGGTCTACCGAGTCGTAAGTCTCACTACCTCATGTCCTACGGAGAACCCATGTCCCAGGTTACCGAGTCGTAAGTCTGACTACCTCAGGTCCTACAGAAAACCCATGCCCCCGGTCTACCGAGTCGTAAGTCTCACTACCTCACGTCATACAGAAAACCCATGCCCCCGGTCTACCGAGTCGTAAGTGTCACTACCTCATGTCCTACAGAGAACTCATGCCCCCAGGTTACCGAGTCGTAAGTCTCACTTCCTCACGTCATACAGAGAACCCATGCCCCCGGTCTACCGAGTCGTAAGTCTGACTACCTCAGGTCCTACAGAAAACCCATGCCCCCGGTCTACTGAGTCGTAAGTCTCACTACCTCAGGTCCTACAGAAAACCCATGCCCCCGGTCTACCGAGTCGTAAGTCTCACTACCTCATGTCCTACGGAGAACCCATGCCCCCAGGTTACCGAATCGTAAGTCTCACTACCTCACGTCATACAGAGAACCCATGCCCCCGGTCTACCGAGTCGTAAGTCTGACTACCTCAGGTCCTACAGAAAACCCATGCCCCCGGTCTACCGAGTCGTAAGTCTGACTACCTCAGGTCCTACAGGAAACCCATGCCCCCAGTCTACCGAGTCGTAAGTCTCACTACCTCAGGACCTACAGAGAACCAATGCACCCGGTCTACTGAGTCGTAAGTCCCACTACCTTATGTCCTACGGAGAACCTATGCCCCCAGGTTACCGAGTCGTAAGTCTCACTACCACATGTCCTACGGAGAACCCATGCCCCCAGGTTACCGAATCGTAAGTCTCACTACCTCACGTCATACAGAGAACCCATGCCCCCGGTCTACCGAGTCGTAAGTCTGACTACCTCAGGTCCTACAGAAAACCCATGCCCCCGGTCTACCGAGTCGTAAGTCTGACTACCTCAGGTCCTACAGGAAACCCATGCCCCCGGTCTACCGAGTCGTAAGTCTCACTACCTCAGGACCTACAGAGAACCAATGCACCCGGTCTACCGAGACGCAAGTGTCACTACCTCAGGTCCTACACAGAACATGCACCCAGTCTACTGAGTCGTAAGTCTCAATACCTCAGGTCCTACAGAGAACCCATGCACCCGGTCTACCGAGTCGTAAGTCTTAATACCTCAGGTACCACGGAGAATCCATGGCCCCAGTCTATCGAACCGTAAGTCTCACTACCTCAGGTCCTATACAGAACTCATGCCCTTGGTTTACTGAGTCGTAAGTCTCACTATCTCAGGTCCTACAGATAACCAATGCCTCCGGTCTACTGAGTGTTAAGGCTCACTACCTCAGGTCGTACAGACAACACATGCACCTAGTCTACCAAATCGTAAGTCTCACTACCTCTGGTCCTTCGGAGTACCTATTCCCCCGGTATACTGAGTCGTAAGTAGCAATTCATCAGGCCCTACATAGAACCCATGCCCCCGGTCTAATGAGTCGTAAGTCTCACTACCCCAGTTCCTACTTGAACGGGTTCGCAGGCATCAACAATGATTACCTCAGGTACTTCAGAGAACCCATGCCCCCGTTCTTCCGAGTTGTAAGTCTCAGTTCATCAGGTCTTCCAGAGAAACTATGCCGCCGGTCTACTGAATCGTTTCTTCGTGGACGGGTTCTCAGGCATCAACAATGAGTACCTCAGGTCCTTCGGAGAACCCATGCCCCGTTCTACCGAGTTGTAAGTCTCACTACCTCAGGCAGTACAGAGCACCCATGCCCCCGGTCTACCGAGTTGTAAGTCTCACTACCTCAGGCCCTACAGAGAACCCATGCCCCGTTCTATCGAGTTGTAAGTCTCTCTACCTCAGGCCCTACAGAAAACCCATGCCTCCGGTCTACCAAGTCGTAAGTCTCCCTACCTCAGGACCTACAGAGAACCAATGCACCCGGTCTACTGAGTCGTAAGTCTCACTACCTCATGATCTACGGAGAACCCATGCCACCAGCTTACCGAGTCGTAAGTCTGAATACCTCAGGTCCTACAGAGAATCCATGCCTCCAGTCTACCGAGTTGTAAGTCTCACTACCTCACGTCATACAGAGAACCCATGTCCCCGGTCTACCGAGTCGTAAGTCTGACTACCTCAGGTCCTACAGAAAACCAATGCCCCCGGTCTACCGAGTCGTAAGTGTCACTACCTCATGTCCTATGGAGAACTCATGCCCCCAGGTTACCGAGTCGTAAGTCTCACTTCCTCACGTCATACAGAGAACCCATGCCCCCTGTCTACCGAGTCGTAAGTCTCACTACCTCAGGACATACAGAGAACCAATGCACTCGGTCTACTGAGTCGTAAGTCTCACTACCTCATGTTCTACGGAAAACCCATGCCCCCAAGTTACCGAGTCGTAAGTCTCACTACCTCACGTCCTACAGAGAACCCATGCCCCCGGTCTACCGAGTCGTAAGTGTCACTACCTCACGTCGTACAGATAACCCATGCCCCCGGTCTACCGAGTCGTAAGTCTCACTACCTCACGTCATACAGAGAACCCATGCCCCTGGTCTACCGAGTCGTAAGTCTCACTACCTCATGTCCTGCGGAGAACTCATGCCCCCAGGTTACCGAGTCGTAAGTCTCACTACCTCATGTTCTACGGAGAACCCATGCCCCCAGGTTACCGAGTCGTAAGACTCACTACCTCACGTCCTACAGAGAACACATGCCCCCGGTCTACCGAGTCGTAAGTCTCACTATCTCACGTCGTACAGATAACCCATGCCCCCGGTCTATCGAGTCGTAAGTCTCACTACATCACGTCATACAGAGAACCCATGCCCCCGGTCTACCGAGTCGTAAGTCTCACTGCCTCATGTCCTACGGAGAACCCATGCCCCCAGGTTACCGAGTCGTAAGTCTCACTACCTCACGTCATACAGAGAACCCATGCCCCCGGTCTACCGAGTCGTAAGTCTAACTACCTCAGGTCCTACAGAAAACCCATGCCCCCGGTCTATCGAGTCGTAAGTCTGACTACCTCAGGTCCTACAGAAAACCCATGCCCCCGGTCTACCGAGTTGTAAGTCTCACTACCTCATGTCCTACGGAGAACCCATGCCCCCAGGTTACCGAATCGTAAGTCTCACTACCTCACGTCATACAGAGAACCCATGCCCCCGGTCTACCGAGTCGTAAGTCTGACTACCTCAGGTCCTACAGAAAACCCATGCCCCCGGTCTACCGAGTAATAAGTCTGACTACCTCAGGTCCTACAGGAAACCCATGCCCCCGGTCTACCGAGTCGTAAGTCTCACTACCTCAGGACCTACAGAGAACCAGTGCACCCGGTCTACCGAGACGCAAGTGTCACTACCTCAGGTCCTACAGAGAACATGCACCCGGTCTACTGAGTCGTAAGTCTCACTACCTCAGGTCCTACAGAGAACCCATGCACCCGGTCTACCGAGTCGTAAGTCTTAATACCTCAGGTACCACGGAGAATCCATGGCCCCAGTCTACCGAGCGGTAAGTCTCACTACCTCAGGTCCTATATAGAACTCATGCCCCTGGTTTACTGAGTCGTAAGTCTCACTATCTCAGGTCCTACAGATAACCAATGCCTCCGGTCTACTGAGTGTTAAGGCTCACTACCTCAGGTCGTACAGACAACACATGCACCTAGTCTACCAAATCGTAAGTCTCACTACCTCTGGTCCTTTGGAGTACCTATTCCCCCGGTATACTGAGTCGTAAGTAGCAATTCCTCAGGCCCTACATAGAACCCATGCCCCCGGTCTACTGAGTCGTAATTGTCACTACCCCAGTTCCTACTTGAACGGGTTCGCAGGCATCAACAATGATTACCTCAGGTACTTCAGAGAACCCATGCCCCCGTTCTTCAGAGTTGTAAGTCTCAGTTCATCAGGTCTTCCAGAGAAACTATGCCGCCGGTCTACTGAATCGTTTCTACGTGGACGGGTTCTCAGGCATCAACAATGAGTACCTCAGGTCCTTCGGAGAACCCATGCCCCGTTCTACCGAGTTGTAAGTCTCACTACCTCAGGTCCTACAGAGAACCCATGCCTCCAGTCTACCGAGTTGTAAGTCTCACTACCTCACGTCATACAGAGAACCCATGTCCCCGGTCTACCGAGTCGTAAGTCTGACTACCTCAGGTCCTACAGAAAACCAATGCCCCCGGTCTACCGAGTCGTAAGTGTCACTACCCCATGTCCTATGGAGAACTCATGCCCCCAGGTTACCGAGTCGTAAGTCTCACTTCCTCACGTCATACAGAGAACTCATGCCCCCTGTCTACCGAGTCGTAAGTCTCACTACCTCATGTCCTACGGAGAACCCATGCCCCCAGGTTACCGAATCATAAGTCTCACTACCTCACATCATACAGAAAACCCATGCCTCCGGTCTACCGAGTCGTAAGTGTCACTACCTCATGTCCTACGGAGAACTCATGCCCCCAGGTTACCGAGTCGTAAGTCTCACTTCCTCACGTCATACAGAGAACCCATGCCCCCGGTCTACCGAGTCGTAAGTCTGACTACCTCAGGTCCTACAGAAAACAAATGCCCCCGGTCTACCGAGTCGTAAGTCTCACTACCTCAGGTCCTACAGAAAACCCATGCCCCCGGTCTACCGAGTCGTAAGTCTCACTACCTCATGTCCTACGGAGAACCCATGTCCCAGGTTACCGAGTCGTAAGTCTGACTACCTCAGGTCCTACAGAAAACCCATGCCCCCGGTCTACCGAGTCGTAAGTCTCACTACCTCACGTCATACAGAAAACCCATGCCCCCGGTCTACCGAGTCGTAAGTGTCACTACCTCATGTCCTACAGAGAACTCATGCCCCCAGGTTACCGAGTCGTAAGTCTCACTTCCTCACGTCATACAGAGAACCCATGCCCCCGGTCTACCGAGTCGTAAGTCTGACTACCTCAGGTCCTACAGAAAACCCATGCCCCCGGTCTACTGAGTCGTAAGTCTCACTACCTCAGGTCCTACAGAAAACCCATGCCCCCGGTCTACCGAGTCGTAAGTCTCACTACCTCATGTCCTACGGAGAACCCATGCCCCCAGGTTACCGAATCGTAAGTCTCACTACCTCACGTCATACAGAGAACCCATGCCCCCGGTCTACCGAGTCGTAAGTCTGACTACCTCAGGTCCTACAGAAAACCCATGCCCCCGGTCTACCGAGTCGTAAGTCTGACTACCTCAGGTCCTACAGGAAACCCATGCCCCCAGTCTACCGAGTCGTAAGTCTCACTACCTCAGGACCTACAGAGAACCAATGCACCCGGTCTACTGAGTCGTAAGTCCCACTACCTTATGTCCTACGGAGAACCTATGCCCCCAGGTTACCGAGTCGTAAGTCTCACTACCACATGTCCTACGGAGAACCCATGCCCCCAGGTTACCGAATCGTAAGTCTCACTACCTCACGTCATACAGAGAACCCATGCCCCCGGTCTACCGAGTCGTAAGTCTGACTACCTCAGGTCCTACAGAAAACCCATGCCCCCGGTCTACCGAGTCGTAAGTCTGACTACCTCAGGTCCTACAGGAAACCCATGCCCCCGGTCTACCGAGTCGTAAGTCTCACTACCTCAGGACCTACAGAGAACCAATGCACCCGGTCTACCGAGACGCAAGTGTCACTACCTCAGGTCCTACACAGAACATGCACCCAGTCTACTGAGTCGTAAGTCTCAATACCTCAGGTCCTACAGAGAACCCATGCACCCGGTCTACCGAGTCGTAAGTCTTAATACCTCAGGTACCACGGAGAATCCATGGCCCCAGTCTATCGAACCGTAAGTCTCACTACCTCAGGTCCTATACAGAACTCATGCCCTTGGTTTACTGAGTCGTAAGTCTCACTATCTCAGGTCCTACAGATAACCAATGCCTCCGGTCTACTGAGTGTTAAGGCTCACTACCTCAGGTCGTACAGACAACACATGCACCTAGTCTACCAAATCGTAAGTCTCACTACCTCTGGTCCTTCGGAGTACCTATTCCCCCGGTATACTGAGTCGTAAGTAGCAATTCATCAGGCCCTACATAGAACCCATGCCCCCGGTCTAATGAGTCGTAAGTCTCACTACCCCAGTTCCTACTTGAACGGGTTCGCAGGCATCAACAATGATTACCTCAGGTACTTCAGAGAACCCATGCCCCCGTTCTTCCGAGTTGTAAGTCTCAGTTCATCAGGTCTTCCAGAGAAACTATGCCGCCGGTCTACTGAATCGTTTCTTCGTGGACGGGTTCTCAGGCATCAACAATGAGTACCTCAGGTCCTTCGGAGAACCCATGCCCCGTTCTACCGAGTTGTAAGTCTCACTACCTCAGGCAGTACAGAGCACCCATGCCCCCGGTCTACCGAGTTGTAAGTCTCACTACCTCAGGCCCTACAGAGAACCCATGCCCCGTTCTATCGAGTTGTAAGTCTCTCTACCTCAGGCCCTACAGAAAACCCATGCCTCCGGTCTACCAAGTCGTAAGTCTCCCTACCTCAGGACCTACAGAGAACCAATGCACCCGGTCTACTGAGTCGTAAGTCTCACTACCTCATGATCTACGGAGAACCCATGCCACCAGCTTACCGAGTCGTAAGTCTGAATACCTCAGGTCCTACAGAGAATCCATGCCTCCAGTCTACCGAGTTGTAAGTCTCACTACCTCACGTCATACAGAGAACCCATGTCCCCGGTCTACCGAGTCGTAAGTCTGACTACCTCAGGTCCTACAGAAAACCAATGCCCCCGGTCTACCGAGTCGTAAGTGTCACTACCTCATGTCCTATGGAGAACTCATGCCCCCAGGTTACCGAGTCGTAAGTCTCACTTCCTCACGTCATACAGAGAACCCATGCCCCCTGTCTACCGAGTCGTAAGTCTCACTACCTCAGGACATACAGAGAACCAATGCACTCGGTCTACTGAGTCGTAAGTCTCACTACCTCATGTTCTACGGAAAACCCATGCCCCCAAGTTACCGAGTCGTAAGTCTCACTACCTCACGTCCTACAGAGAACCCATGCCCCCGGTCTACCGAGTCGTAAGTGTCACTACCTCACGTCGTACAGATAACCCATGCCCCCGGTCTACCGAGTCGTAAGTCTCACTACCTCACGTCATACAGAGAACCCATGCCCCTGGTCTACCGAGTCGTAAGTCTCACTACCTCATGTCCTGCGGAGAACTCATGCCCCCAGGTTACCGAGTCGTAAGTCTCACTACCTCATGTTCTACGGAGAACCCATGCCCCCAGGTTACCGAGTCGTAAGACTCACTACCTCACGTCCTACAGAGAACACATGCCCCCGGTCTACCGAGTCGTAAGTCTCACTATCTCACGTCGTACAGATAACCCATGCCCCCGGTCTATCGAGTCGTAAGTCTCACTACATCACGTCATACAGAGAACCCATGCCCCCGGTCTACCGAGTCGTAAGTCTCACTGCCTCATGTCCTACGGAGAACCCATGCCCCCAGGTTACCGAGTCGTAAGTCTCACTACCTCACGTCATACAGAGAACCCATGCCCCCGGTCTACCGAGTCGTAAGTCTAACTACCTCAGGTCCTACAGAAAACCCATGCCCCCGGTCTATCGAGTCGTAAGTCTGACTACCTCAGGTCCTACAGAAAACCCATGCCCCCGGTCTACCGAGTTGTAAGTCTCACTACCTCATGTCCTACGGAGAACCCATGCCCCCAGGTTACCGAATCGTAAGTCTCACTACCTCACGTCATACAGAGAACCCATGCCCCCGGTCTACCGAGTCGTAAGTCTGACTACCTCAGGTCCTACAGAAAACCCATGCCCCCGGTCTACCGAGTCATAAGTCTGACTACCTCAGGTCCTACAGGAAACCCATGCCCCCGGTCTACCGAGTCGTAAGTCTCACTACCTCAGGACCTACAGAGAACCAATGCACCCGGTCTACCGAGACGCAAGTGTCA
The DNA here is from genome assembly GCA_026874595.1 of Sipunculus nudus. Classification (NCBI taxonomy): domain Eukaryota; kingdom Metazoa; phylum Annelida; class Sipuncula; order Golfingiida; family Sipunculidae; genus Sipunculus; species Sipunculus nudus. Next base: position 15,629 of record JAPPUL010000151.1, read on the forward strand.
CTACCTCAGGTCCTACAGAGAACATGCACCCGGTCTACTGAGTCGTAAGTCTCACTACCTCAGGTCCTACAGAGAACCCATGCACCCGGTCTACCGAGTCGTAAGTCTTAATACCTCAGGTACCACGGAGAATCCATGGCCCCAGTCTACCGAGCCGTAAGTCTCACTACCTCAGGTCCTATATAGAACTCATGCCCCTGGTTTACTGAGTCGTAAGTCTCACTATCTCAGGTCCTACAGATAACCAATGCCTCCGGTCTACTGAGTGTTAAGGCTCACTACCTCAGGTCGTACAGACAACACATGCACCTAGTCTACCAAATCGTAAGTCTCACTACCTCTGGTCCTTTGGAGTACCTATTCCCCCGGTATACTGAGTCGTAAGTAGCAATTCCTCAGGCCCTACATAGAACCCATGCCCCCGGTCTACTGAGTCGTAATTGTCACTACCCCAGTTCCTACTTGAACGGGTTCGCAGGCATCAACAATGATTACCTCAGGTACTTCAGAGAACCCATGCCCCCGTTCTTCAGAGTTGTAAGTCTCAGTTCATCAGGTCTTCCAGAGAAACTATGCCGCCGGTCTACTGAATCGTTTCTACGTGGACGGGTTCTCAGGCATCAACAATGAGTACCTCAGGTCCTTCGGAGAACCCATGCCCCGTTCTACCGAGTTGTAAGTCTCACTACCTCAGGTCCTACAGAGAACCCATGCCTCCAGTCTACCGAGTTGTAAGTCTCACTACCTCACGTCATACAGAGAACCCATGTCCCCGGTCTACCGAGTCGTAAGTCTGACTACCTCAGGTCCTACAGAAAACCAATGCCCCCGGTCTACCGAGTCGTAAGTGTCACTACCTCATGTCCTATGGAGAACTCATGCCCCCAGGTTACCGAGTCGTAAGTCTCACTTCCTCACGTCATACAGAGAACCCATGCCCCCTGTCTACCGAGTCGTAAGTCTCACTACCTCAGGACATACAGAGAACCAATGCACTCGGTCTACTGAGTCGTAAGTCTCACTACCTCATGTTCTACGGAGAACCCATGCCCCCAGGTTACCGAGTCGTAAGTCTCACTACCTCACGTCCTACAGAGAACCCATGCCCCCGGTCTACCGAGTCGTAAGTGTCACTACCTCACGTCGTACAGATAACCCATGCCCCCGGTCTACCGAGTCGTAAGTCTCACTACCTCATGTTCTACGGAAAACCCATGCCCCCAGGTTACCGAGTCGTAAGTCTCACTACCTCACGTCCTACAGAGAACCCATGCCCCCGGTCTACCGAGTCGTAAGTCTCACTACCTCACGTCGTACAGATAACCCATGCCCCCGGTCTACGGAGTCGTAAGTCTCACTACCTCACGTCATACAGAGAACCCATGCCCCTGGTCTACCGAGTCGTAAGTCTCACTACCTCATGTCCTACGGAGAACCCATGCCCCCAGGTTACCGAATCATAAGTCTCACTCTCTCACGTCATACAGAAAACCCATGCCCACGGTCTACCGAGTCGTAAGTGTCACTACCTCATGTCCTACAGAGAACTCAGGCCCCCAGGTTACCGAGTCGTAAGTCTTACTTCCTCACGTCATACAGAGAACCCATGCCCCCGGTCTACCGAGCCGTAAGTCTCACTACCTCAGGACATACAGAGAACTAATGCACTCGGTCTACTGAGTCGTAAGTCTCACTACCTCATGTTCTACGGAGAACCCATGCCCCCAGGTTACCGAGTCGTAAGACTCACTACCTCACGTCCTACAGAGAACCCATGCCCCCGGTCTACCGAGTCGTAAGTCTCACTACCTCACGTCATACAGAGAACCCATGCCCCCGGTCTACCGAGTCGTAAGTTTCACTACCTCATGTCCTACGGAGAACCCATGCCCCCAGGTTACCGAGTCGTAAGTCTCACTACCTCACGTCATACAGAGAACCCATGCCCCCGGTCTACCGAGTCGTAAGTCTGACTACCTCAGGTCCTACAGAAAACCCATGCCCCCGGTCTACCGAGTTGTAAGTCTGACTACCTCAGGTCCTACAGAAAACCCATGCCCCCGGTCTACCGAGTTGTAAGTCTCACTACCTCATGTCCTACGGAGAACCCATGCCCCCAGGTTACCGAATCGTAAGTCTCACTACCTCACGTCATACAGAGAACCCAGGCCCCCGGTCTACCGAGTCGTAAGTCTGACTACCTCAGGTCCTACAGAAAACCCATGCCCCCGGTCTACCGAGTAATAAGTCTGACTACCTCAGGTCCTACAGGAAACCCATGCCCCCGGTCTACCGAGTCGTAAGTCTCACTACCTCAGGACCTACAGAGAACCAGTGCACCCGGTCTACCGAGACGCAAGTGTCACTACCTCAGGTCCTACAGAGAACATGCACCCGGTCTACTGAGTCGTAAGTCTCACTACCTCAGGTCCTACAGAGAACCCATGCACCCGGTCTACCGAGTCGTAAGTCTTAATACCTCAGGTACCACGGAGAATCCATGGCCCCAGTCTACCGAGCCGTAAGTCTCACTACCTCAGGTCCTATATAGAACTCATGCCCCTGGTTTACTGAGTCGTAAGTCTCACTATCTCAGGTCCTACAGATAACCAATGCCTCCGGTCTACTGAGTGTTAAGGCTCACTACCTCAGGTCGTACAGACAACACATGCACCTAGTCTACCAAATCGTAAGTCTCACTACCTCTGGTCCTTTGGAGTACCTATTCCCCCGGTATACTGAGTCGTAAGTAGCAATTCCTCAGGCCCTACATAGAACCCATGCCCCCGGTCTACTGAGTCGTAATTGTCACTACCCCAGTTCCTACTTGAACGGGTTCGCAGGCATCAACAATGATTACCTCAGGTACTTCAGAGAACCCATGCCCCCGTTCTTCAGAGTTGTAAGTCTCAGTTCATCAGGTCTTCCAGAGAAACTATGCCGCCGGTCTACTGAATCGTTTCTACGTGGACGGGTTCTCAGGCATCAACAATGAGTACCTCAGGTCCTTCGGAGAACCCATGCCCCGTTCTACCGAGTTGTAAGTCTCACTACCTCAGGTCCTACAGAGAACCCATGCCTCCAGTCTACCGAGTTGTAAGTCTCACTACCTCACGTCATACAGAGAACCCATGTCCCCGGTCTACCGAGTCGTAAGTCTGACTACCTCAGGTCCTACAGAAAACCAATGCCCCCGGTCTACCGAGTCGTAAGTGTCACTACCCCATGTCCTATGGAGAACTCATGCCCCCAGGTTACCGAGTCGTAAGTCTCACTTCCTCACGTCATACAGAGAACCCATGCCCCCTGTCTACCGAGTCGTAAGTCTCACTACCTCAGGACATACAGAGAACCCATGCCCCTGGTCTACCGAGTCGTAAGTCTCACTACCTCATGTCCTACGGAGAACCCATGCCCCCAGGTTACCGAATCATAAGTCTCACTCTCTCACGTCATACAGAAAACCCATGCCCACGGTCTACCGAGTCGTAAGTGTCACTACCTCATGTCCTGCGGAGAACTCATGCCCCCAGGTTACCGAGTCGTAAGTCTCACTACCTCACGTCATACAGAGAACCCATGTCCCCGGTCTACCGAGTCGAAAGTCTGACTACCTCAGGTCCTACAGAAAACCCATGCCCCCGGTCTACCGAGTCGTAAGTCTCACTACCTCACGTCATACAGAGAAACCATGCCCCTGGTCTACCGAGTCGTAAGTCTCACTACCTCATGTCCTACGGAGAACCCATGCCCCCAGGTTACCGAATCATAAGTCTCACTACCTCACATCATACAGAAAACCCATGCCCCCGGTCTACCGAGTCGTAAGTGTCACTACCTCATGTCCTACGGAGAACTCATGCCCCCAGGTTACCGAGTCGTAAGTCTCACTTCCTCACGTCATACAGAGAACCCATGCCCCCGGTCTACCGAGTCGTAAGTCTGACTACCTCAGGTCCTACAGAAAACCCATGCCCCCGGTCTACCGAGTCGTAAGTCTCACTACCTCAGGTCCTACAGAAAACCCATGCCCCCGGTCTACCGAGTCGTAAGTCTCACTACCTCATGTCCTACGGAGAACCCATGTCCCAGGTTACCGAGTCGTAAGTCTGACTACCTCAGGTCCTACAGAAAACCCATGCCCCCGGTCTACCGAGTCGTAAGTCTCACTACCTCACGTCATACAGAAAACCCATGCCCCCGGTCTACCGAGTCGTAAGTGTCACTACCTCATGTCCTACAGAGAACTCATGCCCCCAGGTTACCGAGTCGTAAGTCTCACTTCCTCACGTCATACAGAGAACCCATGCCCCCGGTCTACCGAGTCGTAAGTCTGACTACCTCATGTCCTACAGAAAACCCATGCCCCCGGTCTACTGAGTCGTAAGTCTCACTACCTCATGTCCTACAGAAAACCCATGCCCCCGGTCTACCGAGTCGTAAGTCTCACTACCTCATGTCCTACGGAGAACCCATGCCCCCAGGTTACCGAATCGTAAGTCTCACTACCTCACGTCATACAGAGAACCCATGCCCCCGGTCTACCGAGTCGTAAGTCTGACTACCTCAGGTCCTACAGAAAACCCATGCCCCCGGTCTACCGAGTCGTAAGTCTGACTACCTCAGGTCCTACAGGAAACCCATGCCCCCAGTCTACCGAGTCGTAAGTCTCACTACCTCAGGACCTACAGAGAACCAATGCACCCGGTCTACTGAGTCGTAAGTCCCACTACCTTATGTCCTACGGAGAACCTATGCCCCCAGGTTACCGAGTCGTAAGTCTCACTACCTCATGTCCTACGGAGAACCCATGCCCCCAGGTTACCGAATCGTAAGTCTCACTACCTCACGTCATACAGAGAACCCATGCCCCCGGTCTACCGAGTCGTAAGTCTGACTACCTCAGGTCCTACAGAAAACCCATGCCCCCGGTCTACCGAGTCGTAAGTCTGACTACCTCAGGTCCTACAGGAAACCCATGCCCCCGGTCTACCGAGTCGTAAGTCTCACTACCTCAGGACCTACAGAGAACCAATGCACCCGGTCTACCGAGACGCAAGTGTCACTACCTCAGGTCCTACACAGAACATGCACCCAGTCTACTGAGTCGTAAGTCTCACTACCTCAGGTCCTACAGAGAACCCATGCACCCGGTCTACCGAGTCGTAAGTCTTAATACCTCAGGTACCACGGAGAATCCATGGCCCCAGTCTATCGAACCGTAAGTCTCACTACCTCAGGTCCTATATAGAACTCATGCCCCTGGTTTACTGAGTCGTAAGTCTCACTATCTCAGGTCCTACAGATAACCAATGCCTCCGGTCTACTGAGTGTTAAGGCTCACTACCTCAGGTCGTACAGACAACACATGCACCTAGTCTACCAAATCGTAAGTCTCACTACCTCTGGTCCTTCGGAGTACCTATTCCCCCGGTATACTGAGTCGTAAGTAGCAATTCATCAGGCCCTACATAGAACCCATGCCCCCGGTCTAATGAGTCGTAAGTCTCACTACCCCAGTTCCTACTTGAACGGGTTCGCAGGCATCAACAATGATTACCTCAGGTACTTCAGAGAACCCATGCCCCCGTTCTTCCGAGTTGTAAGTCTCAGTTCATCAGGTCTTCCAGAGAAACTATGCCGCCGGTCTACTGAATCGTTTCTTCGTGGACGGGTTCTCAGGCATCAACAATGAGTACCTCAGGTCCTTCGGAGAACCCATGCCCCGTTCTACCGAGTTGTAAGTCTCACTACCTCAGGCAGTACAGAGCACCCATGCCCCCGGTCTACCGAGTTGTAAGTCTCACTACCTCAGGCCCTACAGAGAACCCATGCCCCGTTCTATCGAGTTGTAAGTCTCACTACCTCAGGCCCTACAGAAAACCCATGCCTCCGGTCTACCAAGTCGTAAGTCTCCCTACCTCAGGACCTACAGAGAACCAATGCACCCGGTCTACTGAGTCGTAAGTCTCACTACCTCATGATCTACGGAGAACCCATGCCACCAGCTTACCGAGTCGTAAGTCTGAATACCTCAGGTCCTACAGAGAATCCATGCCTCCAGTCTACCGAGTTGTAAGTCTCACTACCTCACGTCATACAGAGAACCCATGTCCCCGGTCTACCGAGTCGTAAGTCTGACTACCTCAGGTCCTACAGAAAACCAATGCCCCCGGTCTACCGAGTCGTAAGTGTCACTACCTCATGTCCTATGGAGAACTCATGCCCCCAGGTTACCGAGTCGTAAGTCTCACTTCCTCACGTCATACAGAGAACCCATGCCCCCTGTCTACCGAGTCGTAAGTCTCACTACCTCAGGACATACAGAGAACCAATGCACTCGGTCTACTGAGTCGTAAGTCTCACTACCTCATGTTCTACGGAAAACCCATGCCCCCAGGTTACCGAGTCGTAAGTCTCACTACCTCACGTCCTACAGAGAACCCATGCCCCCGGTCTACCGAGTCGTAAGTGTCACTACCTCACGTCGTACAGATAACCCATGCCCCCGGTCTACCGAGTCGTAAGTCTCACTACCTCACGTCATACAGAGAACCCATGCCCCTGGTCTACCGAGTCGTAAGTCTCACTACCTCATGTCCTACGGAGAACCCATGCCCCCAGGTTACCGAATCATAAGTCTCACTCTCTCACGTCATACAGAAAACCCATGCCCACGGTCTACCGAGTCGTAAGTGTCACTACCTCATGTCCTACAGAGAACTCATGCCCCCAGGTTACCGAATCATAAGTCTCACTACCTCACGTCATACAGAAAACCCATGCCCCCGGTCTACCGAGTCGTAAGTCTCACTACCTCATGTCCTGCGGAGAACTCATGCCCCCAGGTTACCGAGTCGTAAGTCTCACTACCTCATGTTCTACGGAGAACCCATGCCCCCAGGTTACCGAGTCGTAAGACTCACTACCTCACGTCCTACAGAGAACCCATGCCCCCGGTCTACCGAGTCGTAAGTCTCACTATCTCACGTCGTACAGATAACCCATGCCCCGGTCTATCGAGTCGTAAGTCTCACTACATCACGTCATACAGAGAACCCATGCCCCCGGTCTACCGAGTCGTAAGTCTCACTACCTCATGTCCTACGGAGAACCCATGCCCCCAGGTTACCGAGTCGTAAGTCTCACTACCTCACGTCATACAGAGAACCCATGCCCCCGGTCTACCGAGTCGTAAGTCTAACTACCTCAGGTCCTACAGAAAACCCATGCCCCCGGTCTATCGAGTCGTAAGTCTGACTACCTCAGGTCCTACAGAAAACCCATGCCCCCGGTCTACCGAGTTGTAAGTCTCACTACCTCATGTCCTACGGAGAACCCATGCCCCCAGGTTACCGAATCGTAAGTCTCACTACCTCACGTCATACAGAGAACCCATGCCCCCGGTCTACCGAGTCGTAAGTCTGACTACCTCAGGTCCTACAGAAAACCCATGCCCCCGGTCTACCGAGTCATAAGTCTGACTACCTCAGGTCCTACAGGAAACCCATGCCCCCGGTCTACCGAGTCGTAAGTCTCACTACCTCAGGACCTACAGAGAACCAATGCAGCCGGTCTACCGAGACGCAAGTGTCACTACCTCAGGTCCTACAGAGAACATGCACCCGGTCTACTGAGTCGTAAGTCTCACTACCTCAGGTCCTACAGAGAACCCATGCACCCGGTCTACCGAGTCGTAAGTCTTAATACCTCAGGTACCACGGAGAATCCATGGCCCCAGTCTACCGAGCCGTAAGTCTCACTACCTCAGGTCCTATATAGAACTCATGCCCCTGGTTTACTGAGTCGTAAGTCTCACTATCTCAGGTCCTACAGATAACCAATGCCTCCGGTCTACTGAGTGTTAAGGCTCACTACCTCAGGTCGTACAGACAACACATGCACCTAGTCTACCAAATCGTAAGTCTCACTACCTCTGGTCCTTTGGAGTACCTATTCCCCCGGTATACTGAGTCGTAAGTAGCAATTCCTCAGGCCCTACATAGAACCCATGCCCCCGGTCTACTGAGTCGTAATTGTCACTACCCCAGTTCCTACTTGAACGGGTTCGCAGGCATCAACAATGATTACCTCAGGTACTTCAGAGAACCCATGCCCCCGTTCTTCAGAGTTGTAAGTCTCAGTTCATCAGGTCTTCCAGAGAAACTATGCCGCCGGTCTACTGAATCGTTTCTACGTGGACGGGTTCTCAGGCATCAACAATGAGTACCTCAGGTCCTTCGGAGAACCCATGCCCCGTTCTACCGAGTTGTAAGTCTCACTACCTCAGGTCCTACAGAGAACCCATGCCTCCAGTCTACCGAGTTGTAAGTCTCACTACCTCACGTCATACAGAGAACCCATGTCCCCGGTCTACCGAGTCGTAAGTCTGACTACCTCAGGTCCTACAGAAAACCAATGCCCCCGGTCTACCGAGTCGTAAGTGTCACTACCTCATGTCCTATGGAGAACTCATGCCCCCAGGTTACCGAGTCGTAAGTCTCACTTCCTCACGTCATACAGAGAACCCATGCCCCCTGTCTACCGAGTCGTAAGTCTCACTACCTCAGGACATACAGAGAACCAATGCACTCGGTCTACTGAGTCGTAAGTCTCACTACCTCATGTTCTACGGAGAACCCATGCCCCCAGGTTACCGAGTCGTAAGTCTCACTACCTCACGTCCTACAGAGAACCCATGCCCCCGGTCTACCGAGTCGTAAGTGTCACTACCTCACGTCGTACAGATAACCCATGCCCCCGGTCTACCGAGTCGTAAGTCTCACTACCTCACGTCATACAGAGAACCCATGCCCCTGGTCTACCGAGTCGTAAGTCTCACTACCTCATGTCCTACGGAGAACCCATGCCCCCAGGTTACCGAATCATAAGTCTCACTACCTCACATCATACAGAAAACCCATGCCCCCGGTCTACCGAGTCGTAAGTGTCACTACCTCATGTCCTACGGAGAACTCATGCCCCCAGGTTACCGAGTCGTAAGTCTCACTTCCTCACGTCATACAGAGAACCCATGCCCCCGGTCTACCGAGTCGTAAGTCTGACTACCTCAGGTCCTACAGAAAACCCATGCCCCCGGTCTACCGAGCCGTAAGTCTCACTATCTCAGGTCCTACAGAAAACCCATGCCCCCGGTCTACCGAGTCGTAAGTCTCACTACCTCATGTCCTACGGAGAACCCATGCCCCCAGGTTACCGAGTCGTAAGTCTGACTACCTCAGGTCCTACAGAAAACCCATGCCCCCGGTCTACCGAGTCGTAAGTCTCACTACCTCACGTCATACAGAAAACCCATGCCCCCGGTCTACCGAGTCGTAAGTGTCACTACCTCATGTCCTACAGAGAACTCATGCCCCCAGGTTACCGAGTCGTAAGTCTCACTTCCTCACGTCATACAGAGAACCCATGCCCCCGGTCTACCGAGTCGTAAGTCTGACTACCTCAGGTCCTACAGAGAACCCATGCCTCCAGTCTACCGAGTTGTAAGTCTCACTACCTCACGTCATACAGAGAACCCATGTCCCCGGTCTACCGAGTCGTAAGTCTGACTACCTCAGGTCCTACAGAAAACCAATGCCCCCGGTCTACCGAGTCGTAAGTGTCACTACCTCATGTCCTATGGAGAACTCATGCCCCCAGGTTACCGAGTCGTAAGTCTCACTTCCTCACGTCATACAGAGAACCCATGCCCCCTGTCTACCGAGTCGTAAGTCTCACTACCTCAGGACATACAGAGAACCAATGCACTCGGTCTACTGAGTCGTAAGTCTCACTACCTCATGTTCTACGGAGAACCCATGCCCCCAGGTTACCGAGTCGTAAGTCTCACTACCTCACGTCCTACAGAGAACCCATGCCCCCGGTCTACCGAGTCGTAAGTGTCACTACCTCACGTCGTACAGATAACCCATGCCCCCGGTCTACCGAGTCGTAAGTCTCACTACCTCACGTCATACAGAGAACCCATGCCCCTGGTCTACCGAGTCGTAAGTCTCACTACCTCATGTCCTACGGAGAACCCATGCCCCCAGGTTACCGAATCATAAGTCTCACTACCTCACATCATACAGAAAACCCATGCCCCCGGTCTACCGAGTCGTAAGTGTCACTACCTCATGTCCTACGGAGAACTCATGCCCCCAGGTTACCGAGTCGTAAGTCTCACTTCCTCACGTCATACAGAGAACCCATGCCCCCGGTCTACCGAGTCGTAAGTCTGACTACCTCAGGTCCTACAGAAAACCCATGCCCCCGGTCTACCGAGCCGTAAGTCTCACTACCTCAGGTCCTACAGAAAACCCATGCCCCCGGTCTACCGAGTCGTAAGTCTCACTACCTCATGTCCTACGGAGAACCCATGCCCCCAGGTTACCGAGTCGTAAGTCTGACTACCTCAGGTCCTACAGAAAACCCATGCCCCCGGTCTACCGAGTCGTAAGTCTCACTACCTCACGTCATACAGAAAACCCATGCCCCCGGTCTACCGAGTCGTAAGTGTCACTACCTCATGTCCTACAGAGAACTCATGCCCCCAGGTTACCGAGTCGTAAGTCTCACTTCCTCACGTCATACAGAGAACCCATGCCCCCGGTCTACCGAGTCGTAAGTCTGACTACCTCAGGTCCTACAGAAAACCCATGCCCCCGGTCTACTGAGTCGTAAGTCTCACTACCTCAGGTCCTACAGAAAACCCATGCCCCCGGTCTACCGAGTCGTAAGTCTCACTACCTCATGTCCTACGGAGAACCCATGCCCCCAGGTTACCGAATCGTAAGTCTCACTACCTCACGTCATACAGAGAACCCATGCCCCCGGTCTACCGAGTCGTAAGTCTGACTACCTCAGGTCCTACAGAAAACCCATGCCCCCGGTCTACCGAGTCGTAAGTCTGACTACCTCAGGTCCTACAGGAAACCCATGCCCCCAGTCTACCGAGTCGTAAGTCTCACTACCTCAGGACCTACAGAGAACCAATGCACCCGGTCTACTGAGTCGTAAGTCCCACTACCTTATGTCCTACGGAGAACCTATGCCCCCAGGTTACCGAGTCGTAAGTCTCACTACCTCATGTCCTACGGAGAACCCATGCCCCCAGGTTACCGAATCGTAAGTCTCACTACCTCACGTCATACAGAGAACCCATGCCCCCGGTCTACCGAGTCGTAAGTCTGACTACCTCAGGTCATACAGAGAACCCATGTCCCCGGTCTACCGAGTCGTAAGTCTGACTACCTCAGGTCCTACAGAAAACCAATGCCCCCGGTCTACCGAGTCGTAAGTGTCACTACCTCATGTCCTATGGAGAACTCATGCCCCCAGGTTACCGAGTCGTAAGTCTCACTTCCTCACGTCATACAGAGAACCCATGCCCCCTGTCTACCGAGTCGTAAGTCTCACTACCTCAGGACATACAGAGAACCAATGCACTCGGTCTACTGAGTCGTAAGTCTCACTACCTCATGTTCTACGGAGAACCCACGCCCCCAGGTTACCGAGTCGTAAGTCTCACTACCTCACGTCCTACAGAGAACCCATGCCCCCGGTCTACCGAGTCGTAAGTGTCACTACCTCACGTCGTACAGATAACCCATGTCCCCGGTCTACCGAGTCGTAAGTCTCACTACCTCACGTCATACAGAGAACCCATGCCCCTGGTCTACCGAGTCGTAAGTCTCACTACCTCATGTCCTACGGAGAACCCATGCCCCCAGGTTACCGAATCATAAGTCTCACTACCTCACGTCATACAGAAAACCCATGCCCCCGGTCTACCGAGTCGTAAGTGTCACTACCTCATGTCCTGCGGAGAACTCATGCCCCCAGGTTACCGAGTCGTAAGTCTCACTACCTCACGTCATACAGAGAACCCATGTCCCCGGTCTACCGAGTCGTAAGTCTGACTACCTCAGGTCCTACAGAAAACCCATGCCCCCGGTCTACCGAGTCGTAAGTCTCACTACCTCACGTCATACAGAGAAACCATGCCCCTGGTCTACCGAGTCGTAAGTCACATTACCTCATGTCCTACGGAGAACCCATGCCCCCAGGTTACCGAATCATAAGTCTCACTACCTCACGTCATACAGAAAACCCATGCCCCCGGTCTACCGAGTCGTAAGTGTCACTACCTCATGTCCTACGGAGAACTCATGCCCCCAGGTTACCGAGTCGTAAGTCTCACTTCCTCACGTCATACAGAGAACCCATGCCCCCGGTCTACCGAGTCGTAAGTCTGACTACCTCAGGTCCTACAGAAAACCCATGCCCCCGGTCTACCGAGTCGTAAGTCTCACTACCTCAGGTCCTACAGAAAACCCATGCCCCCGGTCTACCGAGTCGTAAGTCTCACTACCTCATGTCCTACGGAGAACCCATGACCCCAGGTTATCGAGTCGTAAGTCTGACTACCTCAGGTCCTACAGAAAACCCATGCCCCCGGTCTACCGAGTTGTAAGTCTCACTACCTCACGTCATACAGAAAACCCATGCCCCTGGTCTACCGAGTCCTAAGTGTCACTACCTCATGTCCTACGGAGAACTCATGCCCCCAGGTTACCGAGTCGTAAGTCTCACTTCCTCACGTCAGACAGAGAACCCATGCCCCCGGTCTACCGAGTCGTAAGTCTGACTACCTCAGGTCCTACAGAAAACCCATGCCCCCGGTCTACCGAGTCGTAAGTCTCACTACCTCAGGTCCTACAGAAAACCCATGCCCCCGGTCTACCGAGTCGTAAGTCTCACTACCTCATGTCCTACGGAGAACCCATGCCCCCAGGTTACCGAATCGTAAGTCTCACTACCTCACGTCATACAGAGAACCCATGCCCCCGGTCTACCGAGTCGTAAGTCTGACTACCTCAGGTCCTACAGAAAACCCATGCCCCCGGTCTACCGAGTCGTAAGTCTGACTACCTCAGGTCCTACAGGAAACCCATGCCCCCAGTCTACCGAGTCGTAAGTCTCACTACCTCAGGACCTACAGAGAACCAATGCACCCGGTCTACTGAGTCGTAAGTCCCACTACCTTATGTCCTACGGAGAACCCATGCCCCCAGGTTACCGAGTCGTAAGTCTCACTACCTCATGTCCTACGGAGAACCCATGCCCCGAGGTTACCGAATCGTAAGTCTCACTACCTCACGTCATACAGAGAACCCATGCCCCCGGTCTACCGAGTCGTAAGTCTGACTACCTCAGGTCCTACAGAAAACCCATGCCCCCGGTCTACCGAGTCGTAAGTCTGACTACCTCAGGTCCTACAGGAAACCCATGCCCCCGGTCTACCGAGTCGTAAGTCTCACTACCTCAGGACCTACAGAGAACCAATGCACCCGGTCTACTGAGTCGTAAGTCCCACTACCTTATGTCCTACGGAGAACCCATGCCCCCAGGTTACCGAGTCGTAAGTCTCACTACCTCAGGTCCTACGGAGAACCCATGCCCCCGGTCTACCGAATCGTACGTCTCCCTACCTCAAGTCCTACAGAGAACCCATGCTCCCGGTTTACTGAGTCGTAAATTTAACTACCTCAGGTTCTACTGAGAACCCATGCCCCTGGTCTACCGAATCGTACGTCTTACTACCTCAGGTCCTACAGAGAAAACCTACTACAGAGAAAGTTAATGTTTATGCTCGCACTGACTACCCCTCAAAAATTTTGCATGAAATGTTAACAAGGAAATTATATGTGCCGTTGGTGAGCGTGTTTCAAGCCTGCCGGTGGGTCAGGAAACTGATGACCTTGCAGAACATTTGTATGAATGCGTTCTGTTGATAAATGTACTATGTTCAAACTACGTTTAATCTTTACTAGTTTAATCCAACTATAATTTGTTGCTTTGGTCATGAATAAAAACGTTATTCCGCTCTAAACTTTGCCGATCCACGTTCCCTTGCCGCAAACTCTCCTCAGGTGGAATCTCGCCTGGGCGCTGTCCTCCGAGTACTTTCTGGTCGCATCCCTGTGTTCTTGTCGGCCCCTGACAGGTTTATTTCTCTCAGTTTCTCTAAACTGTTTATGGGGACTGTTGTTTTGCGAACCGATTGGAATTCGAATATTTAAGGTGGCTTTCCGAAATTATGGGCATAAGGCCAGCATACTGTGGTTCCCCTTTCATTCGCGAGGGTTTTAAATGCGCGATATTCGCGAATATGAAATGATCGCGAATATAAAACCCTCGGGAATAAAATGCCCATGCAACAAGATGAACAAGAGGGGATGATGCATTTGCAAAATCAAATTAGTTATGCGGTAATCGCCAGAGATATACCAACTGTGACACATGTCATACAGAACCAGAATAGAGTTAAGTATTGTAGGATTTGTTCTAAATTTAAATCAATACAAATTCACCTGTTATTAGATTGTAAAGGTTCTGGTACAATCGCGAAAATGAAACCCTCGCAAAATGCCCAAAATGAAGAAATCGCGAAATTTCAGCCACGCGAATATAAAGCCAACCACAGTATACAATAACAATTCTACTCCCACTAACTGCCATCATTGAATAGAGTTCTTGGTGTTAAAACCAGATGGCGCTGATAATACTTATCGTAACTATCGTAAAAAAATGAACCTGAATCAAGTACTTGTTCTTGTACGGTAATTTTAAAACTGATCAAGAACGTCCCTGATAATCATACTATTTATACCTGAGTTCAATGAATATGTATTTGGTTTTCAGAAAAAGCGCGTGGTCCACAAGGTTTTGTTGTTCACATACATGAGAGGAGGCTCAAGTTTTCTCGGTCAGCTTTTCAACCAGAACCCGGATGCCTGCTACTGGTTTGAGCCAGGAATCGGCATGTTTAGCGCCCTCTATGGTGATCTGGCGAACTGGAATACTCCCTTGGATATATACTACTTTCAGAATGGGACGCAGAGGTATGAATCTACCTTCTACCCATAGAAACCCAACAGAATATACCTAAAAAGTCGTCTCTCAAGTTGTATATTTTGTAATTTTCAATGATGTTTTTACGATTCAATAAATTGTTTTTCAGAAAACAGGCAGATCTTTATCCATATTTGTATCGCCTTTCTCCACTTTGCATTTTAATCTACAAGTATTTTTCCACCCTGTACAAATATTTTATTGGTTATTTGGTGAAGAATTTATAAAAATTAAATGTATTTTTAAACCAATTATGTTATAAAAACAACTATTTGATACATAGCATGTGTAAAATCCTAATGAATTGTTAAAAGCATTTTGTTTGACCAAAATTAGATTTCTAAGACTATTTTTTATTTTATTTATCAGGGTACAGAATAAGTTGGAAGTAGACAGACTGGCTTCGCAGATGATTGACCTGCTGAGCGGTAATATTGACGAGATTCCTCTCCAGGTTCTGAACAGTAAATTTGCATATCCGCCCATGACCAGCGCGACTACTGAGTATTTAAGTTGTGTCAAGAGTCACCAGGTGTCGCTACCCTTGATTCTACTGGAACGCTGCCAAAAACAACACCTGGTCACGTGCAGGGGAGGGTTTGAGGGGATGAATGTTGAACCGTGTGCAGAACTGAACCGGGAAGCGTATGAATACGTTCAGAGTAAACCGACCGCTTCTAGCAGATGTGGGAATTTTGCTTCCTGTCTCTCCAAAATTAAGAGAAGTTTACTTCCTTGCATGAACTACTTGTATAATTCTTGTGCTGGCTCAAGTGTGATTGCTATCAAACAGATCCGTATGCATATGCGCGTTGTCAAGGAGACGTTGCGGAGGGACCCGTCTATTAAACTTGTGCACTACATAAGGGACCCTCGCGGTATAGTTCCTTCTCGGTATCGTTCGTTGTTACTGTCAGCTGTGGCAAAGTACGATTATGTCAACGAAGCTAAATTTATATGCAAGAAAATGATGGAAGACATTATCATACGCCGGGAAATCGAAGCCACTTTGCCGAATACCGTTTTAACATTACGTTATGAAGATTATGCAAATAACCCGGTCATCTTCGCTGAGGAGTTATACCACAATTTAGGAATACCGTTCCCCGAAAGTCTTCGTTCCTGGATACAATACAACACAAATAATAAATGGGATGAGTATGGTTTCTTCTCGACGAGACGAAAAAATTCCTCCATTACAGCCTCGGTATGGCGGACAAAGTACAACAAAGAATTACTGGCCATAGTATCTCAAGAGTGCAAGGATCTATTGCTGGAAATGAATTATCCATTGGATTAAATTATTATACATTTATAAGGGCGACTGAGATGACGTATTTCTGACTGTGATAAAAAATTTATACTTATACACATGCGCAGAGCGAAGCGTGGGTATTGTTTTAAATTGGTTCTGTGTCTTTTGAATGAATGGATCTTTATATGATTTTAATATATGCACACTGAAGGTTATTGAACATAGTTAATAAGCTGATATTAGAGGGAGACATTTACTGCGGTTTTAGTAGTTTTTGTTTGTCGGTTATACATCAGAGGGCAGCACATTATACATCTCATGATGTAATCTACAATGCATTTCGTAACTGATAGAGATGACTTCACATGCAGATTGCTGCGTTTTGTAATTGTTAAATGTTGTACATATATTATGAGATGTTGGGAACGTTTGTTGTACAAGTCGGACATTTGTGACCATGACCCTGATGTTCTCGGCCTTTATGTCAGTATATGCTTTTTGAAAGGGGCCTATTTTAGAAAGGGTTATGCCTTTCTTGTCTGGGAATACTACGACATCTCCGATGCCAGAAATTTCTATAGTTTGTTACACCAGTAGGTGCCCATTGAAATTCGATGATTACCCAAAAACTTAAATATTATCACACACTGTGACATTAAGATGAAGAAGGACCAACGGCCTAATATAAGGTCTAAACTATAATACAAAAACCAACGATTATATTTTAACTTGAAACTTGTAGCAAACGAAACATTTTTCTTAAATATTTAAGACACTTAACAACCAATCAGGAGCTTCAATGTGTAGTTGTTTGTGCATGTGACCCATTACCTATACCTTTCTAAATAAAGTTGAGATGTTATAGAACAATATTGTTTACTTAGATATATTGATTTTATTGCATTACTGAAATATTCTGCAAATAATTGCTCTAATTTCATTATTCATGTACTTAATTAGGCCTGTGCCGATTCCTTTATTGTAGCATAACATTTGGAGTTAATCTGTCAGGTTATAAAAATATTGCCAAATTTCAGTAGGCACTCTTCTGTGGAACTGACTCTAGGTAATCTTACATATGCAGTTTATCTTGATATTTACATATATGAACAAGCATTAATTCATCATCATCCTTAATTCATTTTGAGGTTTGTCAAGTAAATCAAAAGCAAAGAATTTTACAAGATTCAAACATATACTCCAGATCGTCCCACTCAAGAGCACCAACCGGATTTTGGGATATTTATGAAATGCTGATATTTCTGTCCAGTATTTTATCACGGATAATAATATGCACTTCATCAATAGAGAATGAACTATTTTATTTATACTTTTTGAATGTATTCGATTTTCTTGACTATCCGCCTGTAATCGTAACATATTATGGCGTTTTTAAAGTTTTCGATGTATTTATCATAAATAATGGTGCCGAATACTGTCATTATCCGATCAATGTGTTTCAAAATGCTTTCTTAACCCCGTCAATATGTCGTGACAAAATCGACTAATTTCTCAAATATGAAAAAGGTTTACTCTAATTCTTTCCGAGGTATGGTGGTGGTTTCTTATTAAATAATTGAAGGATTACCTGGTAAGTTTAATGTAATATAATTATTGACTTTACTTAACCTATGTTCGCGCATAGAGTAAAAATGCCAAGTGAATGAGGTCCCGCTCGATAATGCTCAGAAAACTGTAAACAGTTTATAGAGGAGATTAATATCCGTTTTTATCAAGACACACCACTCGTTATAACGGGGAAAATCTCAAAATGCTTACTTGACCCTGTCAATATGTTGTGACAAAAATCGACTATTTTCTCAGATACGAAAATGTTTCGCTCAATCCTTTGAAAGTTATTTACTTTGTATCGTCTTCTATTGGCTTATAGACTGTAAACGTTGTATCGCTACTAATGGACATCTACTCTGTAGGTAGGTTTTCGATTTATATACAGGCACTTCTATTTGGTCGGCAGTCTTTGACACTTCCGTGTTTCCTCCCCTTAATCTTTGCTGCATCCATTTCTTTCATATAATGGGCGCCTGGATAAGGTAGACAGTTTGCCTAGTCCCAAGAGTGCCCACATATTAGAGGTTTGACAGTTTAACAGTATTAAAAGAATTGTAGTCCTGGTAATAATCGTTGCAATAAATCGCTCTGTCAACAATGATAGTTTTCTGGCTTTTTTTATGTAGCCCAGGCATCATTGGCATTTTTCAATTTTTTTATCACTGTTTGATTGAAAGCATTAATTAAGCATTTTATAGTGTTACAGGTGTCTGTTTTATTGTGCGCAGGGGTGTTACACGTGTCTGTTGACATTCTGATTCGTGTAGCGCAGGCATGGTTCGTTGCTGTGGGAAACTCGCTTGTTTGGCGCTGGCTCGCATGTTGGGTCTTAAGCGTTGAGACACTTCTTTCTTTGTTTTAGATGTTTCAGGTCTGTTCATGTGCGTGTGTATTGTTCTTTGGGAATTTTCATTTTCTAGAATTTTCGGATGAGAAGCTATATATTAGGGGCTGTGATTAGAGCCGGCAGAAAGGAATATACCAGCGAGCACTAAGATTGTTACTTTCTCGTCAGTTTGGGACCTTACCGATAATTGCAGTGGTGTCAGATATTCAACGGACTTTATACAGATTTAATACGGACTCTGTCCAGTTTGCCTTTGGATTATTACTATTTAGTTAAAATATTTGTGTTAAATGACTTTTGTTGAGCTGTGACAGTGGTGATATCCAGAGATACAAGCCTAGGATCCGGACACTCTGGTACTGTACATTTTTATTTTTATACTTAGTAATTGTATTGATTTAGTGCGTTGTAATGTTAGGATTGTTCTAAGAATAAATTATATATATTTGCTGAAAAAAAACACTGACTTCTTTATTCATTGCCCTAGGCATTTCACGCTGCCTAGTGTTACAGAATCTGATTTTTTTATCTCCGTAACAAACTTTGTGCTGATCACGATTACGTGATCTATTGTTATTAGGTTCCGTAACAATATAATTTTATGATTTGAAGACTGCGATCGTCAAATTATGAAAACTAATCAATTGGGAGCCGGTTTCCCCGGTACCGGATCTGATGTATTACCAGAATAGATGTCTTATCCTTTTAATATCCTGATGGGGACAGGATAAGAAGTCTCAACATGGGGGACATGATAAGAAGTCACAACAGGCCATCAGATGAAATCTTCTTTAGCAAGTTAATTTAAGAGCGAAACTTCCCGGAAGTTCCGCACTTCCGTATAATATTAATTAACCAAAAAAAAACTTTCATCATAACAGTTTGCCATTTCTAGTCTACTGATATTCTATCTAAATATATATCTTTCGATCATTTCCTCCTGGTCACCCTCGGTAAAACAATTTATGGATTGAATACGCCTTGTTTTGTTTCTCATCCTGATTGCTTCTATTTTAACTCCTATGTAAACCCAGCACCCAGCCGTAAATGAGAAAACGGGTTACTTTGTAAATCTTCAGGTAATGTGTTTTTCCTTCATATTAAGATTATCATCAAAAGAAATGCAGAGAGCGGGCTGTTGGAAATTGTAACATAATGAGTCCATTACTCTTTTTCGCTCACCTACCTGTCACCCATTGTGCGGCCACGGCGTCTCTCGTTTTGAGCAATGCCTCCTTTCTCTGCAATGATTTCACCTACCCTTTACACACACACACACACACACACACACACATATATATATATATATCCTGATCAAGTACCGATGTGCTATTATCTTCAATATTTTGATCATATGATGACATGACGCCATGGTCATTTGGTTGTGACGTGTCAGTATCACCTCCTAACACACCATTGTCTTCATCATTAAAACTTGCAGTATTTACGCCATCAACAAGTGAATTAACATCATCATTTGAACCATTTATCGGAGTGCAACCCACTCACATGGTCAGAACTAATATTGGGAGGATCAATGTTTTGTGGTGTTATAGTGAACATAAGCATCATCTGTTGATGACTCTTCTGACTCTGAAGATGTATCATTTGGTTTGCATGTGATGGTGGTTACTGGTGTCGGTTTAGTGTCGATTGGCAACCCTATATATGGTAGGATCAGATTGCATTACAAGGAACGAGTATGTCTTTTATTACCGAAGGGGCAAACGATATAGTCGCCTTTAATCTTAAAAGCATTTTAAGTGAGGAAAGTGGACTGGACCATATGGGCATCTGGTTGCCTCGTTCTCCTTCGGTAAATTATCCCAGCGGGGCTAGGGCATTGTCTGCTCATTAGCTACGTGCACGCACAGGAGGCGGCCTGGTGTAGATTCCGTCCATGTTAAATTGTGGACTGTTCATTTCAAATTCAATTAACTTCTTTGAAAATGGCCCGAGGAAAGAAAAAAGATAAAAAGCGTGACTCAAAAACATCAAAGGGATATCTGAATTGACAGATACTCAATCAAGAAACTCGCACGTGAAGGATTTTGTAGTCTTGAAATTCCTTAACTGTTATTAGAAAACCATGCGACACTTGACCAGTTAAACCTGCCTCTTGCACAACGTTTGATGAAGTTCCTGGAGCGGGAGACTGGTGTTAAAAAGACCATGTAGTGAATAATGGTAGGGAAAGTAACAGTCAACATAAGAGCAGGTGCTATCATCATTAGTGTCGGAAGATAGTATGTGTAGTAATGGAACTCCAGACACCGCAGGGAACATACACCAGGCCACACAAGCAAGCACACAGAACACACGCCTCGCTGCACAGAACTCGGGTGACTCCGTGGATCAGGGGCGGCGTACCATTCATCTGGCCCCTAACCATATTGGGCAACCTTTGTCTTATGTCGAGCCAGGCCTGGGTGAACATATTGATCCTCAGAGGTGAGTGCCAGTCAAAACCCGCAGCATATGACATTATGGATTTTATAAACTTTTCCCCCCTTTAAACGAAGAGACTGTTGTTTGTGATCAACAAAGCGTTCAAATGTTATTGTACAGTGCTCCAAAAAGGCCTGAAATTCAAAATGTTTCTGTAGATGAGTGGGCCAACACTAGGATTATGAGCACACTCATGGACGAAGGGAAGCTATCAGGAAATTATTTGCGGAATTACATGGCTTACACGGTTAAAGTGTATGAACTGTTTAAATCGTTTGATAGAATCTCTGTTGCAGTACGACAGGGAGTATCGTCACTTGCAGGCCAAGTTTGGCTGTAGATGGGGCCTGGACGCACCACACCTGTTCAGCGTACGTCTGAGACGAAAAGGACCGAATCATTTTCAAAGAGTAGTAGGAACATCATCTAATCATGGTATTGCTGCTACAAAAAAGGTCAGTGGTCCGATTAGATCGGAAATTTGCCGCTTGTTCAATTCTAGACGTGGATGTCACTTCAGGGAACAGTGCCGCTGTGTTCATGCATGTAGCGAACCGGACTGTGGCGGAGAGCATTAAAGGATGGATCATCCAAATAGCTCGGCTTGACTTAAGGTAACGCAATTTGCAGTTTTTTTTATTACAAACAAACAAATACAATACATACAAAATCAACAGTGAAAGTTTCCAAAACAATGCGATATCCTTTCAATATATATGTATATAAAGAACCACTGTCTTACCTCTATAAATTGTATTATCCAATTCAATATGCTGTTATATATATTCCCAAAACAAAATATCTGATAATAATACAGTAAATATGTATATAATATCTGTATTCTCAAAGTAAATCCTCTAATTATTTGTATACCTATAATTTATGAAATCTCTCCCATAACTAAACTCTCCCAATCTACTATGAAATTTAGTTACCAAGTTATTTTTTTTGTGCCATCATAAATTCTATTCTGGCATATTTCCAGATTTTCTGGTATGCTTTATCAAAAGATATACCTTCTTGACTATTTCTAGCTCTGTTTATATATTGTTTCACCACTAAAAAAATAAATTTCCTACTACAGGTGCCGTAGGAGCACCATACATGACTGCAGAGATATTTATATCAATATTAATACCTTTTTGTTTACACCACCTTTCAATATCTGACCATAGTGTTCTAACCTTATAACAAGACCAAATCAAGTGAATTAATTGTTCATGCTCTCTTTTACAAAAAGTACATAAATCAGAATCTTTAATCTTCCATTTACATAACCAATAATTATTTACTAAACAATTATTGAGCAATTTATATTGAAACACTCAAGATTTTGTGCCTAAACATATTTTAAAGGGAAGCTTGTATACTTCCTTATCATCTAAATCTACCTCTACGTCTGACATGCAACTTGCACTATTTGAAATGTATGGCCCTTTCCTTAATATAGTACCAACAAAACAATTATTACTAAGATGCACCAGAATTGAGTATCTGCTCCCCATTATAAAAAGCAAACGAAAAGGGCTCTATAGAACTTAAATTTTGCGACTTAAGATGTTTAAACTTAGACACAAGGGCATACCATTTTAAAAAATGTATTCCTGAGATACCTTTTCCAATCCAACATTCAAAAGGTATTGATATTGCCCATGTAATTTAACAAATCTAATCCTATGTTAATTCCTACGTCTGAAAACTGTTTCCAATAAGTTAAAGCACTGTCAATTTTTAATAATTTATTATTCCAAATAATTTGCTGTTCAACTGGAACGTTTTTAAAATATTTCATTCGTAACATTATATAACTTTTAAGACTTCTTTGTAAAAGCTTGGAATGTTAAATAATTTTATATGTTTTATTTTTATATTACTGTTAAGCAACAACTCTACATCTGGACTGAGTGTTTGTAAAAAATGTCTAAACAACACCTTCCATAGTCTTTCTCCTACCGTAATGTATCTTTTAAGCCATGCTACTCTTGATGCATAAAATTATTGATTCTATATGTGGAGCATTTAGACCACTATTTTCCACTTCTTGTATGAATTTAACTCTCTTAATTCCCTCTATACCTCCATTCCACATAAATCTGAAGAAAAGTTCAACTCTTTCACAAAAGTCTACTGGTAGTGATGCATTAGAAATATAAAAATAAAACTTTGAAAAAAAAGAATGATTTTGCTACTTGTATTTTTCTTAAAAATGTCAGTCCTCTCTGGTTCTACATTTTCAATGTATTTTGCACTGAATTCATCTTAGAAAAAAAGATTAAATCCTTGGATTCTTTTTTATCATATGAAATGTAAACTCCCAAAAATGTTATTGGATTATCAGGCCATCTTATTCCTAGTGGTTACTGCTTATTATTTCTATATTGACCTATCCACATACCTTCACAATTTTCATAATTTATTTTTAAACCACTAAAAGTACCAAATAGTTTAATGATCTCGAGGAAATATTTAGCTGAACTTTTGTCTTTTATTATTCCTACCGTTTCATCTGCATAACGAAATCACATAAAATGATATCGGAAATTTCTAATCCTTTTATCTTTTCTGAACTCCTTAAGTTTCTGCTATTACTTCAGCAGCTGAAACAAATAAATATGGGGACAAAGGGTCTTCTTGCCGAACCCCTATTTTTACTTTTAAAATATCCAGATGTAACCCCATTATTTATTGTACAGCTTTCAATATTATTATATAAAATGTGAATCCAATTGATAAATATGGATGGAAATTTATATTTCTCCAAAATTGATATCATAAAGTGCCATTCCAAGAAATCGAAAGCTTTCTCAAAATCTATACTGATAAATATCCCAGGTAAATTTTTTATTCTTGTATATTCTAAAAGGTCGGATAAAATTCTTATATTTTCCCCTATATATCTTCCCTGAATATATCCAGTTTGATTCGCATTAACAATTTCTGGCATGACCTTTTTTAATCTTAATGCTAAAGGTTTTGATAAAATTTTGTAATCTACGTTTAATAGAGATATAGGCCTCTAATTTGTAATAATGTTCTATCCTTTTTCATGTCAATTAATGTTATTATTGCCTGTTTTTGAAAAGGCGACAATTCCCCTTTTTGAAATGATCTATTAAATGATGCTACCATAGTTGAGCCGAAAAGGGGCCAAAACTTTTGCAGATATGCCATCATTTCCTGGGCTTTTGTTTTTTTGCAACTGTTTTTAGAGTTAAATAACATTCTTCTTCTGTAATTTCTTTACCTTAATATTCTGAATTTAATTGGGATAACATTGGCAACTTTATTTTATCCAAGTATTCATCCAACTCCTTCTGAGTGTTGTTTGCTTGTGAACAATATAACTTCTGATAAAATTCCTTTTGCATTTCTAAAATTTCTTTTCCTTTGGTTACTAATTTTCTTATACATTTTTGTCGCCTATTATACTTTTCTAAGTTGAGGAAATATTTAGAATTTTTTTCTCTATGTTCTAACTATCTAATTTTAGATCTAAGCATACAACCTTGTGTTTTATAATTATCAATATCTGCCAGCTGATTCGTAACTGAATTTATTTCATCTTGTAAAGCTTGACTATGGCATACTTCGGATGTGTCTAATGTTTCATGTAATACCTGTAGTTTTTGTTTAAGACTCTCTTCTTTTGTTTTTCTTTCATTAGCTCACAATAGGATATACTAAACTGTCTTACCTTATATTTAAACAATTCCTATTTAACCCTGTCATCTTTAATATTACTGTACTCTCTATCCCATACTTTTTTTCTTTGTTCAGATTTTCCACAAATTTTGCTTCTTGTAATATATTTCGATTTAATTTCCAATAGCCTTTACCCTTTTTTTTTATCTGATGTGTGTTCCAAATCCAAAATTACAGCGCAATGATCTGAATGGATGTATGGTTCAATATATGTATCTTTAACTGTATCTTGTAACGTTTGTGAAATCCACCAAAAATCTAATCTAGAGCAAACGTTACCATTCTTTTGTCTCCATGTTTAACGTTTTTTAGACGGGTATTTGATTCTAAAAATATCAGTTGATGATAAATAATCTATTGTTCTTTAAAAGTTTTCTACTACTGTTTTCTTAATATCTTTTGTTCCTCCTTTTTTTTTTATCCAAAATCACATCAAAAACTATATTAAAATCTCCTCCTACTAAGACATTGTCTTTATTTTATATATGCTGCTTTATTAAGTTATAGAGTCTATGTAAAATCTATTTTGTTCATTTGTCATATTTGGTGCATAAATGTTTATTAACTTATATTCTATTCCCTTTATTTTTAATCCAATCATTAGAATCCTTCCATCTTGAGAATTGTGTACCTTTAATTCATCTTCTATTTCTAAATTCTTTTTAATGAAAATAGCACATCCTCTACTAGATGAGTTTGCATGACTATAAAAAGCTTTCCCATTCCATTCATTACTCCACTGATTCTCTATTTCTGTAGTTCCATGTGTTTCTTGTAAGAATAGTATATCAGCCCCTTGCAATTTCGCCCATCTAAATACAGATCTTCTCTTTTTTGGATTACCTATTTCCCTAACATTTAAGCTTATTCATCTGAATGACACAAATAACACAAATATTACTCTTTAACCATAAATAATTTTCTGGGAGATAAACAAGTGTTTTGAGTTTGTATATTAATAATTTTTTTTAATGTGCATATTGAAAAATAAACTAATTAAAAAAGTAATCTTCTTGGTTTTAGTATCCTTGTAACATTTTAACCTAAGGTTTTTTCTTAAATAAACCCAACAAGTTGTAGCCTTTAGTTTACTTCCTTGTACTAAGCTTAGTAAGCTAAAGGTTACATGGATCATCTTGGTCCATCCTAAACTTGAGGAATACCCTTCTCTTATGTCTACACATCGTCATGTCAGCAAAAGGTCTTCTGACAGGCTTGCCCCTTTCTTATATTTATTATTTTTTTTAACAACTAACCCAAATTTTATCTATATCTTAGTCAATATTTTCTTTCTTCGAGTATGCTGACTTTGTTTTAAATTATTTTTTTATGAAAACTAATCTCAAATTTACAAATTAATGTATCTAGCTTTCCCTGGTGTATAAATATCTTGATTCTAATTCATATATAACCATTTATATTTGATTTCTACCAGGGAAAAGGTGTCCTGATTGACAGCTTTAGTATTAGTTAGGTGACTATTTTCACCTCAACAAATTAATATATCCATATATTTCTATGATATAAATATGTATCAAATTGCCTATTTCATAAAAAAAATTTACTCTTTCAAAATAGGTAATTCTCTGCGTGTTACACCTCAAGACATGTTCATAATTTTTACCATCTAGACTCTTACAAAATAGGTAACTCCCTGTGTGTTACACCTCAAAACATGTTTATATAATTTTTACCATCTAGACATCCTTGATATTAACAAAATAAATAAGACTCATATCACCTTAGATGTCTTCCTATGATGCCAACACACCCAAAATCCGTAATAAATAATACTACAAAACTAGAAAGATAAATAAATATATAAAATAACAATATAAAACTCTAGCTTGTAAACATATATAATGCTTAATACTTATCAACATTGTCCTACCCCAATGAACAACATGCATATTTAATATTATCATTTACCTATATATTTCCACAATACATTGCCTCAATTCATATCAGTCTCCTCTTATGCAATATAATATAAAAAATATTTAAATCTGACTGGTCTAACTTTCTGAGTATGTATCCACAAATTTATATATAGAGTAAGCACTCCTGCTTCCAATACATTCAGTTATCGCTCAACAAGTATAATCCTTATAATTCAATCAATGTAAAAGATATGCCTGTTAATATTTGATCAATAAAATGCCTCACTGACCCCATTAATATCAATGTCTTTCTGTGATTAAAAAAAATTACACGGAATTAATAAAAAGAAAATCCCTGATTCAATTTTTATAAAATTTAATTAACCCCTTTGATATCTGTCAGGCCTAAACATACAGAAATAGTATATTTATTTTAAGATGACTGAACAAAATACCAACATTGTTCTTTTCAATAAATTCTTCAAAAATGCTATATTTCTGACAATTTTCCTGAATGTATTTAAAAAATGTGAGAAAATATCTTGGTACAATGAGAATCACCATATTTCTGTGAAACGATTATACTGAAAGTCCTTTACTTATCACAGTTGCTGATTAGGGTTAAAGATAAGGAAAAAATACATGATATTCAGTATCATATATTGCTAAAATTCTTCCAAAAGAGTTGACCAACATACATATTAATATTTAATAAAGTGACTAACCTCATATTTAAGAAACTGTCTGTATCTATAATATTTGTGCGTTATAACCTAGCAAATTTAAAAAGAGGAAGGAAGATACCCTTATATAATCTAAATGTATCTAAATACATGTATCCCTCAGTAGCTTTGAATATTTGCACAAAAGTATTCATTTAATTTAGGTAAGCTGACTTGGAGCTCCTACCGACAAATTACTAACACTGCTCTCTACAGTAAGTTCTCCAAAATTTCTATATTTATGACAATTTTTCTGAATGCATTTAGATATATAAAAAAGCAAGTGACCCATGGGTAATGACATGTTGACAATAAGTCCTTGCCCAGGCAGCTAATCAAGATAATGTAAATCCCATCATCCGTCATGATCATAAAATTTGATGACAATCCAACCAGCCTTTCCTGAGGAATCTGGCTATTTGTGTGTATCTTGCGTTATTTCCAGGGTGCTAATACATACCCCAAAACTCTGATAATACAGGTTACAATGACCCATTTTCAGGTTTCTAGTGAGAACTTATGAGGAACTCTCAGGATGTAAAGTTAGAAGATTCTGGGTTCAATGGTAATGATTTGTGCCCTACTTTGGTATCAATTTTTCAATTATTCTGGGGGGGGGGGGGTGCTTCTTAGCCCCATAGCTCAGAGAATATGGATAACAGAGACCAAATTTCAAGTTTCCAAGTAGACTATTCCTGGACCTCTCTGAATTTAAAGCAAGACGATTCTAGATCCAATGGTTATGATTTGTGTCCTGCTTTGTAACAAATTTCAGTTATGATGGGGGTGCTTTTAGCCCCATAGCTCAGAGAATATGGGTGACAGAGACCTGATTTCAGGTTTCCAAGGACATTTTTTACAAACCTCCCTAAATGTAAAGTTAGATGATTCTAGAGCAAACAGTTACATTTTGTGGCTTGTTTACATACGACATCTTTAAAGGTCTAATAATAAAAATAATAAAAAATGTGTTAAAAGAAAAAAAAAGAAAAATCTGGGTGGCACCAGCAGTCTGCAGGAACTGACGAAACACTTCTTGATCAATATGCATGCAAAATTAGAAGGCTGTCAAGTTAGAAGATTCTGGGTCCAGTAGTACGGTTCATGCTCTTTAACAGATGACCAAATCGTTGAAGGTCTCAAACATAGAAAAAAATCGTAAAAATATGCAGGTGGCATCACCAGTCTATATAAACTGATGAAACCTTCACTGACCAATATCCATGCAAAGAATCATGGTGATCAATGCATTAGTTGATCAGATACTTGAATTTGTGTATCAAATTTTCCATTATTATAGGGGGTACTTCTAAGCCCCATAGAACAAAAATTATGGGTAACAGAGAACAAATATTAGGTTTGCAAGGAGACTTTTCAAATGCCATCATGCATGTTAAGTCAGGTCCTTATGATCCTTGTTAACAGTGGGTCGCATTTTAAAGGTCTATAAAATAGAGAGAAAAATCTTCTAAGCCCCATAGCACATAGATTATGGGTAACCGGGAACAAATTTTAGGTTTGCAAGGAGACTTTTCAAATACTACCCTGCATGTTATGTCAGGTCCTTATGATTGGTGCCTTGTTAACAGTGGGTCGCATCTTTTATGGTCTAAAATATAGAGAGAAAAATCGTAAAAATTTAAAAAAATACAGGTGGCGCCACCAGTCTGCAGTAACTGATGAAACACTCCATGATCAACATTTCTATACTAATATTCAATTTTCTTGAATATATTAAAAAAATAAATAGATAAATAAAAAAAATAAACGAGGCATTGCCTTGGTACGATGAGTATTGCTATCTTTCTATAGTTTGATAACATTGAAAATCCTTCAGCTATCACAATTACTAATTACAGTTAAGAATAAGGAAGAAAATGCTAATTATTCAGTATTACATTATACTAAAAATACTTAACATTTTTCCAACCAAGTTGACAATCATTCATTTTTAATATCAATAATGTGTCTTACCTTATATATATAGATTTTTAATATCAGTCTACCTTCGGTAAATACCAAAATGTATCCTAATTTTACAGCAATAACCAGCATATTTCTCCAATTTAAGCTCTGTAATAACTATGTATATGCTATTCACAAATATCGACAAGTAATTTCCTATCCCTTATCTTTTCATTCTACTGCCTTGATGATTGTTAAACAACTCTTAATTTAAATTCTTTTTTTATAATGAATTTTACCATTATCTATAGACTGTATTAAACCCAACCTCTTTATATTTATACTTATGACTTAGAATTGTGTTTATCTAACTTACAGTCGAAAAAAACTAGAGTGTAATTACCTAATGTTCAATGCAATGATGATTTCTAAACATTTAACGAGGCATACCCATATACCATACCTGTATTTGAAATTCAATGTTTATTATAACATCGTTGAGTAAAGTATTAAATGTTATCTATTGAAAAAAAAGGCAATTTCTTCTTAAATATATATATGACAATTTCTGTGTATAAAATAACTTACATCTGTTTCGGTAGTTCATCTCATATATTGAACAGAGTCTATAGAATATAATTTTACTTTAAAAAAAAGTCTTTAACCTCCAGAGCGGTCATCCGTCCTCTTGGCTGTCCTAGTGTTTATTTACAATCCTCGACCTTGCTCTTCGTGCATCTACGGCAATGGTCGCTCATCTCCGTTTCTCAGCACTGGCACAGTGATTTCTTGGTATTCCTAAAGGTGGCGCTGGTGCTCTAGCCAACCGTGGTTGAGCGACTCAAATCCTTTTGCACAAGCAAATGAGTTGAATATTCGGGTAATCAGTGTTCACCTGGGTTTGGTTTTGTTAGCTGTCCGTTGGCATACAATTCTCCCCGCCAGAAACGTACTTTGTTACCTCTTTTAAATTCCATTTTTATTTGTTCTTTCAGCTGTTGCTTGCGTTTAAAGTCTTGTTTTGTGAGATATTCCACAACTCTGATTCTCTGCATGTTTTTGTTTTTACTACCACGTGTAATTTTATTTCTGTCCGTTCTTGAAAAAAATCTTACGATAATATGTCTCGGTTTCTCATCTTTTCTAGCGGTTCTGTGGGCAGTTTCAATTCTACTTTTTATGTCTGTACTGTCAATTTCTGCTTCGCCTTCCGATTGTAATAAACTGTTTTCCCCGATGACTTTTGCTTTTAATATTTTGAAGAAAATCCTCGTGGTTTTTGTTGGCTTCTCTTCAGTTTTTTCTTGTGAGTCTTTTACAAGTTTTTTTCATATCATTCATTGCGTTTTCCACTAGTAATCTTATACTCACTTGTTCTTCACTTGTTTGGGCCGCCATGTTTGTTTGTTGAATGTCCTCCATGTCGTCTGTCACTTTTTTCCGTCCTGACCTTGTTTTACTTCGATAATTTTTTCAATATTTCCGGGAACTGGCTGGTCTCTGGTACTCTTTGTCCTTCCTTTAGGAGGCATTTTCTTGAAATTCTATTTTTAGGCTTAGTTTTCTGATTTTTGCTACGGGCACGGCCTGGACCGTCCTCACTAGCTCTCCATGACACCGGAAGTCCGCAATTTACAGTTTCCTTAGAACTGTGTATTGATAAAAGGAGAGCAGAATTGTCAGGTGACCCGGATGAGTTCATTGTCTAGGATGGTATTAAAAACGAATTTCATATTATAGAGCCGGATGATCAGTTAAAAGCAGTACATATACCCTATTCCAAATCCGCGTCACAGCCTGATGTAAAAGCAGCAGCCGAGCAGCTTATCCTTAAGGAGGTAAACAGGGTTAACCACGAGTTCACTGGCAAAAAGCCGACTATAGTAAGTGCCCAAGGTGTGGTGCAGAAAGGTGACGGGTGATATAGACCAATACACGATTGTAGCCTTCCGGCAGGTGATTCGTTGGACTCGCATTCCCCAGAGTTTGATAAATACGCATACAAATCGGTTTACTCTGCAGTTAACCTAATCAAACATGGTTATTTTGTAGCTAAAATTGACATCAAGTCAGCATATGGCAAATTCCTATTCACCGGAGGTAATAGCAGGCGACAGGTCTTGAGTGGACGTTTATAGACAGCAAGACCAGATATATGTATAACGTCAAACTACCCTTTGGAGCGAGGGCAAGTCAAACCCATTTCCATAGGATTCCGTAGGTCGCCTACCAGGATGACCTTCTGGTAGTTGATGAAACCTACGAGTTAGAGATAAACTTGTAGCGCCTTGTACCTGTTTAGTGTTTCTTGGTATTGAAATAAATACGCTCACCTGTAAAATAGCCTGATCCGAGGATAAATTGCAGGATATCAAATCACTTTTGAAACAATTAGTAAAACTGCGTCGTGCATCAAAACGACAGTTGATGTCATCAGCATGCAAACTGAACTTTGCAGCAAGATTGGTGAAAGGCGCAAGGACCTTTCTCCGAAGATTGCTTAATTGCATCGCCAAGTTGAAGCAAAAATACAAGGCACAACTGCAGGGCGTGGTAAGACAGGATATCATGTGGTGGCATAAATTTATGCGGCAGTTTAATGGTGTTGTCTCCTTCATTGAAGACAGTCCTCTTAAAGCTCTTGTAAAGGTAAAGGTAAAGGATAGGTTTTTATAGTCTGATATCACCGACGATGTCAGTCTCATCCGACTTTGCCTTCCTGGTCTTTCGGGCCTGTTCATTCTTGTAGCTTTTCTCGGCTCCCTTGGGAGCATACAACCCGAGCTGCCATATCAGGCGCAAGGGGGTTATTCGTTCTACATTTGCCTACCTCCCATGACCAGTACCCATTCACTACTGGGTCGAGAGAGCGCACCCTTGTGGTAAAGACTTTGCCTAAGAGTCTTAGCGCAGACGGCGGTCAGAATGGGACGCGAACCCAAGACCCTGCGGTCACAAGTCCAGCGCCCTACACGCCACCACGGTCCACAGGAGCTGGTGCCTTCAACGGGGGGGGGTTAGAGACTTCTGGTACATTAACCGGGGCATGGATTTTCCTTAATTCACTGATATGCTTATAAATTATAAAGAAGCAGCAATAGCCGCGCTAGCATTATAAAGTGGGTACCCTTGTTTTGTAATAAGACCATATATATCTATACAGATAATACATTTACAGCAGCAACTATCAACAAATGTGCCCGTCGCAACAATAGACTTATGGTACTATTAAAAAATGTTTTGGGTCTCCGTGAAATATAACTTTGTCGTTCGCTGTAAATATTAAAATGGCACCCAGAACAGCATGGCAGAATGTATAAGTCGTCAACACGAACCAGGTAGACTTCTGCAGCAGGAAGCCCTATCAACGCCTGGAACCTGTGTCATAAATCATCGTATGAAATATTTGCTTCGATCAGTTATGTTAAAAGCGCTGTGCACTATATTTAAACAGGTCGCGAACTTGAAGAGGCTCAGGCAGCGCTGGAGAAGGACGTAGAAAAGGTTGTGACGGGCGGCATACGCTGAGACGACAAAGTCAGCCTATCGCAGCCAGTTACACACTTATCTTGGATTTTGTCATAAGTTTCAATATACACCGGTACCAGTTAGTAGTCAGATTTTGTTATGCTATGTGGCTTTCTTAGCACAAAATTACAGTTCTAATTCAATTAAAATGTTTTTGAATGTAGTACGACTGTTGCATGTCGAGTGTGGCTTTGTAAATCCGTTATGTAGTGACGAGTGGATAGCCCACTCTCTTAGGTCACCAGTGAATGGCATTAAGCGCATTTAAGGTGCAAGGGTCAACAGGAAACTACCAATTGCAGTAGACATGTTGTAAAAAATTCGGTCTGTGCTAAGGCTTGAACAGTCAGCAGATGCAACTTTTAATGCTGCATGTCTGGTTGCCTTTACGGTATGCTCAGGAAAAGTAGCTAGTTTCCTTCAACAATTAACAGACGCGTCTTGCATAAACATTGTGTATTAAAATCTTGGGGACTGGTTATGTATTTCAGATATTCAAAGACTATTTATATCAAGAGCGCCAGACATACGTGGCCCTACCGTGGAGTAGGGATGCCAGACTGCCCATGTAGAGGAATCCTCCGTGCTTGTTTGAAACATCCAGATTGTTTCGTATTCAAC
The DNA here is from genome assembly GCA_026874595.1 of Sipunculus nudus. Classification (NCBI taxonomy): domain Eukaryota; kingdom Metazoa; phylum Annelida; class Sipuncula; order Golfingiida; family Sipunculidae; genus Sipunculus; species Sipunculus nudus. The sequence goes on from JAPPUL010000151.1 coordinate 49,025, forward strand.
TACCGGTCAGGTGGACAGATTTTCGGTATGACATACAACCAATTTTCTCTCAAACTGAGGATTGTTCTTGAGCAGTTACACATGCCGAGGCATCTCTATTCAGGACACTCCTTTCGCCGCTGAGGGGCTATGCATGGCCTGTGCTCTCATGTACCCCCGGAGATTATTTAAGCTCAAGGAGACTGGAAATCACTATCTTATCTGAACTATCTCGATGTGCATAGTACTTTGGATAGAGCAAAATTCATAAAATACATGTATCAGTCGTAACCTTATTTCGTAACTATTTCTCACGGTTGAGATGAATCAAAGCTCTACCTAGCCATACAGCTGTATTTTGTTTAAATGTAATTGAACAAAGTTTGGTTTTGGAGGACTCTTAGTCTTTGGATGACATACATGCGCACAATGTATTTGTTATTTTATTCATGCAGTAAATCACTGGGTTCCTCCAATACCAGACTCTGTTCATTGATCTCACCTTTAAGTCGCCTTTAATCTTAAAGGCATTTAAAGTGAGGAAAGTGGACTTGACCATAGGGGCACCTGGTTGCCATGTTCTCATTCGGTAAAAAAAATCCAAGCGGGGCGTGGGCATTGTCTGCTCATTAGCTATGTGCACGCACAGGAGGCAGCCTGGTGTAGATTCCGTTCATGTCAAATTCCACTCCAACCCACCCAGTTAAAATAAACATAAATTTGGGTTAAATGTTTTGCACTTACAATACATTGCTTCTCTGCAGATATGAGAAAACAAAATAAAAAAAGGAGATAATATTAAGAATAATTGTGTTGATTCCTTTATTATGCATGTACGTGTTACATTATATTTTAAACATACTTATATTTTGTGGATGACATACATGCGCATAATGTATTTGTGAATTTATTCATGCAATAAATCACTGGGTTCCTCCAATACCAGAGTTTGTTCATTGATCTCGCTTTTAAGACTGGAATAGCCTTATTGGGTTGTTCCAATACCTCATACACCTGCTCTTCCCATTTATTAGCCAGTTTCTGTTTCCCAAGTAGCCCTTCCTTTCATACTAAGACGTGATATTCAATACTCAGCACCGCATTACGAGCACGTTTATCGTACAACCTTTTGTAATGATATCTGGACGAGAGGGATACACGCTGAGCAATATCACAGGCAGGAGAAAGTTGGTCTTTGAGATCTGAATCCCTATGTGTGGTTTATTTGATGGTTAGGATTGTTGTTAGTTCCAAGTACTAGATCAAAAGGGAGGCCTGGATGACGACCAAACATTAAATAGAAAGGAGTAAAACCGGTTGCGTCATTTTTGTACAATTATAGGCATGATTTAGAGCAACATACTAGTAAGACTACGGCTAAACCTTTCGGTTTGCCCATTCCCCATCGGATGGTACGGTGTACATCGTGATTTTTGGAAACCATCTAATCTGCATAGTTCTTTGATGATTTTAGATTCAAATTGTCGCCCTGATCACTGTGTATGCGGGCTTGAAAGCCGTAGTGTTGTACAAAGGTGTTAAAGAGTATTTTATCTGTGGTTTTTTGCCGTGGTATTGCAACAAGGAACTGCTATAGCGTTGCGGGTGAAATTATCGGTCATGACTAGAATATTTTCAACTCCACGTTTAGATGGCTCAAGGCTAAGATAATCAACACACAGGAGCTCCATTGGTTGTGTGGATGCTATCAGAACCAAAGGAGCTTTTCCTGCAGGGGACTTCCGCCTTATACAACGAGGACAATTTTTAATGTATGAATCTATGTTTTTAGACATTTTGGCCAGTAAAATCGGTTATGGGCAAGATGGAGAAACCAATTACGACCTAGATGCCAAACATCGTCATGAATACCAGATAAAGCAATTTATGTAGTCTCCTAGGAATAGCCATTTGATATTCAATTTTGCCAATCAGTGTTCGTTTACGATAAAGCATGTCATCCCGTAGGACAAGATTATGTATTCGTCTGAAAAGAATTATTTGATCAGGATGAGTGAAGTCTTTCTTGTTTATGACGCTGTCTATGAAATAGAAAATGAATGGTTTTACCGTCGAATCCAAAATTTGTTCCTTAGTTACGTCTAATCGTGTTTGTCAAAGGATATCGATAGAATCAGTTGATGGAATAGCATCGGTTTGTCATAAGTAAAACTACATATTACAGGTGATGGTATGGTTACTGACTGACAAACAGCTTTTACTACGTCATTGGTAATACAGTGATGGTTTTTGTTTTGGTTTTCTGCTAGCATTTGAAGTATTCTTGAAAGTGCATCGGTATCGATGTTGTGTTTGTCGGCTTTATCTTAAATATTGAAGTCGTAATTAGCCAATTTCGATACCCATTTTTGACCTGTTGCATCTAATTTTGCAGAGGATATGATGTAGTTAGAGGGTTGTTATCTGTGAACACTGTGATCCGTAATCCATGAAGATACTCTTTAAATTTGTCGGTTACACACCACTTCAAAGCTAAGATCTCTAACTTATGGATAGGGTACCGAAACTCGGATGGAGTAAGGCTACGGCTAGCATAAGCTATCTGTCTTTTCTACGCCATCCTGCTCCTGGTAGAGAATACTAAAGATTCCATCAAAACTTGCATCTGTGCAATAAACGGACGAGAGAAATCTGCAAATGCTAGTACATGAGCAGAAGATATCTCCCATGGTCTTTTGCATTGATCTTTGGAATGAGGCTGGCGCGATCACCAAAACGAGCGGCATGGTTTCCCATTTATAAAAACCGAGAGAACCTAATGTAAATGCTGTTTTATCTTTATCTTCATCTGCTAACTCAACCTGCCAGTAACCGGACTTCAGATCTAGAGAGGAAAAGTAACGAGCGCCCATTAAAGACTCTAAGGTTTCATCCATTCTTGGCAAGGCATGAGCGTCTCTGACAGTTCTGCTATTTAAGGTTCTATAACAGAACCGAAGAGTCCCATTACTTTTTCTGACAAGGACCACTGGACTAACAAGCGGACTTCTGCTCTCCTTTGTTACTTTTGACTCTAGCATCCCTCTCAGATGTTGTTTCACCTCATCATATAATTGTGGAGGGATAAGACAATACCGCTCCCTAAATGGCCCGTTGTTAGTTAACACAATACGGTGTTTTTCTACACTGATGTGTCCAAGATCTGTATTACTTAAGGAAAATATAAGTTTCCATTTAAGCAACAGTTGTTGTAGTAGGTTAGATTCAGATTGTGACAAATCTTGACCAAATTTGAACATGTTTAAGAATTCATCATCAGATGTTTCAAATGTTGATGGTTGCGTAATTTGGTTTACGAAGATAGCTTCCTGTATGTCACAGACAATTATTGCTGGAATAGTGATGGAATGTGTTGTTACGTTTCTAACCTGTACTGAAACTCTGTGACTTGTACGTATGGACAAATCAAGTTCTTGGACACAAGGAAGAAGAAATAATTCAGTTGGCAACCTGTGGAGTACATTCAAATCAGTTATAACAAGAGTTTTGCCTGTCGTACAACCTCTAGTGAACCATTTATAGTGATATCACTCTGGGAAGTTATTACTATAGACTTGGTGGATAATACATGTCCACATGTGTTTAATGATTTCTGTTCCCTTTTCGTCATACATTTAATAGCAGTCTTTCATGGTCCTGACATATGTAAACTCTGAATAAAATTTGGACCTGCATTTGTCTGAAGAAAATTTAAACATGAGTTTAGCACGTTCGTACCAATTAAAAATGGAACATTGGAATTGAAATGTGTATTTTTGAATACAAATACTTGCACAAAAAATGTTTGAGAATGTATATCAGTAAACTTTAGGTCAACAGGGACGATACCACAATACTCCACCTGCTTGCTGTATAGTTGCCGGAGATCCATCATCTCCTACACGGACTAAGTCTGACGGGTTGAGGTGTTTTTCATTTAACCATTCAGCGACAGTAGAGATTTGGGAACCTGTATCTAAAAGACATTGGCAGTTATTACCATCTGTAATCATGTCAACAACCTGAGTTTCACATACAAAAGGGTCATTCTTGATACATACATTTGTTGTGGGAATCGTATTATTTGAACCCGTGTCCTTTCACGACTGATCACAGGTGACTCTTAGTTTTTTTTTAGGATTTAACCGTATTTGTCTCGTTTAGCATGACATTTGTCAACAGTATGTGTGTTACGATGGAAACGATAGCCATCGATTTCGTCCGAGACAGTATTACCGTTACGGATATCAACCTGAGTATAAGATGGTTTATTCGTTTTGGACGTCTGAGATCGTTTAAGTTTTGACATGCGATTCCCTAGTGTAGACAGTTTGCTATTTATCTGCACAGATATCTACCCAGCACAGAGCTCTCAGAAGACAAAGTTGTAACCCCTTTGTTTAGAAATTTGATTGGACAATGCAACCTTCACCTGTGAGCTATGTAGAACTTTGGACTCTAAAGCCCGTGCAGCTGCAAACAGTTTATCTTGTTCTTCCCCATTATCATACCTATGACGCAAGACTTCTTTAATTTATTTTGAATACAGTCCATTCTAGAACCTAGAACAAAGCATTTTCTCATATTCCCTATAAGAAATAGGATTTTTTCTTGTTAATGAGGTCTTACTCTCTATTAAGCCTGCAGCTTCAGTTAACTATATCCTCTTTAGCATCCTGTTTACAAGAGTGGAACTGCTGTATGGGTACCACTGTGGGGAGCACATTACCGAAATACCTGTCAAATATATTTAGTATATCTGTAGGAGGGGATTCATCAGACATGTGTAATAAAACATTACCTGCTATTCCCCTGACAGACTGGTAAATAGCTGACAAAATTTTAGAATCTGGTGTTACGCCAGCTTTTATCATATATTTGAGATGGGAGCGCCATTGTTCGTAGCTACCAGTTTTAATATGATTCCGTGAAAAGGAAGGAAGCTTTGTAGATATTATACTGTAGCCAGTAGCCCCAGATGGCATCTGTTTGGCATCACCATTTCTGTGTTTAAACTCTCAAATCATCTGATTTACCTCGAAATCTGAAAGAAAATTGAGATTTGTCACTATCTCCGAGACAAGTCTACCCTCGGATACCTGAAAGGAGGAAGTATTTAACGAATCCAGCATTTTGTTATAAATCAGATGAGACACCTCAGTAATGAAGGAAACCCCAGCATGCTCATGTTCGTCTTTAGTTTAATAAAAATACAAACCCGCGGCTAGTGCAACGACCAGTATGTGCTTCTCTAACTAACAAAACATGTGTGGGAGTTTCAATTTGCGAGAACTGCTCAATAATGTCAGATTCATTAACATCAGAAGGTAGTCCATGTATAGAGACGACCCGTGTTATGTCAAATGATTTAACCCCAATCTCTCTTTAATGAGAGTGTATGAATAGATGGGATGGAATGTGGTCTTTGAAGACAATGACAGAAAGAAGTAATGATGTAAACTGTCTTGAGTCGTCCTACGATGGTCAAATACTAGCAGGTTCATGTAGTCAGAGTGTTATATTAATGGCAAATGTTAGTGTTTAGTTGCTGTGCCATTGTTTACATTACCGAGACCACGAGGCCTGATGACAATAGAACACGTGACTAGACAAGGTAACCTCAAACCGGAACAAATGCTAATACCCTTTACATGCAATTCAGTTTACCAATACTAAACTGTGAATATATTTTACAGTCAGAACAACTATTCAATGATCACTAATAACTTAAAAGCGTGCAATAACACTTTACACATCATAGTATATGATAATTTAAGTACAAAGTGCATGAACAATTACAAAAACAAGAAGAAAAATTCATGCGGTTCATGGAAAATGTCAAACAATACCGTGAATCTTCTCCAAGGAGAGTGACGTTCGCAAGGGCCCTTCACACGAAGTCTCCGTGCACGTTGTACAGAATGACGATAGTCCAAGAATGCAAACGAAGAACAATTGCTAAGCAGAGTTTACAGTGTAAGGCACTGAAGCGAAACGAAGTGGGAACACACGGAACCAGTGTCCTATAGAGACCACGAAAAGTCCCTCTGGCCATGTGTAATGGCGTTGTGCACAGACATCGATCAATTAATATTATTATCCATCGATGGTATGGCAGTCATAAAACGATCTTTACCAGTGATATTGTCGGCGAGACACACACACGGACATCGACTTCACTCAGAGATGGTTCCTCTCTCGGGGCACCGAAATGAAACGGGTGTTCAAAATCCTTCATGTCCCTTCAAGAAATAACAGTATTATATATTTTTGTTATTGATTGAACGATTTTCCCTTAATTTTTAGATTCATTATCACAAGGAGGTGATCCAAGTTGCATCCTTATGGGTCATATTTGTGTTTATTTGTAGAACAATTGTTTATTTTAGTGGTGTTTTCACCGTAAGCAAAACATGAGCAAAGCGTAAGCAAAGTGTAAGCAAAGGAACTATGTCTTCATAAATGCATTTGCGATCATTTTCTGAAGAAATAATGTATTATTCGACTTCCCGGCGGTCTTATTTTTTTTGGAAATTGTGCAAAACTGTAGATAAATCTAGCTAAAATTGGAAAATGATCCTCATAATCAAGCATATTCCTTTTAGGAAAAACCAGAATTAAATAAATTCTGATTTTGATTGAACGATTTTTCCCTTTAGTTTTAGATTCATGTAAATAACAGGCACTATTGTATAGCCAGGGAACTGGTCTACGTCCCTACGGGTCAATTTAGTGTGTATTTGTAGAAAAAAGTTTTAATTCTGTTTGGTTTACACGGTAAGCAAAGCATAAGCAAAGTGTAAGCAAATGAACTATGTCTTCATACATGTATTATGCGATCATTTTCTGAAGAAATAATGTATTATTGCAATCCCCAGAAGTCAGTTTATGTCAAAAATGGTGCAAAACTGAAGATAAACTGAGCTGAAATATGCAAATAAGTCCACATAATCATTCATGTCTCTTTAAGAAAATAACAGTATTATATATTTTTTATATTGATTGAAAGATTATCCCTTAATTTTTAGATTCATGTTCACTAAGAGGCACTACTGTGTAGCCAGGGATCTAAGTTGCATCCATATGGGTCATATTTGTGTGTATTTGTAGAACAATTGTTCATGTTTGTGGTGTTTTCACCGTAAGCAAAGCATAAGCAATGAGTTAGCAAAGTGTAAGCCAAAGAACTATGTCTTCATAAATTCTTTTTTGCGAGGATTTTCTGAAGAAAAATGTATTAATGTACTCCCCGCGAGTATGTTATGTCGAAAATGGTGCAAAACATTGAGCTGAAATATGCTAATGGGTCTCAAAATCCAAAATATCACTTTTAGAAAATAGGAGAATTATATATTTCTGATTTGGATTGAACGATTTTTCTTTTTTATTTTATATTCATGTTCACTGGCAGGCTTTATATATAATACTGTTATTTCGTGAAAGGAACATGAAGGATTTTGTGGACTTATTTGCATATTTCAGCTCAATTTATCTTAAGTTATGAACCATTTTTGACATCAGTAGTCTTGTAGGGAGTGCAATAATACATTATTTCTTCAGAAAATGATCACAAAAGGCATTTATGAAGACAAAGTTTCTTTGTTTATAATTTGCTTACACTTTGCTTATGCTTTGCTTACCGTGAAAACCAGACAGATGTGAAGCTTTTTTCTACAAATACACACAAATATTGCATATAGGGAGGCAGACTAGTTCCCTGGCTACACAATAGTGCCTGTTACTGAACATGAATCTAAAACTAAAGGAAAAATCGTTCAATCAAAATCAGAAATATATAATTCTGGTTTTTCTTAAAAGGAATATGATTGATTTTGAGGACCATTTTTCAAATTAAGCTAGATTTATCTACAGTTTTGCACCATTTCCAAAACAGTAAGACCGCCGGGAAGTCGAATAATACATTATTTCTTCAGAAAATGGTTGCAGGAAGCATTTATGAAGACATAGTTCTTTTGCTTACACTTTACTTATGCTTTGCTAATGCTTTGCTTACTGTGAAAAGACCAACGAAAGTAAGCATTTTATACATATACACACAAATATGATCCATAGAGAAGCAGACTAGTTCTTTGGCTACACAATAAAGCCTGCTAGTTAACATGATTATAAAAAAAAGGAAAAATCGTTCAATCAAACTCAGAAATATCTAATTCACCTATTTTCTAAAAGCGATATTATGAATTTTTGAGCCATTTGCATATTTCAGCTCAATTTCTCGAATGTTTTGCACCATTGTCGACATAAACGGACTTCTGGAGAGTGCAATAATACATTATTTCTTCAGAAAATGATCGCAAAAGGCATTCATGAAGACATAGTTCCTGGGAACAGGTTGTTTCGTCCCAAGATCGTTTCGTGCTCGTCTTTTGTCCAACCACTCCGTAGTCCACATGTCCCGTTCGCCCACAGGAATAGTGTCATGGTCGTTTCGTCCTCAAACCTGTTCGTCCAACGCAGATTGACGTGCCCTTTGGCCGATATTTATGCGGCAAGAATGACCAGGCAGCGATTTGTTCTAGACAAGTTTATATGCGGATTAGGTTAATTCTTCAAGGAGATCTCTGTCTAATGGCCAATCCGTAGCATTGTGAAATGAAATCTGGCTGAGGACATGGAATGAGACGCCTGTTCGTCCACAAGGACGTTTCGTCCATTTTGTGTACCAATCTGGAATGTAGATGACGCCACGTGCTCAACGGTTTTTGTTTTATGTTACTTTGTGACAGAAGCAAATGCACCGTATGTCGGCGTGAGGGGAGGGAGAGATTGTACGGGTATAAAACCGTTGTTACACGGATCACATAGTTAGTATTGAAGCTCCTAATGCTGCGCGTGTGTATATGGGCATGAAACTACACGTCATGACGGCAGGGGGATAGGGTGGGGTTGGGGGGTTGGAGGTAAAACAGTTGGTGGATTGTACGTGTATACACGTATTGGTGTGAAGTGAATGTACAACCGACAAAAGCACATGCGTGTTAAGACAGCCAGATGCCATGACTCGTACCGTCTTCGTCGTTGGTTATGGGATACAAAACACGACATACGGGTCGCAAATAGCGGCCGTCCCTGTGGCGCAATGGGTTACCGCGTTCGGCTTTTAACCGAAAAGTTGGTGGTTCGAGTCCACCCAGGGACGGTTATTAACATTTTCAATCTCCTCGAGAATAACTGTAGATATTTGCTTTTACCATACGTTTGGATGGGGATAGGGGTTGGGCAGGGATGGTAATGGTGGTGAAGGATGTCGGGACATGTGATCGACCTTCACCACGATAAAGACACGCCGGTGGTATATCACACAACCAAACACACACACTCACACACTCTCTGTTATCATCACCCATACGAACCACATAAACCACAAACACGACATGTGTGATATACACTACTTTAATGGTCAGATACAAATTCAGTGAAATGTGCACATGCCAAAACGCCACTGGACACATAAGCAGACATCATCTAAACACACTTGAACGGACAAAATGTGCTAAACGCTGACTGCAGCAAGAACAAAAGCACGTGTGGTGAAGGTATTCAAAAAGCAAACTGCGTGTAATCTATGTAGAACATCCTTGCACGGAAGTTTATACAAACGACTGCGCCATTCAGTTAGAGTTATTGTTGACAAGGGTTCGTCATCTAAAGTAACCAGGTCGCGATTAACTGGACCAGCGATTGGTGCCGTTAACTTCCGCGTACACTGACATCAAATAATTGGTGGACGGCTCGGCGTGGACGAGGGTTGCAGAATTGGAGTCGACGATCTGGACGTGTGTCTTCACACCGCGTTCCCACTTGTAGGTTGGATCATAATCCTGCGTATTTACCGAGGGTCCTGTACGTCGTCTGGTAGGCGCCATGGAACAGATCACTTTGTACCGCCATCTCCCAGGAGCTGCAGGACGGCTTCAGGTGACGTAGTTCTTTTTGACAGTTTTCTTTTCTGTACCGGGGTCGACGGTGCCGCCGGGGCGGCCGTGTCAACCACCTTAAATAGATATAGTTACTTCTGAGCCTGGAGCAGAGCAAACAGCCACAACCGCAATATATGTCGGAGAACCCATTGGACAAGTCGTCGGCGGATATGTTGAACATTGCATTCTGGTGTCCAGAAGCGGAATTTACAACGAACACGTTCGGTGATGACATATTGAAATGGTCCAGTACGCCTGTAATCAGTCAGAACCCCATGGTCGATACAGAAGGGCAAGGGTCTTTCTTGTTAACAGCGTTTTCCTTGCATTCCAAGCAACAGGGCACAGTGATCGTGTCATCATCGCGCAACACTTGATTTGCATTGTCTTACGGCTCTAACACATACTGGTAACGGTTGGAGCATATCCTCTTCTTCGCGCCATAAAAGCCATATTCATTAAAAGTGACGGTGCGACGACCCTCAACCTGAAATAAGCTGACAAACAGGAGGAACAGATGTCAAATCGATTGCAGCGGTTTCATCTTCTCACCCTTCCTTATATGTCGAACGTACAGTAAATGGAAAGGCTGAGGCCGTTATCTGCACGTTTGCTTCTCAACAGCGTCCAATTGAGAATCAACTGATCTGACTCGACGTACGGCGACCTCTTATATACGTGCGAGTACCGTCCCGTGATATCAGAATCATGAACCACCCTCCCCTCCAAATCAAAAGAAAATGAATACGTTTACGTGACGCGGTCTTGCTGATTCATATTATGTTGCGTTTTTTTTACTTTCGGATGCAAGCGATGTAACAATATCGGCTGTAGTGATATTCTAGTGTCATGTAAAGCAAACGATATACAGATACACATACGACAGAATAGCACATGTGACCGACAAAGGTTTGACGGAAACACGGGTATATGTGAAACAGGGCACATACAAAAACAAACCATGTCTTGTGAACTATTACAAAAAATAAACAGCGTAAGGTCCACATATCATCATCCTTGCTCGACAGACTATTCAATCCAGTTTGACATTCAAATATAGTTATGGACAAGGGTCAGGAGTTATGAAACCACTTCGTGATATCGTGGACCAAAGGTTCGTGCCGTTAACTTCTGCGGACACGTACACGAGATACTTTGTGGACGGCTCGGCACGGACGAGCTTCGTAGCATTTGTGTTAACGGTTTGGACGTGTTTCTTTACCTTGGGGACCCATCTGTAGGTTGTATCGTAAACCGAGCTGCCCGGTGAATTAACTGTGTCAAGTACCTTTCGGTAGATAACTTTATACCGGTATGTTCCACGGGCGCCAGGACGGTCCCATGTCACAGAATTAGTTTTGATAGTTTTCGTGACCTGCTTCGGCTGCGAGGGTTTCTTGGGGCGGCCGTGTCCACCACCTTCAAATAGAGGTCGTTGCTCCTCAGCCTGGAGCAGACAAAACAGCCACAGCCGAAATATACGGCTGAATATCCGTTAGGCAAGTCGTCGGCGGAAATGTTAAACATGGCATTCGCTTCACCAGAGGAGGAATTTTCAACGAACACTCTCGGCGATGACATATTGAACAGGTCGAGTACTCCTATGGACAGTCCGAACCCCCTGGTCGTAACAGAAGGGAAGGGTCTTCTTTGTGAACATTGCATCCCAACCGGCACCGCACAGTGATCGTGTCACCATCATGGAACACCAGTGTTTTGCTGTCGTACGCCTCGATTCGATGGTTAGGTTCGAAGCATATCTTTTTATCCGACGTGTAGGACCCATAGTTACGGAAAGTGACTGTGCGATGGATTTCCACCGGATTTAGGCAGGCCAAGAGTGTGAACAGATGCAACATCGGCAGCAGCCATGTCATCGTTTTAGCTGTCCTGGTATGTCGAACGTACAGAAATACAAACGCAGAAGCTTTGATCTGCACGTTTTGTACCAATAAGCGTCCCGAGAGGAGTTTTCTGACTCGTCATGCGGCGGCCATATATATATATATATATATATATATATATATATATATATATATATATATATAACTCTGAAGAAAAACAACACTGTTAATTCACAACAGTCTGTTTCTTATATATATTATTTGGAGTTAAGGCGACACTGGGAATTAAGCATGTATGCGGGGAACTGTCGGTCTTTCAGACTAATCTATGGGATTATTTGCTACCACTGCGCATAGCCCGGGACAAAGCGCACTCAGCATCCAATCAGCTTGCTACTATTATGCGCTCAATGGCTATTGAGCGCAAAGTGCGCGGTAGCGAATAGCAGTCGCACAGTAGCATTTGCTACTCTTGCGCACAGCTTGCCACATCGGGCAATGAGCAGGCAGCCACTGGACTTGCTACCACCTGACACAGACCGGCTCATATGTGCAAAGTGCGCGGTAGCAAATCAGACCTGCGCGGTAGCAAGTGGCTGTCGTTGCTATCATGGGGATTTTGAATTTGCGGTCGCAAGACCTGCTGTTGACGTAGTGCAAGTCTTTCCTGCCAGAGGTCGCTCGGACAAGACCACTCAAAGCAATATGCGCGGTAACAATTAACTGTCGCAAAGTAGCAAACAGATCTGCGCAGTAGCTTATACCATGGGTCATATTAAGCTGCGATGGCAATGCGCAATGTGCGCGGTAGGAAATCAGATTTGAGCGGTAGCAAGTACCCCATGGAGGCTATCTATTGCGATCGAAACTTTTGCTGCTATCGTTTCAGTGCAAGTCTTTGTAGCCATAGGTTGCCCGGATAGGCCAGCAACAAGCTTTGCAATAGGCGTGTAAGCAGTTAACAGTCGCAGAGTAACACATTGCCCTGCGCAGTAGCAGGTGTTACGGGCCATATTAACTAGCGACCCCAAAGCATAATGTGCACGGTACCAAAAAGGACCTGCGAGATACCAAGTGCTTGTTACTGACTAATCATATTCATAATTCTGGCATAATATATGCTTCATTTCATTATTTTTTTTTTCAAATAACCACATATGATATATTAACATTTTATTTGATAAACACTTGTTCCAAACCTTTGTCGCCCTTCTCTTACAAAATCTGCATCTTCTGTTCATACAAAATATTGCACATTTATTTAGGGGTTGTTCATATGCTTTGTCTGTAAAACATGGACCTTTTCAATAATTGATATTTTGTGTTTTGCATTATTTCTAATTCCGATGAACCTTCAACACTCCCAGGATCAGAACTGTCCAGATTTCATTCAAGTGTCCAGATTTCAAGTATTGATGCAATATTCTAGAATAATTTATATCTCGCAGAAATTCTATATCATTATATTCATAATATATAGTCACAGAGCTGCATTTGCTGTTCACTTCTCTTTTTATGATAACATCGCTGTTGTCGGTTCTATCGATGTGTCTCTTCATGATTTATTGAAATATTAGGGTAACCCGTATCCCGGATATAGCATATATAAATAATGACAAACGCTTACTGAAGTATTTCATGTCGAAGTGTCTTTTCTTTCTAAATTACAGCCTGGATAACTGTGCGAATTTGGAAAGACGATATAGCTTAAGATTTCCGATTATCATATATTAACTGTGGTCTTAAAATTTAAAAGTATAGAAGATCCATGAAGCTAAAAGATGTTCATTGAACCAGAAAATATTAGACAAGAGCGAGTTAGCATATCAAATCATCATAATATATATATTTTGTTATAATCATAGACATATCTGTAGCTCCCATTTTGGTGTCGCTAAATTTCTGTAGGTATTCATCTCTGAAAAGTTACCTTAACTCCAATGCTGCCTTATTGGTGTCGCTTTAATTGCTTGTGACATAATGTCTGCATGCATTAATCCCTATATGAATATATACATAGATAATCTAAATAAACTAAAAATATTAACGTAGTAAGTTGAATTATCACATGATTATATTATATCATAAGCAAGAGCAATATCAATATAAGCTTGGAAAGCTAGATTTCAGGATAGAAAACTTTATTTAAGTTGGAATAGAATTTCATTAAGGTTTTAAGTTTTGTCGCCTTGATTAATATCGGATAAATATCGAGATTACTGAAATAAATTTCAAATCTACGCAGCAATAAGTTATCATAATATATACTTATGTAATATCGTAAGCAGGAGTCTCACCAATGTAACATAAGAAAGCTAGACATAATTATCTGAGTACATGTAAATCCCTTATACCTCCTTCGATTGGCATGTGGACGTAACGCCGATATATAATAACTGCATTTTCATAGTCATATACTTCTCCATATAGCTCCGATGTTGATGTCGCCTTAATTCCTGTATGCATTCATCTCTGAAATGTCGCCTTAATTCCAATATTTCCTTATTGGTGTCGCCTTAATTCCTGTATGTATTTATCTTTGAAAGGTTTCTTTAATTCAAATATATCTTTAATCGTTCGTTACGCAGTTGCAATTTGTATCCCTGGGAACCGATTGCTGCATATTTGAAACTTTGTTCCATATTATGTGCAAGTAATCTCTTATTACAATATTAGATACATCTTTCATTCAAAGTTGTGTCGATTTAATCTTTATATGAATATATACGGAGAAAACCTAAATAAATTTAAAATACATGCAGCAGTAATTTATCATATCATATGAATATATCATAAGCTATGCAAGAGCCACACCAATGTAAGCTTAGACAGTTATATAGGCACCTTTAAGTATAAACTTGTGGATAATGCTGGAATCGTTATTTAATGGACATATGACAATCGTATCTGTGATGATGTCGCCTTTATTCCTATACCAACGGTTCAGAGAGCTATACATATCTTTGTGTATCCCTGAGGATATGGCTGGAATCGTTATTGAAAACATTATTTAAGTTGGTATAGAAATTCATTACCGATAGATCTTGTTGCCTTGAATCATGTAATAAAATATAGAGATTACTGAAATAAATTTCAAATCTACGCAGCAATAAATTATCATAATATATACTATGTAATATCATAAGCAGGAGCCTCACAAAGGTATCTTTAGGAAGTAAGACATAAATATATGAGTACATGTATATCCTTATCTCTTTCAAAGGGCATGTCGACTCAATGCCTATATATAATAATTTTTCCTTATAATTATAGACTTCTCTCAGTTGCACCGATGTTGATGTCGCCGTAACTCCTGTATGCATTCATCTCTGAATTGTCGCCTTAATTCCAATATTTCGCTACTGGTGTCGCCTTAATTCCTGTATGTATCCCTTAAATGTCACCTTAATTCCAATATATCTTTAGTCATATGTTACACAGTTGCAAAATTTATTTCGGGCAACCAATTGCTGGATATCCAAAATTTTGTTCTATATTATAAGGAAGTAATATCTCATCGTGTTATTAGATATCTTTCATTCACAGTTGTGTGAACTTATTCCCTGTATGAATATATACGAGATAACCTAGATAAATTTCAAATATAAGCAGCAGTTAGTTGTCATATCATATGATAATATTATAAGATATGCAGGAGCCATACCAATGTAAGCTTAGAAAGCTAAGTATAGCCCTATGGATAATGCTGGAATCGTCATTTAAACTTCCTCGTGTACATATAACAATAGTATCTGTGACGATGTCGCCTTACTTCCTATACAAACGGTCCCTTTTATCGCCTTCGATGGGCATGTGGACTTAACGCTCAGATATATCAATAGCTTTTATAATCATATACTTCTGCCTGTAGCTGCAATATTGATGACGCCTTAATCCCTGTGTTCATTTATCTCTGAAAAGTCGCCTTAATTCCAGTGCTGTTTTTGTTGTGTCGCCCTAATTCCTAGTGCTCTATTTCCTGTATGTATTAATCCCTATATGGATATACACCGAAATGACCAAAATAAATTTTAAATATAAGCAGCATTCAGTTGATAAATTATATGGTTTAGTTGTGTCATAATCAGGAGCCATACCAATGTAATCTTAGAAAGCTAGACATTCTTTCACTCACTCCTTACCTCATTGCTTCAATCACTCCGTCATTTCTGTACTCCTACCTCACACCTTTCTTCCCTTCTTCCTTCCTTCACTTCCTCCTCCACACACTCCCTCACTCTTATACGCCTCCTTCACTCCTTCATTCCTTCACACCTTCCTTCCTTCCATCTTTCATTCTTCTTCATTAATCATCCACTTAGTCCTTTCACATTCTAAAAGCTAATTTGCGTTGTAATTTCCCCTTTTTTATGCTTTTCTCTTCCTTCCTTTCTCTCACTCTTTCTCCCATTTATTCTTTACTTCAATCCTTCCTTCCTTCACTCCTCCCTTCCTTCACTCCTTTACTTATTTCTTATCTCCATCCTTCACATTCCCTCTATGTAATTATCTTTGTCCTCTGCCCTCTGTATCTCTTTACATCTTCACTCTCTCATTCTTTCATAGTGTCATCTCTTTCTCAATGCTTTTTAATAAATCCTTCACTCACCCCACTCCTTCCTTCACTCACTCCGCCACTTCATGCTCCTCCTTTACTCCTTCATTTGTTCCCATCCTCCTCCCTTTCTTCCTTCACTCCATTCACTACTTCACTCGCTCCATCACAACTATAATCCTACTTCATTCCTTCATTCTTTCATACCTGCCTTCTGTCATCCCTTCCTTCTTCACTCCTTCACTCACTCCAACTTTCTTTCACTCTTTCATTTACTCCTTTTACATTCTGGCTAATTCCGATGTCCTTTGCCTTTTTTACGTCTTATTCTTCTCTCTCATTATTTCCTTATTTTATTTCCTTTACCTCTTCTGTTCTTCCTACCTTAATTTACTCTTTCCTTCACTTATCCATTCCATTATTCCTTTTCACCCCTCCACTCATTTCATCACTATTTCTTTCACTTTCAATCAATTTTTCATTGACATCCTTACGTGTTCCTCACTTCTCTCTCATTCAAACAATCCTCTTAAGGTATCATTATCGCCTTTTTTTCAGAAATGGTAAATTAATTGAAATGTAAAACCTACACATTTTATTTGTATCGCAAATGGTTGCGATGAAATGAATACGCAAGGAAATAGTATTTTAATATACTCAACAGATCCAAAAGTAAACATATCAATGAAACTTTTCTAAATTCATATTTTCTATGAACGAGTTAAGAGTTTTAAAAGAGAGAAAAGAGTTTTGGACAAACATCATACCATTCTAAGTTGCAAAAAAAATATAAAATATTATTATGATATTGAAAAAAATGGGATACACTTTCAAAAGGAAGACATATATCTAAGAATATAATGGAACCTATAAATATATTACCAATTTAATACTGCTCAATATTGTTTTGGTGGGGTGAAAGATTTATTGAAAATATCTATTGATTAAATAAATTGAATGAATTTGTTCTATGTTATGCTCGTAATCATACAGTAAATTACATAAATAATTGGATTGTTGAGGAAAACATTAACAGAATTAAGATATTTTTTATGTTCTGGATTTACAAAGTGATAGCAATGACACTGAAGCTAAAAGAGCTGTAATTAACTTGTTCTACCCCCAGTGTTCTTTTTGTTGAATGGTCTGTCCTCCTTGTGGCTTAATCCAAGATATAGTAGGCTTCTTTCTTTTTCCCTTCGATTATTCTCACTTTCTTTCTGTCTCTTTCTCTCCCTCCCCCCTCTCTTTACCATTTTCATTTTCTTTCTCCCTCTCTCTCTCTCCCTCTCCGTCTCTCTACCATTTTCACTTTCTTTTCTCTCCCTCTCTCTCTCTCTCTCTCTCTCTCTCTCTCTCTCTCTCCTTTAACCGTTTTCACTTTCGTCCTTTCTCTTCTTTCTTTGTTATATTTCTTCGGGTCTTTATCACTCTCCAATTGCATCTCTCCGTTCATAATCCGTTCTTTCTTTCTTTCCTCCTTTCTGTCTGTCTTTCTTTCTGTTTTGTGTCTTTCTCTCGTAGTACGAATATTATCTATGACAAAGTGTTTGTTCATTTGAGATCTGCTCAATTACTTAGCAGGATATGACGACTCAGGTTATTGTTTTTAGTGCACTAATTACATCAAAAAGCCTTTGGTCATAGACTATAGGAGAGCAAGAATCTCTTTACATTTCCTATTATTTATTTTAATAATATGTTTGTCCAATATATTTATTCATTTTTCGTTAAATTGTTTCACATATTCATATTTAATATAGGCAATGATATATGATTCAAGAATTGTCGTACATTTCCGCTACTATCGCGTGTTATGCACCAAATCCAAAAAGACAAAGACAAAGGAAATATTTATTAGCCCAGTTAAATAGATTTGCTATCAACCACACGTCGTCGTCCTGGCGAGACGCACTCAACAAGACCGAATAAATCCGAGTTTAATCGAGCACGGCCCCTTTCCGTTACTATCGTAAGTTATGCAACAACCCAAAACAGAAAAACACGATTCCATTGCAGAAAATATATATTGGCACAGTTTAATATGTTAATGCACTCAACATGATTGTATTAAACAGTGCTCAATCTATCCAACTGGTCATCATCTATCTAAACAATGTCCAGCTGTCACAAAATTGTCCAAATCTTCCATCTGAACATAGTACAGCTGGGATGTCCAGTCTACAGGAACTGACGAAACGCTCCTTTATCAATATGCATGCAAAGAATGATAACAATCAATGAATTAGTTATTTAAATAAAGCTTTTGTATCACGTTAAATTATTTCGGGGTGGGAGGGGGGGGGGGAGTACTTCCATACCCCCAGCTCGGAGGATATGAGTAACAGAGATCTAATTTCAGCTTTCCATGAAGACGTTTCATTGACCTCTTTGGATGATAAGTTAGAAGATTCTAGGTCACTTAGTGATGATTTGTGCCCTGTTTACAGATGATGCTTTATTTGAAGATATCAAAAATAGAGAAAAAAATGTGTAAGAATTCGAGAAAATGCAGGATGTGCGACCAGTCTGCAGGAACTGATGGAATACCCGTGATCAAATATCATGCAATGAATCATGGTGATCAATGCAATATTTTTTCAGATACTGGAGCTTTTGTATCAAATTATTTAATTATTCTAAGGATTACTTACGAGCACAATAGCTCAGAGGATATGGTTAACAGAGACCTAATTTCAAGTTTCCGAAGTGACTTTTATGGACCTCCTTTGATATTCAGTTAGAAGATTCCAGGTCCAGCTGTTTCGATTTTCCCCCTGTTAACAAATGACAGCTTCTTTGGTTAAAAAATCATTAAAATTAGGAAAACAATACAGGCTGCGCCACAAGTTTGCAGGAACTAGTGGAATACTCTATGATTAATATTCATTCTAAAAATCATGGTGATCAATGCATCAGTTGTTCAGATACTTGGGCTTTTGTATCAAATTTTCCTTAATCTGGGGAGAAGGGTTCTTCGGAGCCCCATATTTAAGAGATTATGGGTAACAGAGACCTATTTTCAGGTTTCAAAGGAGATTTTCATGGGCCTTCCTAGATGTGAAGTTTAAAGATTCAAGAATCAGCGATTACGATTTGTGCCTGGTTAACCAACGAACAGACAGAAGGACAGATGGACGGACCCTGGACAAAGGGTGATCGCTATAGCTCAGATGACTTTCAGTCAGCTGAGCTTAAAACACACCGCTTTGCCTGAGCCTGTGACTAAACATCTAAAGGAGGACTCGGATTTATCGAACTGATCTGATGACGACAGCAAATCGGACATGGGTAAAATCCTGAGCCATAATTCCACAAATATACCGTTTGTGACAAGTATGTTTGTCGCAATATAGTCAGCTTGCCATGCAACTTGCCGATTCGACTGTGTGCTCGATGTGTCATAATCATACAAGATTTTGAGAAGAGACGCGGCTGGTATAGTCCAGTCGGACTGAGATGTAAAAACGTTAATGAAAGAAAGTTGTATGTTTCCATTTAATGAAAAAACTGTTAATCAGTCGATGTAGGTGCTGAGCTTGCCACAGGCGAGCGACTTGAAAGAGCGCGTGTTTGCCCTTCCCTTCATAAACCGTTCTACACCTGATAGCTGACACGTGTCATGCCGTCTGTGACACACGGCAGTCATCTGCCAAGTATGAACTCGGATGTTAAATTTAGCTTGTGAAGCATCAGATTAAAATGAATATCAATCAGACTGGTATATCATTATATATATTTCGATGAAAAATGAAGAAATGTGACTATCATTCTATTTTGTAGGCCACCGATGTCGCAAATCCAACAAGTATACTCAGAATTGGTTTTTGCTGATTTTCTCAGAATATTATATCAGACATTCCTGAACTTTAAATCAACAACTCCATTTCCTAAAGCATTCCGTTTTTGACGTACGCATGGAAAAATCTGTCTAAAATGTTTTTGTTGGTCTTAAATTTAAATAAGTTATGAAATGATTTCTTCTGAAAAGGGTGGTTTTATAGACAAAATGTAAATAATTGATTTTGAAGATTAGAAAATAAAGATAAATTATCAAACAAAAGTTCGTCTAGAGATATTATAAAAGATTCACGCATAACTATGAAAATCTCTCAAGATGTTACTGGAAGCTAGGAATATCGCATTTAAAAAATAAATTATTCTATTTAAACAATTTAAACTTGTTACATATCAAAATACTCGATTATTGACAAGTTGTTATGATATTAAATGTTATAAGGTTTAAATTGATATGTACTTTATGGGGTCTCAGATGAAATTCAACCGATTTATTATCACTAAACTGAAGTCAAGGACCAAACGATAAAAATACCTCACCTCTCCCTCCTTCCACTTCTTCCTTCTTTCTTTCATTCCTTCACGCCTCTCTTAAAATTCCCTCCACGTAATTATATTTGCCCTTTGCCCTCTGTATCTCTTATCTTGTCTCTCATTCTTTTTTTTTGTCTTCTTCTCTTTATCTCTTCCTTCCTTTCTTCCCTCACTCATTCTTTCACTCACTCCTTCGCTTATTTCTTCCTTCAAATTCTATCTAATTTTCGTTGTTCTTGGCCCTTTTTGTATCTGTTTGCTTCCCTCTCTCATTCATTTCTCATTCTACCTATCTACTCCCCTTTATCTCTTCCTTCCTCACAGCCTTTCACTCCTCCCTTCATTCCTTCTTTCCTTCAATACTCCCTTCTCATCATCCTTCATATTCGCTCTATCTAATTTTTGTCATTTGTCCGCTTTATATCTCTTTTTTCTCTAATTTTTCCCTATTGCCTTCTCCCTTTATCTCTTCCTTCCTTTTCCTCTCCATCCTTCTTTCTTCTCCTTCACTACTTCCTTCACTCCTCTCCCTCCTTCCCTCACATCTCCTTTACCTAATTTTGTTGTCCTTTGCCCTCTTTATGTCTTTCTTTCTCATTCTTTCTTACTTTTCTCCTCTGTATCTCTTCCTTCTTTTCCCAAAACCTTCCTTCGTCATTTCTTTTACGTTCCAACACTTACTCCTTTCTTCACTCATTCCTTCATTCACCCTTCACTTATTTCTTCACCCCTTGCTTCACTCCTTCACCCCTACCTTCCTTCCTTCCAACTTCTTCCTTCAATTCTCTCATTCCTTACTTCTCTCCTCCCTCCCCCCCCCAGCCCCCTTGGGTCCGTCTCTTTCGTTTGCTACCTTTTTTTACCCGTTCCCTCGTTCCTTAACTCCCTCCTTCACATTCACTCTATATCTAACTTTCGATGTCCGTTGCCCGCATACTTTTGTCTCTTCTATCTTTCTTTCCTATTGTCTTCTTCTCTCTATCTTTTCTTTCTTTTCTTCCTTCCTTCACATTTTCCCTCCTTTCTTCCGTCCTTTATTCCTATGTTCCTTAACCTCTCTTCACTCTTTTTTCACTCATTCTATCACTCCTTCCTTCACCTTTTTTCTAATTTTCGTTGTCATCTGCCCACTTTGTCTTTATCCCTTACCACCCTTTTTATTCTTCTCGTCTCTTCCCATTATCTCCTTTTTATCTTCCCATTTTTTCTCCTTCCTTCACTCTTTCCTTCACATTTTTGTGAATTTTTCTTGTAATTTTCTTTGTCCTTTGTCCCCTGTATCTCTTTCTTTCTTTTCTCTGTCATTCTTTCTTAATTTCTTCTTCCCTTAATTTATTTCTTCCTTCCTCTCTTCCTTCATACTTTCTTTCACGCTCCTTAGCTCACTCCTTCCTTCCTTTACTCTTCACTCTTTCCTTCACTCAATCTTCACTCCTTCCTTCACTCACTCACATCTTCCTTTACTCTGTCTTTCACTTCTCTTCCCCCCCCCATCTGTAACTGCCTTTTTCTATCGTTATTTTACCCCTTTCCATCTTTCTTGTCCAGTTTCTTTCTTTCGGTCCTTCTTACTCTCTCTCTATCGTTCACTCTGCCTTTCTCTATCGTAAGCCTTCCTATTTTCCTAACTGTATTTTTCCCCTTCCCCTCTATCTTTTATCTTTTCCTGTATCTTTTCTTTCTCTTGGTCCGCTAATCAACCCCCCTCCCCATGTTTCTGTCTCTTTCTTTCATCATTTTATTTTTTCCCGCTCTTTCTCTCCTTCTTACTCTGTCACTTTCTGTCTTTCATTCTCCCGATTTTGCTTACTAACTGTGGATGGAAAGTAGACTCAATGACAACCAGCGCCCTGACTGCGTGACACGGTACTAACAGATCAGACTTAAGTACCTCATCAGTGGCTGTACTTCTAGCATTTTTATACAAATACACACAAATATGACCCATAGGGACACATACTGTTCACCTGGCTACAAGATAGTTCCTGTTAGTGATCAGGAATCTAAAAATTAGGGGTAAAATCGTTTAATCAAAATCAAAAATAGAAAATTCTGATACTTTATAAAAGTGACATTATAGATTTTTGTGACACTTTTGCATATTTTACCTCAAATTTTCTACAGTTTTGCACCATATTCGACAGAAATAGATTCCCCAAAAGTCGAATAACACATTTTTTCTTCAGAAAATAGTTGCAAAAAGGATTTATCAAGACACAGTTACTTTGCTTACAGTTTGCTTACGCTTTGCTTATGCTTTAGTAACGGTGAAAACATCACACAACTTTCCCATTTTTCTAGAAATACACACAATTATGACCCATAGAGACACAGGCTGTTTAATGGGCTACAAAATAGTTCCTGTTAGTGATCAGGAATCTAAAAATTAAGGGTAAAATCGTTTAATCAAAATCAAAAATAGAAAATTCTGATACCTTATAAAAGAAACATTGTGGATTTTTGTGACCCTTTTGCATATTTTACCTCAATTTTTATTAAGTTTTTCAGGATATTCGACAGAAATAGATTCCACGGAAGTAGAATAATACATCATTTCTTTAGAACAAAGTTTCAAAAAGGATTTATCAAGACACAGTTATTTTGCTTATAGTTTGCTTATGCTTTGCTTACGGTGAAAACCCCACACAATTTAAGCATTTTTCTACAAATACACAAAAATATGACCCATACCGACCACAGACTGCTTACCTGGCTCTATAATTGCACCTGTCAGAAAAGGTGAATCTAAAAATTAAGTGTAAAATTGTTTAATCAAAATCAGAAATAGAAAATTCTGATACTTTATAAAAGTAACATTGTGGATTTTTGTGACCCTATTGCATATTTTGCCTCAATTTGTCTTAGAGATTGCACCATATTTGACAGAAATAGGTTCCAGGAAAGTCGAATAATCCATTATTTCTTAAGAAAATTGTTGCAAAAAGGATTTATCAAGACACAGTTCCTTTGCTTAGTTTGCTTACACTTTGCTTATGCTTTGCTTACGGTGAAAACACCACACAACTTAAGCATTTTTCGATAAATATATACGAATATAACCCATAAGGACACAGACTGTTTACCTGGCTACAAAAAAGTTCCTGTTAGTGATCAGGAATCTAAATATTAAGGGCCAAATTGTTAAATCGAAACCAAAAATATATAAATCCGCTACTTTCTTAAGTGACATTATAGATTTTTGTGACCCTTTTGCATATTTTACCTCAATTTTTCTACAGTTTTGAACCATATTCGACAGAAATAGATTTCCGGGAAGTAGTATAATACATTATTTGTTCAGAAATTAGTTGCGAAAAGGATTTATCAAGACACAGTTACTTTGCTTACAGTTTGCTTATGCTTTGCTTACGATGAAAACACCACACAATTTAAGCATTTTTCTACAAGTACACACAAATATGACCCATAGGGACACAGACTGTTTACCTGGCTACAAAATAGTTCCTGTTAGTGATCAGGAATCTAAATATTAAGGGCCAAATTGTTAAATCGAAACCAAAAATATATAAATCCGCTACTTTCTTAAAGTGACATTATAGATTTTTGTGACCCTTTTGCATATTTTACCTCAATTTTTCTACAGTTTTGAACCATATTCGACAGAAATAGATTTCCGGGAAGTAGAATAATACATTATTTGTTCAGAAAATAGTTGCGAAAAGGATTTATCAAGACACAGTTACTTTGCTTACACTTTGCTTATGCTTTGCTTACGATGAAAACACCACACAATTTAAGCATTTTTCTACAAATACACACAAATATGACCCATAGGGACACAGACTGTTTACCTAGCTACAAAATAGTTCCTGTTAGTGATCAGGAATCTAAATATTAAGGGCCAAATTGTAAAATCAAAACCAAAAATATATAAATCCGCTACTTTCTTAAAGTGACATTGTAGATTCTTGTGACCCTTTTGCATATTTTACCTCAATTTTTCTACAGTTTTGCACCATATTCGACAGAAATAGGTTCCAGGAAAGTCGAATAATACATTATTTCTTCAGAAAATAGTTGCAAAAAGGATTTATCAAGACACAGTTACTTTGCTTACAGTTTGCTTACGCTTTGCTTATGCTTTAGTAACGGTGAAAACATCACACAACTTTCCCATTTTTCTAGAAATACACACAATTATGACCCATAGAGACACAGGCTGTTTAGTGGGCTACAAAATAGTTCCTGTTAGTGATCAGGAATCTAAAAATTAAGGGTAAAATCGTTTAATCAAAATCAAAAATAGAAAATTCTGATACCTTATAAAAGAAACATTGTGGATTTTTGTGACCCTTTTGCATATTTTACCTCAATTTTTATTAAGTTTTTCAGGATATTCGACAGAAATAGATTCCACGGAAGTAGAATAATACATCATTTCTTTAGAACAAAGTTTCAAAAAGGATTTATCAAGACACAGTTATTTTGCTTATAGTTTGCTTATGCTTTGCTTATGCTTTG
This sequence comes from Sipunculus nudus, assembly GCA_026874595.1. NCBI lineage: Eukaryota > Metazoa > Annelida > Sipuncula > Golfingiida > Sipunculidae > Sipunculus > Sipunculus nudus. The sequence goes on from JAPPUL010000151.1 coordinate 74,158, forward strand.
CTTACGGTGAAAACCCCACACAATTTAAGCATTTTTCTACAAATACACAAAAATATGACCCATACCGACCACAGACTGCTTACCTGGCTCTATAATTGCACCTGTCAGAAAAGGTGAATCTAAAAATTAAGTGTAAAATTGTTTAATCAAAATCAGAAATAGAAAATTCTGATACTTTATAAAAGTAACATTGTGGATTTTTGTGACACTATTGCATATTTTGCCTCAATTTGTCTTAGAGATTGCACCATATTTGACAGAAATAGGTTCCAGGAAAGTCGAATAATCCATTATTTCTTAAGAAAATTGTTGCAAAAAGGATTTATCAAGACACAGTTCCTTTGCTTAGTTTGCTTACACTTTGCTTATGCTTTGCTTACGGTGAAAACACCACACAACTTAAGCATTTTTCGATAAATATATACGAATATGACCCATAAGGACACAGACTGTTTACCTGGCTACAAAAAAGTTCCTGTTAGTGATCAGGAATCTAAATATTAAGGGCCAAATTGTTAAATCGAAACCAAAAATATATAAATCCGCTACTTTCTTACAGTGACATTATAGATTTTTGTGACCCTTTTGCATATTTTACCTCAATTTTTCTACAGTTTTGAACCATATTCGACAGAAATAGATTTCCGGGAAGTAGTATAATACATTATTTGTAAGAAATTAGTTGCGAAAAGGATTTATCAAGACACAGTTACTTTGCTTACAGTTTGCTTATGCTTTGCTTACGATGAAAACACCACACAATTTAAGCATTTTTCTACAAGTACACACAAATATGACCCATAGGGACACAGACTGTTTACCTGGCTACAAAATAGTTCCTGTTAGTGATCAGGAATCTAAATATTAAGGGCCAAATTGTTAAATCGAAACCAAAAATATATAAATCCGCTACATTCTTAAAGTGACATTATAGATTTTTGTGACCCTTTTGCATATTTTACCTCAATTTTTCTACAGTTTTGAACCATATTCGACAGAAATAGATTTCCGGGAAGTAGAATAATACATTATTTGTTCAGAAAATAGTTGCGAAAAGGATTTATCAAGACACAGTTACTTTGCTTACAGGTTGCTTATGCTTTGCTTACGATGAAAACACCACACAATTTAAGCATTTTTCTACAAATACACACAAATATGACCCATAGGGACACAGACTGTTTACCTAGCTACAAAATAGTTCCTGTTAGTGATCAGGAATCTAAATATTAAGGGCCAAATTGTAAAATCAAAACCAAAAATATATAAATCCGCTACTTTCTTAAAGTGACATTGTAGATTCTTGTGACCCTTTTGCATATTTTACCTCCATTTTTCTACAGTTTTGCACCATATTCGACAGAAATAGGTTCCAGGAAAGTCGAATAATACATTATTTCTTCAGAAAATAGTTGCAAAAAGGATTTATCAAGACACAGTTCCTTTGCTTAGTTTGCTTACGCTTTGCTTATGCTTTGCTTACGGTGAAAACACCTCACAACTTAAGCATTTTTCTATAAATATATACGAATATGACCTATAGGGACACAGACTGGTTCCCTGGCTATACAATTGCTCCTGTCAGTGAAGGTGAATCTAAAAATTAAGGGTAAAATCGTTTAATCAAAATCAAAAATAGAAAATTCTGATACTTCATGAAATAACATTGTGGATTTCTGTGACCCTTTTGCATATTTTAACTCAATTTTTCTGGAGTTTTGCAGCATATTCGACAGAGACAGATTCCGGCGAAGTAGAATAATACATTATTTCTTCAGAAAATAGTTGTAAAAAGGATTTATCAAGACACAGTTCCTATGCTTACAGTTTGCTTCTGCTTTGCTTATGCCTTGCTTACGATGAAAACACCACACAATTTAAGCATTTTTCAACAAATGCCCACAAATATGACCTATAGGGACACAGATTGGTTCCCTGGCTATATAATTGCACCTGTCAGTGAAGGCAAATCTAAAAATAAAGGGTAAAATCGTTTAATCAAAATCAGAAATAGAAAATTCTGATTCTTTATAAAAGTAACATGGTGGATTTTCGTGACCCTTTTGCATATTTTACCTAAATTTTTCTACAGTTTTGCACCATATTCGACAGAAATAGATTCCCGGAAAGTCGAATAATACATTATTTCTTTAGAAAATAGTTGTAAAAAGGATTTATCAAGACACAGTTACTTTGCTTACAGTTTGCTTACGATTTGCTTATGCTTTGCTTACGGTGAAACACCACAAAATTTAAGCATTTTTCTACAAATACACACAAATACGACCCATATGGACCATAGACTGTTTACCTGGCTGTATAATGACACCTGTCAGTGAAGGTGAATCTAAAAATTAAAGGTGAAATCGTTTAATCAAAATCAGAAATAGAAAATTTTGTTACTTTGTAAAAGTAACACTGTGAATTTTTGTGACCCTTTTTCATATTTTACCTATATTTTTCTACAGTTTTGCACCATATTCGACAGAAATAGATTCCCGGAAATTTGAATAATACATTATTTCTTCAGAAAATAGTTGCTAAAAGGATTTATCAAGACACAGTTCCTTTGCTTTCAGTTTGTTTACGCTTTGCTTATGCTTTGCTTACGTTGAAAACACCACACAATTTAAGCATTTTTCTACAAATACACACAAATATAACCTGTTGGAAAACAGACTGTTTACCTGGCTACAAAATAGTTCTTGTAAGTGATCAGGAATCTAAATATTGAGGGTAAAATCGTTTAATAAAAATCAAAAATAGAAAATTCTGATACCTTATAAAAGAAACATTGTGGATTTTTGTGACCCTTTTGCATATTTTACCTCAATTTTTATTAAGTTTTTCAGGATATTCGACAGAAATAGATTCCACGGAAGTAGAATAATACATCATTTCTTTAGAACAAAGTTTCAAAAAGCATTTATCAAGACACAGTTATTTTGCTTATAGTTTGCTTATGCTTTGCTTATGCTTTGCTTACGGTGAAAACCCCACACAATTTAAGCATTTTTCTACAAATACACACAAATATGACCCATATCGACCACAGACTGCTTACCTGGCTCTATAATTGTACCTGTCAGAAAAGGTGAATCTAAAAATTAAGTGTAAAATTGTTTAATCAAAATCAGAAATAGAAAATTCTGATACTTTATAAAAGTAACATTGTGGATTTTTGTGACCCTATTGCATATTTTGCCTCAATTTGTCTTAGATATTGCACCATATTTGACAGAAATAGGTTCCAGGAAAGTCGAATAATCCATTATTTCTTCAGAAAATAGTTGCAAAAAGGATTTATCAAGACACAGTTCCTTTGCTTAGTTTGCTTACGCTTTGCTTATGCTTTGCTTACGGTGAAAACACCACACAACTTAAGCATTTTTCGATAAATATATACGAATATGACCCATAGGGACACAGACTGTTTACCTGGCTACAAAATAGTTCCTGTTAGTGATCAGGAATCTAAATATTAAGGGCCAAATTGTTAAATCGAAACCATAAATATATAAATCCGCTACTTTCTTAAAGTGACATTATAGATTTTTGTGACCCTTTTGCATATTTTACCTCAATTTTTCTACAGTTTTGAACCATATTCGACAGAAATAGATTTCCGGGAAGTAGAATAATACATTATTTGTTCAGAAAATAGTTGCGAAAAGGATTTATCTAGACACAGTTACTTTGCTTACAGGTTGCTTATGCTTTGCTTACGATGAAAACACCACACAATTTAAGCATTTTTCTACAAATACACACAAATATGACCCATAGGGACACAGACTGTTTACCTAGCTACAAAATAGTTCCTGTTAGTGATCAGGAATCTAAATATTAAGGGCCAAATTGTAAAATCAAAACCAAAAATATATAAATCCGCTACTTTCTTAAAGTGACATTGTAGATTCTTGTGACCCTTTTGCATATTTTACCTCAATTTTTCTACAGTTTTGCACCATATTCGACAGAAATAGGTTCCAGGAAAGTCGAATAATACATTATTTCTTCAGAAAATAGTTGCAAAAAGGATTTATCAAGACACAGTTACTTTGCTTACAGTTTGCTTACGCTTTGCTTATGCTTTAGTAACGGTGAAAACATCACACAACTTTCCCATTTTTCTAGAAATACACACAATTATGACCCATAGAGACACAGGCTGTTTAGTGGGCTACAAAATAGTTCCTGTTAGTGATCAGGAATCTAAAAATTAAGGGTAAAATCGTTTAATCAAAATCAAAAATAGAAAATTCTGATACCTTATAAAAGAAACATTGTGGATTTTTGTGACCCTTTTGCATATTTTACCTCAATTTTTATTAAGTTTTTCAGGATATTCGACAGAAATAGATTCCACGGAAGTAGAATAATACATCATTTCTTTAGAACAAAGTTTCAAAAAGGATTTATCAAGACACAGTTATTTTGCTTATAGTTTGCTTATGCTTTGCTTATGCTTTGCTTACGGTGAAAACCCCACACAATTTAAGCATTTTTCTACAAATACACAAAAATATGACCCATACCGACCACAGACTGCTTACCTGGCTCTATAATTGCACCTGTCAGAAAAGGTGAATCTAAAAATTAAGTGTAAAATTGTTTAATCAAAATCAGAAATAGAAAATTCTGATACTTTATAAAAGTAACATTGTGGATTTTTGTGACCCTATTGCATATTTTGCCTCAATTTGTCTTAGAGATTGCACCATATTTGACAGAAATAGGTTCAAGGAAAGTCGAATAATCCATTATTTCTTAAGAAAATTGTTGCAAAAAGGATTTATCAAGACACAGTTCCTTTGCTTAGTTTGCTTACACTTTGCTTATGCTTTGCTTACGGTGAAAACACCACACAACTTAAGCATTTTTCGATAAATATATACGAATATGACCCATAAGGACACAGACTGTTTACCTGGCTACAAAAAAGTTCCTGTTAGTGATCAGGAATCTAAATATTAAGGGCCAAATTGTTAAATCAAAACCAAAAATATATAAATCCGCTACTTTCTTAAAGTGACATTGTAGATTTTTGTGACCCTTTTGCATATTTTACCTCAATTTTTCTACAGTTTTGCACCATATTCGACAGAAATAGATTCCCGGAAAGTCGAATAATACATTATTTCTTCAGAAAATAGTTGCAAAAAGGATTTATCAAGACACAGTTACTTTGCTTACAGTTTGCTTACGATTTGCTTATGCTTTGCTTACGGTGAAACACCACAAAATTTAAGCATTTTTCTACAAATACACACAAATACGACCCATATGGACCATAGACTGTTTACCTGGGTATGTAATTGCACCTGTCAGTGAAGGTGAATCTATAAATTATGGGTGAAATTGATTAATCAAAATCAGAAATAGAAAATTCTGATTCTTTATAAAAGAAACATTGTGGATTTTTGTGACCCTTTTGCATATTTTACCTCCATTTTTCTATAGTTTTGCACCATATTCGACAGAAAAAGATTCCCGGGAAGTAGAAAAATACATTATTTCTTCAGAAAACAGTTGCCAAAAGGATTTATCAAGACACAGTTCCTATGCTTACAGTTTGCTTATGCTTTGCTTACGTTGAAAGGACCACACAATTTAAGCATTTTTCTACAAATACACAAAAATATGACCCATATGGACCACAGACTGTTTACCTGGCTATATAATTGCACCTGTCAGTGAAGGTGAATCTAAAAATTAAGAGTAAAATTTTTAATCAAAATCAGATATAGAAAATTCTGATCCTTTATAAAAGTAACATTGTCGATTTTTGTGACCCTATTGTATATTTTGCCTCAATTTGTCTTAGATTTTGCACCATATTCCACAGAAATGGATTCCCGGGAAGTAGAATAATACTTTATTTCTTCAGAAAAGAGTTGCAAAAAGGATTTATCAAGACACAGTTCCTTTGCTTATAGTTTGCTTATGCTTGGCTTATGCTTTGATTACGTTGAAAACACCACACCATTTAAGCGTTTTTCTACAAATACACACAAATATGACCCATAGGGACAAAACTGTTTACCTGGCTGCAAAATAGTTCCTGTTAGTGATCAGGAATCTAAATATTAGGGCAAAATCGTTTAATCAAAATCAGAAATAGAACATTTTGATACTTTCTAAAAGTAACATTGTGGATTTTTGTGACCCTTTTGCATATTTTACCTCAATTTTTCTACAGTTCTGCACCATATTCGACTGAAATAGGGTCCCTGGAAGTAGAATAGTACATTATTTCATCAAAAAATAGTTGCAAAAAGGGTTTATCAAGACACAGTTCCTTTGTTTACAGTTTGTTTACGCTTTGCTTATGCTTTGCTTACGTTGAAAACACCACACAATTTAAGCATTTTTCTACAAATACACACAAATATAACCTGTAGGAAAACAGACTGTTTACCTGGCTACATAATAGTTCTTGTTATTGATCAGGAATCTAAATATGAAGGGAAAATCGTTGCATCAAAATCAGAAATAGAACATTCTGATACATTATAAAAGTAACATTGTGGATTTTTGTGACCCTTTTGCATATTTTACCTCAATTTTTCAACAGTTCTGCACCAAATTCGACTGAAATAGTGTTCCTGGAAGTAGAATAATACATTATTTCTTCAAAAAATAGTTGCAAAAAGGGTTTATCAAGACACAGTTCCTTTGCTTACAGTTTGCTTACGCTTTGCTTATGCTTTGCTTACGATGAAAACACCACACAATTTAACCATTTTTCTACAAATACACACAAATAGGACCCATAGGGACAATACTGTTTACCTGGCTGTATAATGACACCTGTCAGTGAAGGTGAATCTAAAAATTAAAGGTGAAATCGTTTAATCAAAATCAGAAATAGAAAATTTTGATACTTTGTAAAAGTAACACTGTGAATTTTTGTGACCCTTTTTCATATTTTACCTATATTTTTCTACAGTTTTGCACCATATTCGACAGAAATAGATTCCCGGAAAGTTGAATAATACATTATTTCTTCAGAAAATAGTTGCTAAAAGGATTTATCAAGACACAGTTCCTTTGCTTTCAGTTTGTTTACGCTTTGCTTATGCTTTGCTTACGTTGAAAACACCACACAATTTAAGCATTTTTCTACAAATACACACAAATATAACCTGTTGGAAAACAGACTGTTTACCTGGCTACAAAATAGTTCTTGTAAGTGATCAGGAATCTAAATATTGAGGGTAAAATCGTTTAATAAAAATCAAAAATAGAAAATTCTGATACCTTATAAAAGAAACATTGTGGATTTTTGTGACCCTTTTGCATATTTTACCTCAATTTTTATTAAGTTTTTCAGGATATTCGACAGAAATAGATTCCACGGAAGTAGAATAATACATCATTTCTTTAGAACAAAGTTTCAAAAAGGATTTATCAAGACACAGTTATTTTGCTTATAGTTTGCTTATGCTTTGCTTATGCTTTGCTTACGGTGAAAACCCCACACAATTTAAGCATTTTTCTACAAATACACAAAAATATGACCCATACCGACCACAGACTGCTTACCTGGCTCTATAATTGCACCTGTCAGAAAAGGTGAATCTAAAAATTAAGTGTAAAATTGTTTAATCAAAATCAGAAATAGAAAATTCTGATACTTTATAAAAGTAACATTGTGGATTTTTGTGACCCTATTGCATATTTTGCCTCAATTTGTCTTAGAGATTGCACCATATTTGACAGAAATAGGTTCAAGGAAAGTCGAATAATCCATTATTTCTTAAGAAAATTGTTGCAAAAAGGATTTATCAAGACACAGTTCCTTTGCTTAGTTTGCTTACACTTTGCTTATGCTTTGCTTACGGTGAAAACACCACACAACTTAAGCATTTTTCGATAAATATATACGAATATGACCCATAAGGACACAGACTGTTTACCTGGCTACAAAAAAGTTCCTGTTAGTGATCAGGAATCTAAATATTAAGGGCCAAATTGTTAAATCAAAACCAAAAATATATAAATCCGCTACTTTCTTAAAGTGACATTGTAGATTTTTGTGACCCTTTTGCATATTTTACCTCAATTTTTCTACAGTTTTGCACCATATTCGACAGAAATAGATTCCCGGAAAGTCGAATAATACATTATTTCTTCAGAAAATAGTTGCAAAAAGGATTTATCAAGACACAGTTACTTTGCTTACAGTTTGCTTACGATTTGCTTATGCTTTGCTTACGGTGAAACACCACAAAATTTAAGCATTTTTCTACAAATACACACAAATACGACCCATATGGACCATAGACTGTTTACCTGGGTATGTAATTGCACCTGTCAGTGAAGGTGAATCTATAAATTATGGGTGAAATTGATTAATCAAAATCAGAAATAGAAAATTCTGATTCTTTATAAAAGAAACATTGTGGATTTTTGTGACCCTTTTGCATATTTTACCTCCATTTTTCTATAGTTTTGCACCATATTCGACAGAAAAAGATTCCCGGGAAGTAGAAAAATACATTATTTCTTCAGAAAACAGTTGCCAAAAGGATTTATCAAGACACAGTTCCTATGCTTACAGTTTGCTTATGCTTTGCTTACGTTGAAAGGACCACACAATTTAAGCATTTTTCTACAAATACACAAAAATATGACCCATATGGACCACAGACTGTTTACCTGGCTATATAATTGCACCTGTCAGTGAAGGTGAATCTAAAAATTAAGAGTAAAATTTTTAATCAAAATCAGAAATAGAAAATTCTGATCCTTTATAAAAGTAACATTGTCGATTTTTGTGACCCTATTGTATATTTTGCCTCAATTTGTCTTAGATTTTGCACCATATTCCACAGAAATGGATTCCCGGGAAGTAGAATAATACTTTATTTCTTCAGAAAAGAGTTGCAAAAAGGATTTATCAAGACACAGTTCCTTTGCTTATAGTTTGCTTATGCTTGGCTTATGCTTTGATTACGTTGAAAACACCACACCATTTAAGCGTTTTTCTACAAATACACACAAATATGACCCATAGGGACAAAACTGTTTACCTGGCTGCAAAATAGTTCCTGTTAGTGATCAGGAATCTAAATATTAGGGCAAAATCGTTTAATCAAAATCAGAAATAGAACATTTTGATACTTTCTAAAAGTAACATTGTGGATTTTTGTGACCCTTTTGCATATTTTACCTCAATTTTTCTACAGTTCTGCACCATATTCGACTGAAATAGGGTCCCTGGAAGTAGAATAGTACATTATTTCATCAAAAAATAGTTGCAAAAAGGGTTTATCAAGACACAGTTCCTTTGTTTACAGTTTGTTTACGCTTTGCTTATGCTTTGCTTACGTTGAAAACACCACACAATTTAAGCATTTTTCTACAAATACACACAAATATAACCTGTAGGAAAACAGACTGTTTACCTGGCTACATAATAGTTCTTGTTATTGATCAGGAATCTAAATATGAAGGGAAAATCGTTGCATCAAAATCAGAAATAGAACATTCTGATACATTATAAAAGTAACATTGTGGATTTTTGTGACCCTTTTGCATATTTTACCTCAATTTTTCAACAGTTTTGCACCATATTCGACAGAAATAGATTCCCGGAAAGTCGAATAATACATTATTTCTTTAGAAAATAGTTGTAAAAAGGATTTATCAAGACACAGTTACTTTGCTTACAGTTTGCTTACGATTTGCTTATGCTTTGCTTACGGTGAAACACCACAAAATTTAAGCATTTTTCTACAAATACACACAAATACGACCCATATGGACCATAGACTGTTTACCTGGCTGTATAATGACACCTGTCAGTGAAGGTGAATCTAAAAATAAAAGGTGAAATCGTTTAATCAAAATCAGAAATAGAAAATTTTGTTACTTTGTAAAAGTAACACTGTGAATTTTTGTGACCCTTTTTCATATTTTACCTATATTTTTCTACAGTTTTGCACCATATTCGACAGAAATAGATTCCCGGAAATTTGAATAATACATTATTTCTTCAGAAAATAGTTGCTAAAAGGATTTATCAAGACACAGTTCCTTTGCTTTCAGTTTGTTTACGCTTTGCTTATGCTTTGCTTACGTTGAAAACACCACACAATTTAAGCATTTTTCTACAAATACACACAAATATAACCTGTTGGAAAACAGACTGTTTACCTGGCTACAAAATAGTTCTTGTAAGTGATCAGGAATCTAAATATTGAGGGTAAAATCGTTTAATAAAAATCAAAAATAGAAAATTCTGATACCTTATAAAAGAAACATTGTGGATTTTTGTGACCCTTTTGCATATTTTACCTCAATTTTTATTAAGTTTTTCAGGATATTCGACAGAAATAGATTCCACGGAAGTAGAATAATACATCATTTCTTTAGAACAAAGTTTCAAAAAGCATTTATCAAGACACAGTTATTTTGCTTATAGTTTGCTTATGCTTTGCTTATGCTTTGCTTACGGTGAAAACCCCACACAATTTAAGCATTTTTCTACAAATACACACAAATATGACCCATATCGACCACAGACTGCTTACCTGGCTCTATAATTGCACCTGTCAGAAAAGGTGAATCTAAAAATTAAGTGTAAAATTGTTTAATCAAAATCAGAAATAGAAAATTCTGATACTTTATAAAAGTAACATTGTGGATTTTTGTGACCCTATTGCATATTTTGCCTCAATTTGTCTTAGATATTGCACCATATTTGACAGAAATAGGTTCCAGGAAAGTCGAATAATCCATTATTTCTTCAGAAAATAGTTGCAAAAAGGATTTATCAAGACACAGTTCCTTTGCTTAGTTTGCTTACGCTTTGCTTATGCTTTGCTTACGGTGAAAACACCACACAACTTAAGCATTTTTCGATAAATATATACGAATATGACCCATAGGGACACAGACTGTTTACCTGGCTACAAAATAGTTCCTGTTAGTGATCAGGAATCTAAATATTAAGGGCCAAATTGTTAAATCAAAACCAAAAATATATAAATCCGCTACTTTCTTAAAGTGACATTGTAGATTTTTGTGACCCTTTTGCATATTTTACCTCAATTTTTCTACAGTTTTGCACCATATTCGACAGAAATAGATTCCCGGAAAGTCGAATAATACATTATTTCTTCAGAAAATAGTTGCAAAAAGGATTTATCAAGACACAGTTACTTTGCTTACAGTTTGCTTACGATTTGCTTATGCTTTGCTTACGGTGAAACACCACAAAATTTAAGCATTTTTCTACAAATACACACAAATACGACCCATATGGACCATAGACTGTTTACCTGGGTATGTAATTGCACCTGTCAGTGAAGGTGAATCTATAAATTATGGGTGAAATTGATTAATCAAAATCAGAAATAGAAAATTCTGATTCTTTATAAAAGAAACATTGTGGATTTTTGTGACCCTTTTGCATATTTTACCTCCATTTTTCTATAGTTTTGCACCATATTCGACAGAAAAAGATTCCCGGGAAGTAGAAAAATACATTATTTCTTCAGAAAACAGTTGCCAAAAGGATTTATCAAGACACAGTTCCTATGCTTACAGTTTGCTTATGCTTTGCTTACGTTGAAAGGACCACACAATTTAAGCATTTTTCTACAAATACACAAAAATATGACCCATATGGACCACAGACTGTTTACCTGGCTATATAATTGCACCTGTCAGTGAAGGTGAATCTAAAAATTAAGAGTAAAATTTTTAATCAAAATCAGAAATAGAAAATTCTGATCCTTTATAAAAGTAACATTGTCGATTTTTGTGACCCTATTGTATATTTTGCCTCAATTTGTCTTAGATTTTGCACCATATTCCACAGAAATGGATTCCCGGGAAGTAGAATAATACTTTATTTCTTCAGAAAAGAGTTGCAAAAAGGATTTATCAAGACACAGTTCCTTTGCTTATAGTTTGCTTATGCTTGGCTTATGCTTTGATTACGTTGAAAACACCACACCATTTAAGCGTTTTTCTACAAATACACACAAATATGACCCATAGGGACAAAACTGTTTACCTGGCTGCAAAATAGTTCCTGTTAGTGATCAGGAATCTAAATATTAGGGCAAAATCGTTTAATCAAAATCAGAAATAGAACATTTTGATACTTTCTAAAAGTAACATTGTGGATTTTTGTGACCCTTTTGCATATTTTACCTCAATTTTTCTACAGTTCTGCACCATATTCGACTGAAATAGGGTCCCTGGAAGTAGAATAGTACATTATTTCATCAAAAAATAGTTGCAAAAAGGGTTTATCAAGACACAGTTCCTTTGTTTACAGTTTGTTTACGCTTTGCTTATGCTTTGCTTACGTTGAAAACACCACACAATTTAAGCATTTTTCTACAAATACACACAAATATAACCTGTAGGAAAACAGACTGTTTACCTGGCTACATAATAGTTCTTGTTATTGATCAGGAATCTAAATATGAAGGGAAAATCGTTGCATCAAAATCAGAAATAGAACATTCTGATACATTATAAAAGTAACATTGTGGATTTTTGTGACCCTTTTGCATATTTTACCTCAATTTTTCAACAGTTTTGCACCATATTCGACAGAAATAGATTCCCGGAAAGTCGAATAATACATTATTTCTTTAGAAAATAGTTGTAAAAAGGATTTATCAAGACACAGTTACTTTGCTTACAGTTTGCTTACGATTTGCTTATGCTTTGCTTACGGTGAAACACCACAAAATTTAAGCATTTTTCTACAAATACACACAAATACGACCCATATGGACCATAGACTGTTTACCTGGCTGTATAATGACACCTGTCAGTGAAGGTGAATCTAAAAATAAAAGGTGAAATCGTTTAATCAAAATCAGAAATAGAAAATTTTGTTACTTTGTAAAAGTAACACTGTGAATTTTTGTGACCCTTTTTCATATTTTACCTATATTTTTCTACAGTTTTGCACCATATTCGACAGAAATAGATTCCCGGAAATTTGAATAATACATTATTTCTTCAGAAAATAGTTGCTAAAAGGATTTATCAAGACACAGTTCCTTTGCTTTCAGTTTGTTTACGCTTTGCTTATGCTTTGCTTACGTTGAAAACACCACACAATTTAAGCATTTTTCTACAAATACACACAAATATAACCTGTTGGAAAACAGACTGTTTACCTGGCTACAAAATAGTTCTTGTAAGTGATCAGGAATCTAAATATTGAGGGTAAAATCGTTTAATAAAAATCAAAAATAGAAAATTCTGATACCTTATAAAAGAAACATTGTGGATTTTTGTGACCCTTTTGCATATTTTACCTCAATTTTTATTAAGTTTTTCAGGATATTCGACAGAAATAGATTCCACGGAAGTAGAATAATACATCATTTCTTTAGAACAAAGTTTCAAAAAGCATTTATCAAGACACAGTTATTTTGCTTATAGTTTGCTTATGCTTTGCTTATGCTTTGCTTACGGTGAAAACCCCACACAATTTAAGCATTTTTCTACAAATACACACAAATATGACCCATATCGACCACAGACTGCTTACCTGGCTCTATAATTGCACCTGTCAGAAAAGGTGAATCTAAAAATTAAGTGTAAAATTGTTTAATCAAAATCAGAAATAGAAAATTCTGATACTTTATAAAAGTAACATTGTGGATTTTTGTGACCCTATTGCATATTTTGCCTCAATTTGTCTTAGATATTGCACCATATTTGACAGAAATAGGTTCCAGGAAAGTCGAATAATCCATTATTTCTTCAGAAAATAGTTGCAAAAAGGATTTATCAAGACACAGTTCCTTTGCTTAGTTTGCTTACGCTTTGCTTATGCTTTGCTTACGGTGAAAACACCACACAACTTAAGCATTTTTCGATAAATATATACGAATATGACCCATAGGGACACAGACTGTTTACCTGGCTACAAAATAGTTCCTGTTAGTGATCAGGAATCTAAATATTAAGGGCCAAATTGTTAAATCGAAACCATAAATATATAAATCCGCTACTTTCTTAAAGTGACATTATAGATTTTTGTGACCCTTTTGCATATTTTACCTCAATTTTTCTACAGTTTTGAACCATATTCGACAGAAATAGATTTCCGGGAAGTAGAATAATACATTATTTGTTCAGAAAATAGTTGCGAAAAGGATTTATCTAGACGCAGTTACTTTGCTTACAGGTTGCATATGCTTTGCTTACGATGAAAACACCACACAATTTAAGCATTTTTCTACAAATACACACAAATATGACCCATAGGGACACAGACTGTTTACCTAGCTACAAAATAGTTCCTGTTAGTGATCAGGAATCTAAATATTAAGGGCCAAATTGTAAAATCAAAACCAAAAATATATAAATCCGCTACTTTCTTAAAGTGACATTGTAGATTCTTGTGACCCTTTTGCATATTTTACCTCAATTTTTCTACAGTTTTGCACCATATTCGACAGAAATAGGTTCCAGGAAAGTCGAATAATACATTATTTCTTCAGAAAATAGTTGCAAAAAGGATTTATCAAGACACAGTTACTTTGCTTACAGTTTGCTTACGCTTTGCTTATGCTTTAGTAACGGTGAAAACATCACACAACTTTCCCATTTTTCTAGAAATACACACAATTATGACCCATAGAGACACAGGCTGTTTAGTGGGCTACAAAATAGTTCCTGTTAGTGATCAGGAATCTAAAAATTAAGGGTAAAATCGTTTAATCAAAATCAAAAATAGAAAATTCTGATACCTTATAAAAGAAACATTGTGGATTTTTGTGACCCTTTTGCATATTTTACCTCAATTTTTATTAAGTTTTTCAGGATATTCGACAGAAATAGATTCCACGGAAGTAGAATAATACATCATTTCTTTAGAACAAAGTTTCAAAAAGGATTTATCAAGACACAGTTATTTTGCTTATAGTTTGCTTATGCTTTGCTTATGCTTTGCTTACGGTGAAAACCCCACACAATTTAAGCATTTTTCTACAAATACACAAAAATATGACCCATACCGACCACAGACTGCTTACCTGGCTCTATAATTGCACCTGTCAGAAAAGGTGAATCTAAAAATTAAGTGTAAAATTGTTTAATCAAAATCAGAAATAGAAAATTCTGATACTTTATAAAAGTAACATTGTGGATTTTTGTGACCCTATTGCATATTTTGCCTCAATTTGTCTTAGAGATTGCACCATATTTGACAGAAATAGGTTCAAGGAAAGTCGAATAATCCATTATTTCTTAAGAAAATTGTTGCAAAAATGATTTATCAAGACACAGTTCCTTTGCTTAGTTTGCTTACACTTTGCTTATGCTTTGCTTACGGTGAAAACACCACACAACTTAAGCATTTTTCGATAAATATATACGAATATGACCCATAAGGACACAGACTGTTTACCTGGCTACAAAAAAGTTCCTGTTAGTGATCAGGAATCTAAATATTAAGGGCCAAATTGTTAAATCAAAACCAAAAATATATAAATCCGCTACTTTCTTAAAGTGACATTGTAGATTTTTGTGACCCTTTTGCATATTTTACCTCAATTTTTCTACAGTTTTGCACCATATTCGACAGAAATAGATTCCCGGAAAGTCGAATAATACATTATTTCTTCAGAAAATAGTTGCAAAAAGGATTTATCAAGACACAGTTACTTTGCTTACAGTTTGCTTACGATTTGCTTATGCTTTGCTTACGGTGAAACACCACAAAATTTAAGCATTTTTCTACAAATACACACAAATACGACCCATATGGACCATAGACTGTTTACCTGGGTATGTAATTGCACCTGTCAGTGAAGGTGAATCTATAAATTATGGGTGAAATTGATTAATCAAAATCAGAAATAGAAAATTCTGATTCTTTATAAAAGAAACATTGTGGATTTTTGTGACCCTTTTGCATATTTTACCTCCATTTTTCTATAGTTTTGCACCATATTCGACAGAAAAAGATTCCCGGGAAGTAGAAAAATACATTATTTCTTCAGAAAACAGTTGCCAAAAGGATTTATCAAGACACAGTTCCTATGCTTACAGTTTGCTTATGCTTTGCTTACGTTGAAAGGACCACACAATTTAAGCATTTTTCTACAAATACACAAAAATATGACCCATATGGACCACAGACTGTTTACCTGGCTATATAATTGCACCTGTCAGTGAAGGTGAATCTAAAAATTAAGAGTAAAATTTTTAATCAAAATCAGATATAGAAAATTCTGATCCTTTATAAAAGTAACATTGTCGATTTTTGTGACCCTATTGTATATTTTGCCTCAATTTGTCTTAGATTTTGCACCATATTCCACAGAAATGGATTCCCGGGAAGTAGAATAATACTTTATTTCTTCAGAAAAGAGTTGCAAAAAGGATTTATCAAGACACAGTTCCTTTGCTTATAGTTTGCTTATGCTTGGCTTATGCTTTGATTACGTTGAAAACACCACACCATTTAAGCGTTTTTCTACAAATACACACAAATATGACCCATAGGGACAAAACTGTTTACCTGGCTGCAAAATAGTTCCTGTTAGTGATCAGGAATCTAAATATTAGGGCAAAATCGTTTAATCAAAATCAGAAATAGAACATTTTGATACTTTCTAAAAGTAACATTGTGGATTTTTGTGACCCTTTTGCATATTTTACCTCAATTTTTCTACAGTTCTGCACCATATTCGACTGAAATAGGGTCCCTGGAAGTAGAATAGTACATTATTTCATCAAAAAATAGTTGCAAAAAGGGTTTATCAAGACACAGTTCCTTTGTTTACAGTTTGTTTACGCTTTGCTTATGCTTTGCTTACGTTGAAAACACCACACAATTTAAGCATTTTTCTACAAATACACACAAATATAACCTGTAGGAAAACAGACTGTTTACCTGGCTACATAATAGTTCTTGTTATTGATCAGGAATCTAAATATGAAGGGAAAATCGTTGCATCAAAATCAGAAATAGAACATTCTGATACATTATAAAAGTAACATTGTGGATTTTTGTGACCCTTTTGCATATTTTACCTCAATTTTTCAACAGTTCTGCACCAAATTCGACTGAAATAGTGTTCCTGGAAGTAGAATAATACATTATTTCTTCAAAAAATAGTTGCAAAAAGGGTTTATCAAGACACAGTTCCTTTGCTTACAGTTTGCTTACGCTTTGCTTATGCTTTGCTTACGATGAAAACACCACACAATTTAACCATTTTTCTACAAATACACACAAATAGGACCCATAGGGACAATACTGTTTACCTGGCTGTATAATGACACCTGTCAGTGAAGGTGAATCTAAAAATTAAAGGTGAAATCGTTTAATCAAAATCAGAAATAGAAAATTTTGATACTTTGTAAAAGTAACACTGTGAATTTTTGTGACCCTTTTTCATATTTTACCTATATTTTTCTACAGTTTTGCACCATATTCGACAGAAATAGATTCCCGGAAAGTTGAATAATACATTATTTCTTCAGAAAATAGTTGCTAAAAGGATTTATCAAGACACAGTTCCTTTGCTTTCAGTTTGTTTACGCTTTGCTTATGCTTTGCTTACGTTGAAAACACCACACAATTTAAGCATTTTTCTACAAATACACACAAATATAACCTGTTGGAAAACAGACTGTTTACCTGGCTACAAAATAGTTCTTGTAAGTGATCAGGAATCTAAATATTGAGGGTAAAATCGTTTAATAAAAATCAAAAATAGAAAATTCTGATACCTTATAAAAGAAACATTGTGGATTTTTGTGACCCTTTTGCATATTTTACCTCAATTTTTATTAAGTTTTTCAGGATATTCGACAGAAATAGATTCCACGGAAGTAGAATAATACATCATTTCTTTAGAACAAAGTTTCAAAAAGGATTTATCAAGACACAGTTATTTTGCTTATAGTTTGCTTATGCTTTGCTTATGCTTTGCTTACGGTGAAAACCCCACACAATTTAAGCATTTTTCTACAAATACACAAAAATATGACCCATACCGACCACAGACTGCTTACCTGGCTCTATAATTGCACCTGTCAGAAAAGGTGAATCTAAAAATTAAGTGTAAAATTGTTTAATCAAAATCAGAAATAGAAAATTCTGATACTTTATAAAAGTAACATTGTGGATTTTTGTGACCCTATTGCATATTTTGCCTCAATTTGTCTTAGAGATTGCACCATATTTGACAGAAATAGGTTCAAGGAAAGTCGAATAATCCATTATTTCTTAAGAAAATTGTTGCAAAAAGGATTTATCAAGACACAGTTCCTTTGCTTAGTTTGCTTACACTTTGCTTATGCTTTGCTTACGGTGAAAACACCACACAACTTAAGCATTTTTCGATAAATATATACGAATATGACCCATAAGGACACAGACTGTTTACCTGGCTACAAAAAAGTTCCTGTTAGTGATCAGGAATCTAAATATTAAGGGCCAAATTGTTAAATCAAAACCAAAAATATATAAATCCGCTACTTTCTTAAAGTGACATTGTAGATTTTTGTGACCCTTTTGCATATTTTACCTCAATTTTTCTACAGTTTTGCACCATATTCGACAGAAATAGATTCCCGGAAAGTCGAATAATACATTATTTCTTCAGAAAATAGTTGCAAAAAGGATTTATCAAGACACAGTTACTTTGCTTACAGTTTGCTTACGATTTGCTTATGCTTTGCTTACGGTGAAACACCACGAAATTTAAGCATTTTTCTACAAATACACACAAATACGACCCATATGGACCATAGACTGTTTACCTGGGTATGTAATTGCACCTGTCAGTGAAGGTGAATCTATAAATTATGGGTGAAATTGATTAATCAAAATCAGAAATAGAAAATTCTGATTCTTTATAAAAGAAACATTGTGGATTTTTGTGACCCTTTTGCATATTTTACCTCCATTTTTCTATAGTTTTGCACCATATTCGACAGAAAAAGATTCCCGGGAAGTAGAAAAATACATTATTTCTTCAGAAAACAGTTGCCAAAAGGATTTATCAAGACACAGTTCCTATGCTTACAGTTTGCTTATGCTTTGCTTACGTTGAAAGGACCACACAATTTAAGCATTTTTCTACAAATACACAAAAATATGACCCATATGGACCACAGACTGTTTACCTGGCTATATAATTGCACCTGTCAGTGAAGGTGAATCTAAAAATTAAGAGTAAAATTTTTAATCAAAATCAGAAATAGAAAATTCTGATCCTTTATAAAAGTAACATTGTCGATTTTTGTGACCCTATTGTATATTTTGCCTCAATTTGTCTTAGATTTTGCACCATATTCCACAGAAATGGATTCCCGGGAAGTAGAATAATACTTTATTTCTTCAGAAAAGAGTTGCAAAAAGGATTTATCAAGACACAGTTCCTTTGCTTATAGTTTGCTTATGCTTGGCTTATGCTTTGATTACGTTGAAAACACCACACCATTTAAGCGTTTTTCTACAAATACACACAAATATGACCCATAGGGACAAAACTGTTTACCTGGCTGCAAAATAGTTCCTGTTAGTGATCAGGAATCTAAATATTAGGGCAAAATCGTTTAATCAAAATCAGAAATAGAACATTTTGATACTTTCTAAAAGTAACATTGTGGATTTTTGTGACCCTTTTGCATATTTTACCTCAATTTTTCTACAGTTCTGCACCATATTCGACTGAAATAGGGTCCCTGGAAGTAGAATAGTACATTATTTCATCAAAAAATAGTTGCAAAAAGGGTTTATCAAGACACAGTTCCTTTGTTTACAGTTTGTTTACGCTTTGCTTATGCTTTGCTTACGTTGAAAACACCACACAATTTAAGCATTTTTCTACAAATACACACAAATATAACCTGTAGGAAAACAGACTGTTTACCTGGCTACATAATAGTTCTTGTTATTGATCAGGAATCTAAATATGAAGGGAAAATCGTTGCATCAAAATCAGAAATAGAACATTCTGATACATTATAAAAGTAACATTGTGGATTTTTGTGACCCTTTTGCATATTTTACCTCAATTTTTCAACAGTTCTGCACCAAATTCGACTGAAATAGTGTTCCTGGAAGTAGAATAATACATTATTTCTTCAAAAAATAGTTGCAAAAAGGGTTTATCAAGACACAGTTCCTTTGCTTACAGTTTGCTTACGCTTTGCTTATGCTTTGCTTACGATGAAAACACCACACAATTTAACCATTTTTCTACAAATACACACAAATAGGACCCATAGGGACAATACTGTTTACCTGGCTGTATAATGACACCTGTCAGTGAAGGTGAATCTAAAAATTAAAGGTGAAATCGTTTAATCAAAATCAGAAATAGAAAATTTTGATACTTTGTAAAAGTAACACTGTGAATTTTTGTGACCCTTTTTCATATTTTACCTATATTTTTCTACAGTTTTGCACCATATTCGACAGAAATAGATTCCCGGAAAGTTGAATAATACATTATTTCTTCAGAAAATAGTTGCTAAAAGGATTTATCAAGACACAGTTCCTTTGCTTACAGTTTGTTTACGCTTTGCTTATGCTTTGCTTACCTTGAAAACACCACACAATTTAAGCATTTTTCTACAAATACACACAAATATAATCTGTTGGAAAACAGACTGTTTACCTGGCTACAAAATAGTTCTTGTTAGTGATCAGGAATCTAAATATTGAGGGTAAAATCGTTTAATCAAAATCAAAAATAGAAAATTCTGATACCTTAAATAGAAACATTGTGGATTTTTGTGACCCTTTTGCATATTTTACCTCAATTTTTATTAAGTTTTTCAGGATATTCGACAGAAATAGATTCCACGGAAGTAGAATAATACATCATTTCTTTAGAACAAAGTTTCAAAAAGGATTTATCAAGACAGTTATTTTGCTTATAGTTTGCTTATGCTTTGCTTATGCTTTGCTTACGGTGAAAACCCCACACAATTTAAGCATTTTTCTACAAATACACACAAATATGACCCATATCGACCACAGACTGCTTACCTTGCTCTATAATTGCACCTGTCAGAAAAGGTGAATCTAAAAATTAAGTGTAAAATTGTTTAATCAAAATCAGAAATAGAAAATTCTGATACTTTATAAAAGTAACATTGTGGATTTTTGTGACCCTATTGCATATTTTGCCTCTATTTGTCTTAGATATTGCACCATATTTGACAGAAATAGGTTCCAGGAAAGTCGAATAATCCATTATTTCTTCAGAAAATAGTTGCAAAAAGGATTTATCAAGACACAGTTCCTATGCTTACAGTTTGCTTATGCTTTGCTTATGCTTTGCTTACGATGAAAACACCACACAATTTAGTCATTTTTCTACAAATACACACAAATATGACCCATAGGGACACAGACTGTTTACCTGGCTACAAAATAGTTCCTGTTAGTGATCAGGAATCTAAATATGAAGGGCCAAATTCTAAATTCAAAACCAAAAATATATAAATCCTCTACTTTCTTAAAGTGACATTATAGATTTTTGTGACCCTTTTGCATATTTTACCTCAATTTTTCTACAGTTTTGCACCATATTCGACAGAAAAAGGTTCCAGGAAAGTCGAATAATACATTATTTCTTCAGAAAATAGTTGCAAAAAGGATTTATCAAGACACAGTTCCTTTGCTTAGTTTCCTAACGCTTTGCTTATGCTTTGCTTACGGTGAAAACACCTCACAACTTAAGCATTTTTCTATAAATATATACGAATATGACCTATAGGGACACAGACTGGTTCCCTGGCTATACAATTGCACCTGTCAGTGAAGGTGAATCTAAAAATTAAGGGTAAAATCGTTTATTCAAAATCAAAAAATAAAAAATTCTGATACTTTATGAAATAACATTGTGGATTTCTGTGACCCTTTTGCATATTTTAACTCATTTTTTCTGGAATTTTGCAGCATATTCGACAGAGACAGATTCCTGCAAAGTAGAATAATACATTATTTCTTCAGAAAATAGTTGCAAAAAGGATTTATCAAGACACAGTTCCTATGCTTACAGTTTGCTTCTGCTTTGCTTATGCTTTGCTTACGATGAAAACACCACACAATTTAAGCATTTTTCTACAAATGCACACAAATATGACCTATAGGGACACAGATTGGTTCCCTGGCTATATAATTGCACCTGTCAGTGAAGGCAAATCTAAAAATAAAGGCTAAAATCGTTTAATCCAAATCAGAAATAGAAAATTCTGATACTTTATAAAAGTAACATTGTGGATTTTTGTGACCCTTTTGCATAATTTACCTCAATTTTTCTACAGTTCTGCGCCATATCCGACTGTAATAGGGTCGCTGGATGTAGAATAATAGATTATTTCTTCAGAAAATAGTTGCAAAAAGGATTTATCAAGACACAGTTCCTATGCTTACAGTTTGCTTATGCTTTGCTTACGTTGAAAAGACCACACAATTTAAGCATTTTTCTACAAATACACACAAATATGACCCAAAGGGAGACAGATTGGTTCCCTGGCTATATAAATGCACCTGTCAGTAAAGGTGAATCTAAAAATTAAAGGTGAAATCGTTTAATCAAAATCAGAAATAGAAAATTCTGATACTTTGTAAAAGTTACACTGTGAATTTGTGTGACCTTTTATCATATTTTACCTATATTTTTCTAAAGTTTTGCACCATATTCGACAGAAATAGATTCCCGGAAAGTTGAATAATACATTATTTCTTCAGAAAATAGTTGCCAAAAGGATTTATCAAGACACAGTTCCTTTGCTTACAGTTTGCTTAGGCTTTGCTTACGATGAAAACACCACACAATTTAAGCGTTTTTCTACAAATACACAAATATGACCCATAAGGACAATACTGTTTACCTGGCTGCAAAATAGTTCTGTTCGTGATCAGGAATCTAAATATTAAGGGCAAAATCGTTTAATCAAAATCAGAAATAGAACATTTTGATACTTTATAAAAGTAACATTGTGGATTTTCGTGACCCTTTTGTATATTTTACCTCAATTTTTCTACAGTTATGCACCATATTTGACTGAAATATGGTCCCTGGAAGTAGAATAATACATTATTTCATCAAACAATAGTTGCAAAAAGGGTTTATCAAGACACAGTTCCTTTGTTTACAGTTTGTTTACGCTCTGCTTATGCTTTGCTTACGTTGAAAACACCACACAATTTAAGCATTTTTCTAGAAATACACACAAATATAACCTATGGGAAAACAGACTGTTTACCTGGCTACAAAATAGTTCCTGTTAGTGATGAGGAATCTAAATATTAAGGGCAAAATCGTTTAATCAAAATCAGAAATAGAACATTCTGATACTTTATAAAAGTAACATAGTGGATTTTTGTGACCCTTTTGCATATTTTACCTCAATTTTTCAACAGTTCTGCACCAAATTCGACTGAAATAGTGTTCCTGGAAGTAGAATAATACATTATTTTTGTCAAAAAATAGTTGCAAAAAGGGTTTATCAAGACACAGTTCCTTTGCTTACAGTTTGCTTACGCTTTGCTTATGCTTTGCTTACGTTGAAAACACCACACAATTTAAGCATTTTTCTACAAATACACACAAATGTGGCACATAAGGACACAGACTGGTTCCCTGGCTATATAATTGCACCTGTCAGTGAAGGTGAATCTAAAAATTAAGAGTAAAATTGTTTAATCAAAATCAGAAATAGAAAATTCTGATACTTTATAAAAGTAACATTGTGGATTTTTGTGATCCTATTGCATATTTTACCTCAATTTGTCTAAGATTTTGCACCATATTCAACAGAAATAGATTCCCGGGAAGTAGAATAATACATTATTTCTTCAGAAAAGAGTTGCAAAAGGGTTTATCAAGACACAGTTCCTTTGCTTATAGTTTGCTTATGCTTTGCTTATGCTTTGCTAACGTTGAAAACACATCAGAATTTAAGCATTTTTCTACAAATACACACAAATATGACCCATAGATACAATACTGTTTAGCTGGCTGCAAAATAGTTCCTGTTAGTGATCAGGAATCTAAATATTAAGGGCAAAATCGTTTAATCAAAATCAGAAATAGAACATTCTGATACTTTATAAAAGTAACATTGTGGATTTTTGTGACCCTTCTGCATAATTTACCTCAATTTTTCTACAGTTCTGCACCATATCCGACTGTAATAGGGTCGCTGGATGTAGAATAATAGATTATTTCTTCAGAAAATAGTTGCAAAAAGGATTTATCAAGACACAGTTCCTATGCTTACAGTTTGCTTATGCTTTGCTTACGTTGAAAAGACCACACAATTTAAGCATTTTTCTACAGATACAAACAAATATGACCCAAAGGGACACAGATTGGTTCCCTGGCTATATAATTGCACCTGTCAGTGAAGGTGAATCTAAAAATTTAAGGTGAAATCGTTTAATCAAAATCAGAAATAGAAAATACTGATACTTTGTAAAAGTAACATTGTGGATTTTTGTGACCCTATTGCATATTTTGCCTCAATTTGTCTTAGAGATTGCACCATATTTGACAGAAATAGGTTCAAGGAAAGTCGAATAATCCATTATTTCTTAAGAAAATTGTTGCAAAAAGGATTTATCAAGACACAGTTCCTTTGCTTAGTTTGCTTACACTTTGCTTATGCTTTGCTTACGGTGAAAACACCACACAACTTAAGCATTTTTCGATAAATATATACGAATATGACCCATAAGGACACAGACTGTTTACCTGGCTACAAAAAAGTTCCTGTTAGTGATCAGGAATCTAAATATTAAGGGCCAAATTGTTAAATCAAAACCAAAAATATATAAATCCGCTACTTTCTTAAAGTGACATTGTAGATTTTTGTGACCCTTTTGCATATTTTACCTCAATTTTTCTACAGTTTTGCACCATTCGACAGAAATAGATTCCCGGAAAGTCGAATAATACATTATTTCTTCAGAAAATAGTTGCAAAAAGGATTTATCAAGACACAGTTACTTTGCTTACAGTTTGCTTACGATTTGCTTATGCTTTGCTTACGGTGAAACACCACAAAATTTAAGCATTTTTCTACAAATACACACAAATACGACCCATATGGACCATAGACTGTTTACCTGGGTATGTAATTGCACCTGTCAGTGAAGGGGAATCTATAAATTATGGGTGAAATTGATTAATCAAAATCAGAAATAGAAAATTCTGATTCTTTATAAAAGAAACATTGTGGATTTTTGTGACCCTTTTGCATATTTTACCTCCATTTTTCTATAGTTTTGCACCATATTCGACAGAAAAAGATTCCCGGGAAGTAGAAAAATACATTATTTCTTCAGAAAACAGTTGCCAAAAGGATTTATCAAGACACAGTTCCTATGCTTACAGTTTGCTTATGCTTTGCTTACGTTGAAAGGACCACACAATTTAAGCATTTTTCTACAAATACACAAAAATATGACCCATATGGACCACAGACTGTTTACCTGGCTATATAATTGCACCTGTCAGTGAAGGTGAATCTAAAAATTAAGAGTAAAATTTTTAATCAAAATCAGAAATAGAAAATTCTGATCCTTTATAAAAGTAACATTGTCGATTTTTGTGACCCTATTGTATATTTTGCCTCAATTTGTCTTAGATTTTGCACCATATTCCACAGAAATGGATTCCCGGGAAGTAGAATAATACTTTATTTCTTCAGAAAAGAGTTGCAAAAAGGATTTATCAAGACACAGTTCCTTTGCTTATAGTTTGCTTATGCTTGGCTTATGCTTTGATTACGTTGAAAACACCACACCATTTAAGCGTTTTTCTACAAATACACACAAATATGACCCATAGGGACAAAACTGTTTACCTGGCTGCAAAATAGTTCCTGTTAGTGATCAGGAATCTAAATATTAGGGCAAAATCGTTTAATCAAAATCAGAAATAGAACATTTTGATACTTTCTAAAAGTAACATTGTGGATTTTTGTGACCCTTTTGCATATTTTACCTCAATTTTTCTACAGTTCTGCACCATATTCGACTGAAATAGGGTCCCTGGAAGTAGAATAGTACATTATTTCATCAAAAAATAGTTGCAAAAAGGGTTTATCAAGACACAGTTCCTTTGTTTACAGTTTGTTTACGCTTTGCTTATGCTTTGCTTACGTTGAAAACACCACACAATTTAAGCATTTTTCTACAAATACACACAAATATAACCTGTAGGAAAACAGACTGTTTACCTGGCTACATAATAGTTCTTGTTATTGATCAGGAATCTAAATATGAAGGGAAAATCGTTGCATCAAAATCAGAAATAGAACATTCTGATACATTATAAAAGTAACATTGTGGATTTTTGTGACCCTTTTGCATATTTTACCTCAATTTTTCAACAGTTCTGCACCAAATTCGACTGAAATAGTGTTCCTGGAAGTAGAATAATACATTATTTCTTCAAAAAATAGTTGCAAAAAGGGTTTATCAAGACACAGTTCCTTTGCTTACAGTTTGCTTACGCTTTGCTTATGCTTTGCTTACGATGAAAACACCACACAATTTAACCATTTTTCTACAAATACACACAAATAGGACCCATAGGGACAATACTGTTTACCTGGCTGTATAATGACACCTGTCAGTGAAGGTGAATCTAAAAATTAAAGGTGAAATCGTTTAATCAAAATCAGAAATAGAAAATTTTGATACTTTGTAAAAGTAACACTGTGAATTTTTGTGACCCTTTTTCATATTTTACCTATATTTTTCTACAGTTTTGCACCATATTCGACAGAAATAGATTCCCGGAAAGTTGAATAATACATTATTTCTTCAGAAAATAGTTGCTAAAAGGATTTATCAAGACACAGTTCCTTTGCTTACAGTTTGTTTACGCTTTGCTTATGCTTTGCTTACGTTGAAAACACCACACAATTTAAGCATTTTTCTACAAATACACACAAATATAATCTGTTGGAAAACAGACTGTTTACCTGGATACAAAATAGTTCTTGTTAGTGATCAGGAATCTAAATATTGAGGGTAAAATCGTTTAATCAAAATCAAAAATAGAAAATTCTGATACCTTAAATAGAAACATTGTGGATTTTTGTGACCCTTTTGCATATTTTACCTCAATTTTTATTAAGTTTTTCAGGATATTCGACAGAAATAGATTCCACGGAAGTAGAATAATACATCATTTCTTTAGAACAAAGTTTCAGAAAGGATTTATCAAGACAGTTATTTTGCTTATAGTTTGCTTATGCTTTGCTTATGCTTTGCTTACGGTGAAAACCCCACACAATTTAAGCATTTTTCTACAAATACACACAAATATGACCCATATCGACCACAGACTGCTTACCTTGCTCTATAATTGCACCTGTCAGAAAAGGTGAATCTAAAAATTAAGTGTAAAATTGTTTAATCAAAATCAGAAATAGAAAATTCTGATACTTTATAAAAGTAACATTGTGGATTTTTGTGACCCTATTGCATATTTTGCCTCTATTTGTCTTAGATATTGCACCATATTTGACAGAAATAGGTTCCAGGAAAGTCGAATAATCCATTATTTCTTCAGAAAATAGTTGCAAAAAGGATTTATCAAGACACAGTTCCTATGCTTACAGTTTGCTTATGCTTTGCTTATGCTTTGCTTACGATGAAAACACCACACAATTTAGTCATTTTTCTACAAATACACACAAATATGACCCATAGGGACACAGACTGTTTACCTGGCTACAAAATAGTTCCTGTTAGTGATCAGGAATCTAAATATGAAGGGCCAAATTGTAAATTCAAAACCAAAAATATATAAATCCTCTACTTTCTTAAAGTGACATTATAGATTTTTGTGACCCTTTTGCATATTTTACCTCAATTTTTCTACAGTTTTGCACCATATTCGACAGAAAAAGGTTCCAGGAAAGTCGAATAATACATTATTTCTTCAGAAAATAGTTGCAAAAAGGATTTATCAAGACACAGTTCCTTTGCTTAGTTTGCTTACGCTTTGCTTATGCTTTGCTTACGGTGAAAACACCTCACAACTTAAGCATTTTTCTATAAATATATACGAATATGACCTATAGGGACACAGACTGGTTCCCTGGCTATACAATTGCACCTGTCAGTGAAGGTGAATCTAAAAATTAAGGGTAAAATCGTTTATTCAAAATCAAAAAATAAAAAATTCTGATACCTTATGAAATAACATTGTGGATTTCTGTGACCCTTTTGCATATTTTAACTCATTTTTTCTGGAATTTTGCAGCATATTCGACAGAGACAGATTCCTGCGAAGTAGAATAATACATTATTTCTTCAGAAAATAGTTGCAAAAAGGATTTATCAAGACACAGTTCCTATGCTTACAGTTTGCTTCTGCTTTGCTTATGCTTTGCTTACGATGAAAACACCACACAATTTAAGCATTTTTCTACAAATGCACACAAATATGACCTATAGGGACACAGATTGGTTCCCTGGCTATATAATTGCACCTGTCAGTGAAGGCAAATCTAAAAATAAAGGCTAAAATCGTTTAATCAAAATCAGAAATAGAAAATTCTGATACTTTATAAAAGTAACATTGTGGATTTTTGTGACCCTTTTGCATAATTTACCTCAATTTTTCTACAGTTCTGCTCCATATCCGACTGTAATAGGGTCGCTGGATGTAGAATAATAGATTATTTCTTCAGAAAATAGTTGCAAAAAGGATTTATCAAGACACAGTTCCTATGCTTACAGTTTGCTTATGCTTTGCTTACGTTGAAAAGACCACACAATTTAAGCATTTTTCTACAAATACACACAAATATGACCCAAAGGGAGACAGATTGGTTCCCTGGCTATATAATTGCACCTGTCAGTGAAGGTGAATCTAAAAATTAAAGGTGAAATCGTTTAATCAAAATCAGAAATAGAAAATTCTGATACTTTGTAAAAGTTACACTGTGAATTTTTGTGACCTTTTATCATATTTTACCTATATTTTTCTAAAGTTTTGCACCATATTCGACAGAAATAGATTCCCGGAAAGTTGAATAATACATTATTTCTTCAGAAAATAGTTGCCAAAAGGATTTATCAAGACACAGTTCCTTTGCTTACAGTTTGCTTAGGCTTTGCTTACGATGAAAACACCACACAATTTAAGCGTTTTTCTACAAATACACAAATATGACCCATAAGGACAATACTGTTTACCTGGCTGCAAAATAGTTCTGTTCGTGATCAGGAATCTAAATATTAAGGGCAAAATCGTTTAATCAAAATCAGAAATAGAACATTTTGATACTTTATAAAAGTAACATTGTGGATTTTCGTGACCCTTTTGTATATTTTACCTCAATTTTTCTACAGTTATGCACCATATTTGACTGAAATATGGTCCCTGGAAGTAGAATAATACATTATTTCATCAAACAATAGTTGCAAAAAGGGTTTATCAAGACACAGTTCCTTTGTTTACAGTTTGTTTACGCTCTGCTTATGCTTTGCTTACGTTGAAAACACCACACAATTTAAGCATTTTTCTAGAAATACACACAAATATAACCTATGGGAAAACAGACTGTTTACCTGGCTACAAAATAGTTCCTGTTAGTGATGAGGAATCTAAATATTAAGGGCAAAATCGTTTAATCAAAATCAGAAATAGAACATTCTGATACTTTATAAAAGTAACATAGTGGATTTTTGTGACCCTTTTGCATATTTTACCTCAATTTTTCAACAGTTCTGCACCAAATTCGACTGAAATAGTGTTCCTGGAAGTAGAATAATACATTATTTTTGTCAAAAAATAGTTGCAAAAAGGGTTTATCAAGACACAGTTCCTTTGCTTACAGTTTGCTTACGCTTTGCTTATGCTTTGCTTACGTTGAAAACACCACACAATTTAAGCATTTTTCTACAAATACACACAAATGTGGCACATAAGGACACAGACTGGTTCCCTGGCTATATAATTGCACCTGTCAGTGAAGGTGAATCTAAAAATTAAGAGTAAAATTGTTTAATCAAAATCAGAAATAGAAAATTCTGATACTTTATAAAAGTAACATTGTGGATTTTTGTGATCCTATTGCATATTTTACCTCAATTTGTCTTAGATTTTGCACCATATTCAACAGAAATAGATTCCCGGGAAGTAGAATAATACATTATTTCTTCAGAAAAGAGTTGCAAAAGGGTTTATCAAGACACAGTTCCTTTGCTTATAGTTTGCTTATGCTTTGCTTATGCTTTGCTAACGTTGAAAACACATCAGAATTTAAGCATTTTTCTACAAATACACACAAATATGACCCATAGATACAATACTGTTTAGCTGGCTGCAAAATAGTTCCTGTTAGTGATCAGGAATCTAAATATTAAGGGCAAAATCGTTTAATCAAAATCAGAAATAGAACATTCTGATACTTTATAAAAGTAACATTGTGGATTTTTGTGACCCTTTTGCATAATTTACCTCAATTTTTCTGGAATTTTGCAGCATATTCGACAGAGACAGATTCCTGCGAAGTAGAATAATACATTATTTCTTCAGAAAATAGTTGCAAAAAGGATTTATCAAGACACAGTTCCTATGCTTACAGTTTGCTTCTGCTTTGCTTATGCTTTGCTTACGATGAAAACACCACACAATTTAAGCATTTTTCTACAAATGCACACAAATATGACCTATAGGGACACAGATTGGTTCCCTGGCTATATAATTGCACCTGTCAGTGAAGGCAAATCTAAAAATAAAGGCTAAAATCGTTTAATCAAAATCAGAAATAGAAAATTCTGATACTTTATAAAAGTAACATTGTGGATTTTTGTGACCCTTTTGCATAATTTACCTCAATTTTTCTACAGTTCTGCTCCATATCCGACTGTAATAGGGTCGCTGGATGTAGAATAATAGATTATTTCTTCAGAAAATAGTTGCAAAAAGGATTTATCAAGACACAGTTCCTATGCTTACAGTTTGCTTATGCTTTGCTTACGTTGAAAAGACCTTACAATTTAAGCATTTTTCTACAAATACACACAAATATGACCCAAAGGGAGACAGATTGGTTCCCTGGCTATATAATTGCACCTGTCAGTGAAGGTGAATCTAAAAATTAAAGGTGAAATCGTTTAATCAAAATCAGAAATAGAAAATTCTGATACTTTGTAAAAGTTACACTGTGAATTTTTGTGACCTTTTATCATATTTTACCTATATATTTCTAAAGTTTTGCACCATATTCGACAGAAATAGATTCCCGGAAAGTTGAATAATACATTATTTCTTCAGAAAATAGTTGCCAAAAGGATTTATCAAGACACAGTTCCTTTGCTTACAGTTTGCTTAGGCTTTGCTTACGATGAAAACACCACACAATTTAAGCGTTTTTCTACAAATACACAAATATGACCCATAAGGACAATACTGTTTACCTGGCTGCAAAATAGTTCTGTTCGTGATCAGGAATCTAAATATTAAGGGCAAAATCGTTTAATCAAAATCAGAAATAGAACATTTTGATACTTTATAAAAGTAACATTGTGGATTTTCGTGACCCTTTTGTATATTTTACCTCAATTTTTCTACAGTTATGCACCATATTTGACTGAAATATGGTCCCTGGAAGTAGAATAATACATTATTTCATCAAACAATAGTTGCAAAAAGGGTTTATCAAGACACAGTTCCTTTGTTTACAGTTTGTTTACGCTCTGCTTATGCTTTGCTTACGTTGAAAACACCACACAATTTAAGCATTTTTCTAGAAATACACACAAATATAACCTATGGGAAAACAGACTGTTTACCTGGCTACAAAATAGTTCCTGTTAGTGATGAGGAATCTAAATATTAAGGGCAAAATCGTTTAATCAAAATCAGAAATAGAACATTCTGATACTTTATAAAAGTAACATAGTGGATTTTTGTGACCCTTTTGCATATTTTACCTCAATTTTTCAACAGTTCTGCACCAAATTCGACTGAAATAGTGTTCCTGGAAGTAGAATAATACATTATTTTTGTCAAAAAATAGTTGCAAAAAGGGTTTATCAAGACACAGTTCCTTTGCTTACAGTTTGCTTACGCTTTGCTTATGCTTTGCTTACGTTGAAAACACCACACAATTTAAGCATTTTTCTACAAATACACACAAATGTGGCACATAAGGACACAGACTGGTTCCCTGGCTATATAATTGCACCTGTCAGTGAAGGTGAATCTAAAAATTAAGAGTAAAATTGTTTAATCAAAATCAGAAATAGAAAATTCTGATACTTTATAAAAGTAACATTGTGGATTTTTGTGATCCTATTGCATATTTTACCTCAATTTGTCTTAGATTTTGCACCATATTCAACAGAAATAGATTCCCGGGAAGTAGAATAATACATTATTTCTTCAGAAAAGAGTTGCAAAAGGGTTTATCAAGACACAGTTCCTTTGCTTATAGTTTGCTTATGCTTTGCTTATGCTTTGCTAACGTTGAAAACACATCAGAATTTAAGCATTTTTCTACAAATACACACAAATATGACCCATAGATACAATACTGTTTGGCTGGCTGCAAAATAGTTCCTGTTAGTGATCAGGAATCTAAATATTAAGGGCAAAATCGTTTAATCAAAATCAGAAATAGAACATTCTGATACTTTATAAAAGTAACATTGTGGATTTTTGTGACCCTTTTGCATAATTTACCTCAATTTTTCTACAGTTCTGCACCATATCCGACTGTAATAGGGTCGCTGGATGTAGAATAATAGATTATTTCTTCAGAAAATAGTTGCAAAAAGGATTTATCAAGACACAGTTCCTATGCTTACAGTTTGCTTATGCTTTGCTTACGTTGAAAGGACCACACAATTTAAGCATTTTTCTACAGATACACACAAATATGACCCAAAGGGACACAGATTGGTTCCCTGGCTATATAATTGCACCTGTCAGTGAAGGTGAATCTAAAAATTTAAGGTGAAATCGTTTAATCAAAATCAGAAATAGAAAATTCTGATACTTTGTAAAAGTTACACTGTGAATTTTTGTGACCTTTTATCATATTTTACCTATATTTTTCTAAAGTTTTGCACCATATTCGACAGAAATAGATTCCCGGAAAGTTGAATAATACATTATTTCTTCAGAAAATAGTTGCCAAAAGGATTTATCAAGACACAGTTCCTTTGCTTACAGTTTGCTTAGGCTTTGCTTACGATGAAAACACCACACAATTTAAGCGTTTTTCTACAAATACACAAATATGACCCATAAGGACAATACTGTTTACCTGGCTGCAAAATAGTTCTGTTCGTGATCAGGAATCTAAATATTAAGGGCAAAATCGTTTAATCAAAATCAGAAATAGAACATTTTGATACTTTATAAAAGTAACATTGTGGATTTTCGTGACCCTTTTGTATATTTTACCTCAATTTTTCTACAGTTGTGCACCATATTTGACTGAAATATGGTCCCTGGAAGTAGAATAATACATTATTTCATCAAACAATAGTTGCAAAAAGGGTTTATCAAGACACAGTTCCTTTGTTTACAGTTTGTTTACGCTCTGTTTATGCTTTGCTTACGTTGAAAACACCACACAATTTAAGCATTTTTCTAGAAATACACACAAATATAACCTATGGGAAAACAGACTGTTTACCTGGCTACAAAATAGTTCCTGTTAGTGATGAGGAATCTAAATATTAAGGGCAAAATCGTTTAATCAAAATCAGAAATAGAACATTCTGATACTTTATAAAAGTAACATAGTGGATTTTTGTGACCCTTTTGCATATTTTACCTCAATTTTTCAACAGTTCTGCACCAAATTCGACTGAAATAGTGTTCCTGGAAGTAGAATAATACATTATTTTTTTCAAAAAATAGTTGCAAAAAGGGTTTATCAAGACACAGTTCCTTTGCTTACAGTTTGCTTACGCTTTGCTTATGCTTTGCTTACGTTGAAAACACCACACAATTTAAGCATTTTTCTACAAATACACACAAATGTGGCACATAAGGACACAGACTGGTTCCCTGGCTATATAATTGCACCTGTCAGTGAAGGTGAATCTAAAAATTAAGAGTAAAATTGTTTAATCAAAATCAGAAATAGAAAATTCTGATACTTTATTAAGGTAACATTGTGGATTTTTGTGATCCTATTGCATATTTTACCTCAATTTGTCTTAGATTTTGCACCATATTCAACAGAAATAGATTCCCGGGAAGTAGAATAATACATTATTTCTTCAGAAAAGAGTTGCAAAAGGGTTTATCAAGACACAGTTCCTTTGCTTATAGTTTGCTTATGCTTTGCTTATGCTTTGCTAACGTTGAAAACACATCAGAATTTAAGCATTTTTCTACAAATACACACAAATATGACCCATAGATACAATACTGTTTAGCTGGCTGCAAAATAGTTCCTGTTAGTGATCAGGAATCTAAATATTAAGGGCAAAATCGTTTAATCAAAATCAGAAATAGAACATTCTGATACTTTATAAAAGTAACATTGTGGATTTTTGTGACCCTTTTGCATAATTTACCTCAATTTTTCTACAGTTCTGCACCATATCCGACTGTAATAGGGTCGCTGGATGTAGAATAATAGATTATTTCTTCAGAAAATAGTTGCAAAAAGGATTTATCAAGACACAGTTCCTATGCTTACAGTTTGCTTATGCTTTGCTTACGTTGAAAAGACCACACAATTTAAGCATTTTTCTACAGATACACACAAATATGACCCAAAGGGACACAGATTGGTTCCCTGGCTATATAATTGCACCTGTCAGTGAAGGTGAATCTAAAAATTTAAGGTGAAATCGTTTAATCAAAATCAGAAATAGAAAATACTGATACTTTGTAAAAGTAACACTGTGAATTTTTGTGACCTTTTATCATATTCTACCTATATTTTTCTACAGTTTTGCACCATATTCGACAGAAATAGATTCCCGGAAAGTTGAATAATACATTATTTCTTCAGAAAATAGTTGCCAAAAGGATTTATCAAGACACAGTTCCTTTGCTTACAGTTTGCTTAGGCTTTGCTTACCATGAAAACACCACACAATTTAAGCGTTTTTCTACAAATACACACAAAAATGACCCTTAGGGCCACAGACTGTTTACCTGGCTACAAAATAGTTCCTGTTAGTGATCAGGAATCTAAATATTAAGGGCCAAATTGTTAAATCGAAAACAAAAATATATAAATCCGCTACTTTCCTTAAGTGACATTATAGATTTTTGTGACCCTTTTGCATATTTTACCTCAATTTTTCTACAGTTTTGCACCATATTCGACAGAAATAGGTTCCAGGAAAGTCGAATAATACATTATTTCTTCAGAAAATAGTTGCAAAAAGGATTTATCAAGACACAGTTCCTTTGCTTACAGTTTGCTTACGCTTTGCTTATGCTTTGCTTACGATGAAAACACCACACAATTTAACCATTTTTCTACAAATACACACAAATAGGACCCATAGGGACACAGACTGGTTCCCTGGCTATACAATTGCATCTGTCAGTGAAGGTGAATCTAAAAATAAAGGGTAAAATCGTTTAATCAAAATCAAAAATAGAAAATTCTGATACTTTATGAAATAACATTGTGGATTTCTCTGAACCTTTTGCATATTTTAACTCAATTTTTCTGGAGTTTTGCAGCATATTCGACAGAGACAGATTCCGGCGAAGTAGAATAATACATTATTTCTTCAGAAAATAGTTGCAAAAAGGATTTATCAAGACACAGTTCCTATGCTTACAGTTTGCTTCTGCTTTGCTTATGCTTTGCTTACGATGAAAACACCACACAATTTAAGCATTTTTCTACAAATGCACACAAATATGACCTATAGGGACACAGATTGGTTCCCTGGCTATATAATTGCACCAGTCAGTGAAGGCAAATCTAAAAATAAAGGGTAAAATCGTATAATCAAAATCAGAAATAGAAAATTCTGATTCTTTATTAAAGTAACATGGTGGATTTTTGTGACCCTTTTGCATATTTTACCTAAATTTTTCTACAGTTTTGCACCATATTCGACAGAAATAGATTCCCGGAAAGTCGAATAATACATTATTTCTTCAGAAAATAGTTGCAAAAAGGATTTATCAAGACACAGTTACTTTGCTTACAGTTTGCTTACGATTTGCTTATGCTTTGCTTACGGTGAAACACCACAAAATTTAAGCATTTTTCTACAAATACACACAAATATGACCCATATGGACCATAGACTGTTTACCTGGGTATATAATTGCACCTGTCAGTGAAGGTGAATCTATAAATTATGGGTGAAATTGTTTAATCAAAATCAGAAATAGAAAATTCGGATTCTTTATAAAAGTAACATTGTGGGTTTTTGTGACCCGTTTGCATATTTTACCTCCATTTTTCTACAGTTTTGCACCATATTCGACAGAAATAGGTTCCAGGAAAGTCGAATAATACATTATTTCTTCAGAAAATAGTTGCAAAAAGGATTTATCAAGACACAGTTCCTTTGCTTAGTTTGCTTACGCTTTGCTTATGCTTTGCTTACGGTGAAAACACCTCACAACTTAAGCATTTTTCTATAAATATATACGAATATGACCTATAGGGACACAGACTGGTTCCCTGGCTATACAACTGCATCTGTCAGTGAAGGTGAATCTAAAAATTAAGGGTAAAATCGTTTAATCAAAATAAAAAATAGAAAATTCTGATACTTTATGAAATAACATTGTGAATTTCTGTGACCCTTTTGCATATTTTAACTCAATTTTTCTGGAGTTTTGCAGCATATTCGACAGAGACGGATTCCGGCGAAGTAGAATAATACATTATTTCTTCAGAAAATAGTTGCAAAAAGGATTTATCAAGACACAGTTCCTATGCTTACAGTTTGCTTCTGCTTTGCTTATGCTTTGCTTACGATGAAAACACCACACAATTTAAGCATTTTTCTGCAAATGCACACAAATATGACCTATAGGGACACAGATTGGTTCTCTGGCTATATAATTGCACCTGTCAGTGAAGGCAAATCTAAAAATAAAGGGTAAAATCGTTTAATCAAAATCAGAAATAGAAAATTCTGATTCTTTATAAAAGTAACATGGTGGATTTTTGTGACCCTTTTGCATATTTTACCTAAATTTTTCTACAGTTTTGCACCATATTCGACAGAAATAGATTCCCGGAAAGTCGAATTATACATTATTTCTTCAGAAAATAGTTGCAAAAAGGATTTATCAAGACACAGTTCCTTTGCTTAGTTTGCTTACGCTTTGCTTATGCTTTGCTTACGGTGAAAACACCTCACAACTTAAGCATTTTTCTATAAATATATACGAATATGACCTATAGGGACACAGACTGGTTCCCTGGCTATACAACTGCATCTGTCAGTGAAGGTGAATCTAAAAATTAAGGGTAAAATCGTTTAATCAAAATAAAAAATAGAAAATTCTGATACTTTATGAAATAACATTGTGAATTTCTGTGACCCTTTTGCATATTTTAACTCAATTTTTCTGGAGTTTTGCAGCATATTCGACAGAGACGGATTCCGGCGAAGTAGAATAATACATTATTTCTTCAGAAAATAGTTGCAAAAAGGATTTATCAAGACACAGTTCCTATGCTTACAGTTTGCTTCTGCTTTGCTTATGCTTTGCTTACGA
The DNA here is from genome assembly GCA_026874595.1 of Sipunculus nudus. Classification (NCBI taxonomy): domain Eukaryota; kingdom Metazoa; phylum Annelida; class Sipuncula; order Golfingiida; family Sipunculidae; genus Sipunculus; species Sipunculus nudus. The sequence goes on from JAPPUL010000151.1 coordinate 111,837, forward strand.
TGAAAACACCACACAATTTAAGCATTTTTCTGCAAATGCACACAAATATGACCTATAGGGACACAGATTGGTTCTCTGGCTATATAATTGCACCTGTCAGTGAAGGCAAATCTAAAAATAAAGGGAAAATCGTTTAATCAAAATCAGAAATAGAAAATTCTGATTCTTTATAAAAGTAACATGGTGGATTTTTGTGACCCTTTTGCATATTTTACCTAAATTTTTCTACAGTTTTGCACCATATTCGACAGAAATAGATTCCCGGAAAGTCGAATTATACATTATTTCTTCAGAAAATAGTTGCAAAAAGGATTTATCAAGACACAGTTACTTTGCTTACAGTTTGCTTACGATTTGCTTATGCTTTGCTTACGGTGAAACACCACAAAATTTATGCATTTTTCTACAAATACACACAAGTATGACCCAAATGGACCACAGACTGTTTACCTGGCTATATAATTGCACCTGTCAGTGAAGGTGAATCTAAAAATTAAGAGTAAAATTTTTAATCAAAATCAGAAATAGAAAATTCTGATACTTTATAAAAGTAACATTGTGGATATTTGTGATCCTATTGCATATTTTACCTCAATTTGTCTTAGATTTTGCACCATATTCAACAGAAATAGATTCCCGGGAAGTAGAATAATACATTATTTCTTCAGAAAAGAGTTGCAAAAGGATTTATCAAGACACAGTTCCTTTGCTTATAGTTTGCTTATGCTTTGCTTATGCTTTGCTAACGTTAAAAACACATCAGAATTTAAGCATTTTTCTACAAATACACACAAATATGACCCATAGATACAATACTGTTTACCTGGCTGCAAAATAGTTCCTGGTAGTGATCAGGAATCTAAATATTAAGGGCAAAATCGTTTAATCAAAATCAGAAATAGAACATTCTGATACTTTATAAAAGTAACATTGTGGATTTTTGTGTCCCTTTTGCTTAATTTACCTCAATTTTTCTACAGTTCTGCACCATATCCGACTGTAATAGGGTCGCTGGATGTAGAATAATAGATTATTTCTTCAGAAAATAGTTGCAAAAAGGATTTATGAAGACACAGTTCCTATGCTTACAGTTTGCTTATGCTTTGCTTACGTTGAAAAGACCACACAATTTAAGCATTTTTCTACAGATACACACAAATATGACCCAAAGGGACACAGATTGGTTCCCTGGCAATATAATTCCACCTGTCAGTGAAGGTGAATCTAAAAATTAAAGGTGAAATCGTTTAATCAAAATCAGAAATAGAAAATTCTGATACTTTGTAAAAGTAACACTGTGAATTTTTGTGACCTTTCATCATATTTTACCTATATTTTTCTACAGTTTTGCACCATATTCGACAGAAATAGATTCCCGGAAAGTTGAATAATACATTATTTCTTCAGAAAATAGTTGCCAAAAGGATTTATCAAGACACAGTTCCTTTGCTTACAGTTTGCTTATGCTTTGCTTACGTTGAAAACACCACACAATTTAAGCATTTTTCTACAAATACACACAAATGTGGCACATAAGGACACAGACTGGTTCCCTGGCTATATAATTGCACCTGTCAGTGAAGGTGAATCTAAAAATTAAGAGTAAAATTGTTTAATCAAAATCAGAAATAGAAAATTCTGATACTTTATAAAAGTAACATTGTGGATTTTTGTGATCCTATTGCATATTTTACCTCAATTTGTCTTAGATTTTGCACCATATTCAACAGAAATAGATTCCCGGGAAGTAGAATAATACATTATTTCTTCAGAAAAGAGTTGCAAAAGGGTTTATCAAGACACAGTTCCTTTGCTTATAGTTTGCTTATGCTTTGCTTATGCTTTGCTAACGTTGAAAACACATCAGAATTTAAGCATTTTTCTACAAATACACACAAATATGACCCATAGATACAATACTGTTTAGCTGGCTGCAAAATAGTTCCTGTTAGTGATCAGGAATCTAAATATTAAGGGCAAAATCGTTTAATCAAAATCAGAAATAGAACATTCTGATACTTTATAAAAGTAACATTGTGGATTTTTGTGACCCTTTTGCATAATTTACCTCAATTTTTCTACAGTTCTGCACCATATCCGACTGTAATAGGGTCGCTGGATGTAGAATAATAGATTATTTCTTCAGAAAATAGTTGCAAAAAGGATTTATCAAGACACAGTTCCTATGCTTACAGTTTGCTTATGCTTTGCTTACGTTGAAAGGACCACACAATTTAAGCATTTTTCTACAGATACACACAAATATGACCCAAAGGGACACAGATTGGTTCCCTGGCTATATAATTGCACCTGTCAGTGAAGGTGAATCTAAAAATTTAAGGTGAAATCGTTTAATCAAAATCAGAAATAGAAAATTCTGATACTTTGTAAAAGTTACACTGTGAATTTTTGTGACCTTTTATCATATTTTACCTATATTTTTCTAAAGTTTTGCACCATATTCGACAGAAATAGATTCCCGGAAAGTTGAATAATACATTATTTCTTCAGAAAATAGTTGCCAAAAGGATTTATCAAGACACAGTTCCTTTGCTTACAGTTTGCTTAGGCTTTGCTTACGATGAAAACACCACATAATTTAAGCGTTTTTCTACAAATACACAAATATGACCCATAAGGACAATACTGTTTACCTGGCTGCAAAATAGTTCTGTTCGTGATCAGGAATCTAAATATTAAGGGCAAAATCGTTTAATCAAAATCAGAAATAGAACATTTTGATACTTTATAAAAGTAACATTGTGGATTTTCGTGACCCTTTTGTATATTTTACCTCAATTTTTCTACAGTTATGCACCATATTTGACTGAAATATGGTCCCTGGAAGTAGAATAATACATTATTTCATCAAACAATAGTTGCAAAAAGGGTTTATCAAGACACAGTTCCTTTGTTTACAGTTTGTTTACGCTCTGCTTATGCTTTGCTTACGTTGAAAACACCACACAATTTAAGCATTTTTCTAGAAATACACACAAATATAACCTATGGGAAAACAGACTGTTTACCTGGCTACAAAATAGTTCCTGTTAGTGATGAGGAATCTAAATATTAAGGGCAAAATCGTTTAATCAAAATCAGAAATAGAACATTCTGATACTTTATAAAAGTAACATAGTGGATTTTTGTGACCCTTTTGCATATTTTACCTCAATTTTTCAACAGTTCTGCACCAAATTCGACTGAAATAGTGTTCCTGGAAGTAGAATAATACATTATTTTTTTCAAAAAATAGTTTCAAAAAGGGTTTACCAAGACACAGTTCCTTTGCTTACAGTTTGCTTACGCTTTGCTTATGCTTTGCTTACGTTGAAAACACCACACAATTTAAGCATTTTTCTACAAATACACACAAATGTGGCACATAAGGACACAGACTGGTTCCCTGGCTATATAATTGCACCTGTCAGTGAAGGTGAATCTAAAAATTAAGAGTAAAATTGTTTAATCAAAATCAGAAATAGAAAATTCTGATACTTTATTAAGGTAACATTGTGGATTTTTGTGATCCTATTGCATATTTTACCTCAATTTGTCTTAGATTTTGCACCATATTCAACAGAAATAGATTCCCGGGAAGTAGAATAATACATTATTTCTTCAGAAAAGAGTTGCAAAAGGGTTTATCAAGACACAGTTCCTTTGCTTATAGTTTGCTTATGCTTTGCTTATGCTTTGCTAACGTTGAAAACACATCAGAATTTAAGCATTTTTCTACAAATACACACAAATATGACCCATAGATACAATACTGTTTAGCTGGCTGCAAAATAGTTCCTGTTAGTGATCAGGAATCTAAATATTAAGGGCAAAATCGTTTAATCAAAATCAGAAATAGAACATTCTGATACTTTATAAAAGTAACATTGTGGATTTTTGTGACCCTTTTGCATAATTTACCTCAATTTTTCTACAGTTCTGCACCATATCCGACTGTAATAGGGTCGCTGGATGTAGAATAATAGATTATTTCTTCAGAAAATAGTTGCAAAAAGGATTTATCAAGACACAGTTCCTATGCTTACAGTTTGCTTATGCTTTGCTTACGTTGAAAAGACCACACAATTTAAGCATTTTTCTACAGATACACACAAATATGACCCAAAGGGACACAGATTGGTTCCCTGGCTATATAATTGCACCTGTCAGTGAAGGTGAATCTAAAAATTTAAGGTGAAATCGTTTAATCAAAATCAGAAATAGAAAATACTGATACTCTGTAAAAGTAACACTGTGAATTTTTGTGACCTTTTATCATATTCTACCTATATTTTTCTACAGTTTTGCACCATATTCGACAGAAATAGATTCCCGGAAAGTTGAATAATACATTATTTCTTCAGAAAATAGTTGCCAAAAGGATTTATCAAGACACAGTTCCTTTGCTTACAGTTTGCTTAGGCTTTGCTTACCATGAAAACACCACACAATTTAAGCGTTTTTCTACAAATACACACAAAAATGACCCTTAGGGCCACAGACTGTTTACCTGGCTACAAAATAGTTCCTGTTAGTGATCAGGAATCTAAATATTAAGGGCCAAATTGTTAAATCGAAAACAAAAATATATAAATCCGCTACTTTCCTTAAGTGACATTATAGATTTTTGTGACCCTTTTGCATATTTTACCTAAATTTTTCTACAGTTTTGCACCATATTCGACAGAAATAGGTTCCAGGAAAGTCGAATAATACATTATTTCTTCAGAAAATAGTTGCAAAAAGGATTTATCAAGACACAGTTCCTTTGCTTACAGTTTGCTTACGCTTTGCTTATGCTTTGCTTACGATGAAAACACCACACAATTTAACCATTTTTCTACAAATACACACAAATAGGACCCATAGGGACACAGACTGGTTCCCTGGCTATACAATTGCATCTGTCAGTGAAGGTGAATCTAAAAATAAAGGGTAAAATCGTTTAATCAAAATCAAAAATAGAAAATTCTGATACTTTATGAAATAACATTGTGGATTTCTCTGAACCTTTTGCATATTTTAACTCAATTTTTCTGGAGTTTTGCAGCATATTCGACAGAGACAGATTCCGGCGAAGTAGAATAATACATTATTTCTTCAGAAAATAGTTGCAAAAAGGATTTATCAAGACACAGTTCCTATGCTTACAGTTTGCTTCTGCTTTGCTTATGCTTTGCTTACGATGAAAACACCACACAATTTAAGCATTTTTCTACAAATGCACACAAATATGACCTATAGGGACACAGATTGGTTCCCTGGCTATATAATTGCACCAGTCAGTGAAGGCAAATCTAAAAATAAAGGGTAAAATCGTATAATCAAAATCAGAAATAGAAAATTCTGATTCTTTATAAAAGTAACATGGTGGATTTTTGTGACCCTTTTGCATATTTTACCTAAATTTTTCTACAGTTTTGCACCATATTCAACAGAAATAGATTCCCGGGAAGTAGAATAATACATTATTTCTTCAGAAAAGAGTTGCAAAAGGGTTTATCAAGACACAGTTCCTTTGCTTACAGTTTGCTTACGCTTTGCTTATGCTTTGCTTACGTTGAAAACACCACACAATTTAAGCATTTTTCTACAAATACACACAAATGTGGCACATAAGGACACAGACTGGTTCCCTGGCTATATAATTGCACCTGTCAGTGAAGGTGAATCTAAAAATTAAGAGTAAAATTGTTTAATCAAAATCAGAAATAGAAAATTCTGATACTTTATAAAAGTAACATTGTGGATTTTTGTGATCCTATTGCATATTTTACCTCAATTTGTCTTAGATTTTGCACCATATTCAACAGAAATAGATTCCCGGGAAGTAGAATAATACATTATTTCTTCAGAAAAGAGTTGCAAAAGGGTTTATCAAGACACAGTTCCTTTGCTTATAGTTTGCTTATGCTTTGCTTATGCTTTGCTAACGTTGAAAACACATCAGAATTTAAGCATTTTTCTACAAATACACACAAATATGACCCATAGATACAATACTGTTTAGCTGGCTGCAAAATAGTTCCTGTTAGTGATCAGGAATCTAAATATTAAGGGCAAAATCGTTTAATCAAAATCAGAAATAGAACATTCTGATACTTTATAAAAGTAACATTGTGGATTTTTGTGACCCTTTTGCATAATTTACCTCAATTTTTCTACAGTTCTGCACCATATCCGACTGTAATAGGGTCGCTGGATGTAGAATAATAGATTATTTCTTCAGAAAATAGTTGCAAAAAGGATTTATCAAGACACAGTTCCTATGCTTACAGTTTGCTTATGCTTTGCTTACGTTGAAAGGACCACACAATTTAAGCATTTTTCTACAGATACACACAAATATGACCCAAAGGGACACAGATTGGTTCCCTGGCTATATAATTGCACCTGTCAGTGAAGGTGAATCTAAAAATTTAAGGTGAAATCGTTTAATCAAAATCAGAAATAGAAAATTCTGATACTTTGTAAAAGTTACACTGTGAATTTTTGTGACCTTTTATCATATTTTACCTATATTTTTCTAAAGTTTTGCACCATATTCGACAGAAATAGATTCCCGGAAAGTTGAATAATACATTATTTCTTCAGAAAATAGTTGCCAAAAGGATTTATCAAGACACAGTTCCTTTGCTTACAGTTTGCTTAGGCTTTGCTTACGATGAAAACACCACACAATTTAAGCGTTTTTCTACAAATACACAAATATGACCCATAAGGACAATACTGTTTACCTGGCTGCAAAATAGTTCTGTTCGTGATCAGGAATCTAAATATTAAGGGCAAAATCGTTTAATCAAAATCAGAAATAGAACATTTTGATACTTTATAAAAGTAACATTGTGGATTTTCGTGACCCTTTTGTATATTTTACCTCAATTTTTCTACAGTTATGCACAATATTTGACTGAAATATGGTCCCTGGAAGTAGAATAATACATTATTTCATCAAACAATAGTTGCAAAAAGGGTTTATCAAGACACAGTTCCTTTGTTTACAGTTTGTTTACGCTCTGTTTATGCTTTGCTTACGTTGAAAACACCACACAATTTAAGCATTTTTCTAGAAATACACACAAATATAACCTATGGGAAAACAGACTGTTTACCTGGCTACAAAAAAGTTCCTGTTAGTGATGAGGAATCTAAATATTAAGGGCAAAATCGTTTAATCAAAATCAGAAATAGAACATTCTGATACTTTATAAAAGTAACATAGTGGATTTTTGTGACCCTTTTGCATATTTTACCTCAATTTTTCAACAGTTCTGCACCAAATTCGACTGAAATAGTGTTCCTGGAAGTAGAATAATACATTATTTTTTTCAAAAAATAGTTGCAAAAAGGGTTTATCAAGACACAGTTCCTTTGCTTACAGTTTGCTTACGCTTTGCTTATGCTTTGCTTACGTTGAAAACACCACACAATTTAAGCATTTTTCTACAAATACACACAAATGTGGCACATAAGGACACAGACTGGTTCCCTGGCTATATAATTGCACCTGTCAGTGAAGGTGAATCTAAAAATTAAGAGTAAAATTGTTTAATCAAAATCAGAAATAGAAAATTCTGATACTTTATAAAAGTAACATTGTGGATTTTTGTGATCCTATTGCATATTTTACCTCAATTTGTCTTAGATTTTGCACCATATTCAACAGAAATAGATTCCCGGGAAGTAGAATAATACATTATTTCTTCAGAAAAGAGTTGCAAAAGGGTTTATCAAGACACAGTTCCTTTGCTTATAGTTTGCTTATGCTTTGCTTATGCTTTGCTAACGTTGAAAACACATCAGAATTTAAGCATTTTTCTACAAATACACACAAATATGACCCATAGATACAATACTGTTTAGCTGGCTGCAAAATAGTTCCTGTTAGTGATCAGGAATCTAAATATTAAGGGCAAAATCGTTTAATCAAAATCAGAAATAGAACATTCTGATACTTTATAAAAGTAACATTGTGGATTTTTGTGACCCTTTTGCATAATTTACCTCAATTTTTCTACAGTTCTGCACCATATCCGACTGTAATAGGGTCGCTGGATGTAGAATAATAGATTATTTCTTCAGAAAATAGTTGCAAAAAGGATTTATCAAGACACAGTTCCTATGCTTACAGTTTGCTTATGCTTTGCTTACGTTGAAAAGACCACACAATTTAAGCATTTTTCTACAGATACACACAAATATGACCCAAAGGGACACAGATTGGTTCCCTGGCTATATAATTGCACCTGTCAGTGAAGGTGAATCTAAAAATTTAAGGTGAAATCGTTTAATCAAAATCAGAAATAGAAAATACTGATACTTTGTAAAAGTAACACTGTGAATTTTTGTGACCTTTTATCATATTCTACCTATATTTTTCTACAGTTTTGCACCATATTCGACAGAAATAGATTCCCGGAAAGTTGAATAATACATTATTTCTTCAGAAAATAGTTGCCAAAAGGATTTATCAAGACACAGTTCCTTTGCTTACAGTTTGCTTAGGCTTTGCTTACCATGAAAACACAACACAATTTAAGCGTTTTTCTACAAATACACACAAAAATGACCCTTAGGGCCACAGACTGTTTACCTGGCTACAAAATAGTTCCTGTTAGTGATCAGGAATCTAAATATTAAGGGCCAAATTGTTAAATCGAAAACAAAAATATATAAATCCGCTACTTTCCTTAAGTGACATTATAGATTTTTGTGACCCTTTTGCATATTTTACCTCAATTTTTCTACAGTTTTGCACCATATTCGACAGAAATAGGTTCCAGGAAAGTCGAATAATACATTATTTCTTCAGAAAATAGTTGCAAAAAGGATTTATCAAGACACTGTTCCTTTGCTTACAGTTTGCTTACGCTTTGCTTATGCATTGCTTACGATGAAAACACCACACAATTTAACCATTTTTCTACAAATACACACAAATAGGACCCATAGGGACACAGACTGGTTCCCTGGCTATACAATTGCATCTGTCAGTGAAGGTGAATCTAAAAATAAAGGGTAAAATCGTTTAATCAAAATCAAAAATAGAAAATTCTGATACTTTATGAAATAACATTGTGGATTTCTGTGACCCTTTTGCATATTTTAACTCAATTTTTCTGGAGTTTTGCAGCATATTCGACAGAGACAGATTCCGGCGAAGTAGAATAATACATTATTTCTTCAGAAAATAGTTGCAAAAAGGATTTATCAAGACACAGTTCCTATGCTTACAGTTTGCTTCTGCTTTGCTTATGCTTTGCTTACGATGAAAACACCACACAATTTAAGCATTTTTCTACAAATGCACACAAATATGACCTATAGGGACACAGATTGGTTCCCTGGCTATATAATTGCACCAGTCAGTGAAGGCAAATCTAAAAATAAAGGGTAAAATCGTATAATCAAAATCAGAAATAGAAAATTCTGATTCTTTATTAAAGTAACATGGTGGATTTTTGTGACCCTTTTGCATATTTTACCTAAATTTTTCTACAGTTTTGCACCATATTCGACAGAAATAGATTCCCGGAAAGTCGAATAATACATTATTTCTTCAGAAAATAGTTGCAAAAAGGATTTATCAAGACACAGTTACTTTGCTTACAGTTTGCTTACGATTTGCTTATGCTTTGCTTACGGTGAAACACCACAAAATTTAAGCATTTTTCTACAAATACACACAAATATGACCCATATGGACCATAGACTGTTTACCTGGGTATATAATTGCACCTGTCAGTGAAGGTGAATCTATAAATTATGGGTGAAATTGTTTAATCAAAATCAGAAATAGAAAATTCGGATTCTTTATAAAAGTAACATTGTGGGTTTTTGTGACCCGTTTGCATATTTTACCTCCAGTTTTCTACAGTTTTGCACCATATTCGACAGAAATAGGTTCCAGGAAAGTCGAATAATACATTATTTCTTCAGAAAATAGTTGCAAAAAGGATTTATCAAGACACAGTTCCTATGTTTACAGTTTGCTTATGCTTTGCTTATGCTTTGCTTACGATGAAAACACCACACAATTTAGTCATTTTTCTACAAATACACACAAATATGACCCATAGGGACACAGAATGTTTACCTGGCTACAAAATAGTTCCTCTTAGTGATCAGGAATCTAAATATTAAGGGCCAAATTGTAAAATCAAAACCAAAAATATATAAATCCGCTACTTTCTTAAAGTGACATTATAGATTTTTGTGACCCTTTTGCATATTTTACCTCAATTTTTCTGGAGTTTTGCAGCATATTCGACAGAGATAGATTCCGGCGAAGTAGAATAATACATTATTTCTTCAGAAAATAGTTGCAAAAAGGATTTATCAAGACACAGTTCCTATGCTTACAGTTTGCTTCTGCTTTGCTTATGCTTTGCTTACGATGAAATCACCACACAATTTAAGCATTTTTCTATAAATATATACGAATATGACCTATAGGGACACAGACTGGTTCCCTGGCTATACAATTGCATCTGTCAGTGAAGGTGAATCTAAAAATTAAGGGTAAAATCGTTTAATCAAAATAAAAAATAGAAAATTCTGATACTTTATGAAATAACATTGTGAATTTCTGTGACCCTTTTGCATATTTTAACTCAATTTTTCTGGAGTTTTGCAGCATATTCGACAGAGACGGATTCCGGCGAAGTAGAATAATACATTATTTCTTCAGAAAATAGTTGCAAAAAGGATTTATCAAGACACAGTTCCTATGCTTACAGTTTGCTTCTGCTTTGCTTATGCTTTGCTTACGATGAAAACACCACACAATTTAAGCATTTTTCTGCAAATGCACACAAATATGACCTATAGGGACACAGATTGGTTCTCTGGCTATATAATTGAACCTGTCAGTGAAGGCAAATCTAAAAATAAAGGGTAAAATCGTTTAATCAAAATCAGAAATAGAAAATTCTGATTCTTTATAAAAGTAACATGGTGGATTTTTGTGACCCTTTTGCATATTTTACCTAAATTTTTCTACAGTTTTGCACCATATTCGACAGAAATAGATTCCCGGAAAGTCGAATTATACATTATTTCTTCAGAAAATAGTTGCAAAAAGGATTTATCAAGACACAGTTACTTTGCTTACAGTTTGCTTACGATTTGCTTATGCTTTGCTTACGGTGAAACACCACAAAATTTATGCATTTTTCTACAAATACACACAAATATGACCCATATGGACCATATACTGTTTACCTGGGTATATAATTGCACCTGTCAGTGAAGTTGAATCTATAAATTATGGGTGAAATTGTTTAATCAAAATCAGAAATAGAAAATTCTGATTCTTTATAAAAGTAACATTGTGGGTTTTTGTGACCCGTTTGCATATTTTACCTCCATTTTTCTATAGTTTTGCACCATATTCGACAGAAAAAGATTCCCGGGAAGTAGAAAAATACATTATTTCTTCAGAAAAGAGTTGCCAAAAGGATTTATCAAGACACAGTTACTTTGCTTACAGTTTGCTTACGCTTTGCTTATGCTTTGCTTACGGTGAAAGCCCCTCACAATTAAAGCATTTTTCTACAAATACACAAAAATATGACCCAAATGGACCACAGACTGTTTACCTGGCTATATAATTGCACCTGTCAGTGAAGGTGAATCTAAAAATTAAGAGTAAAATTTTTAATCAAAATCAGAAATAGAAAATTCTGATACTTTATAAAAGTAACATTGTGGATATTTGTGATCCTATTGCATATTTTACCTCAATTTGTCTTAGATTTTGCACCATATTCAACAGAAATAGATTCCCGGGAAGTAGAATAATACATTATTTCTTCAGAAAAGAGTTGCAAAAGGATTTATCAAGACACAGTTCCTTTGCTTATAGTTTGCTTATGCTTTGCTTATGCTTTGCTAACGTTAAAAACACATCAGAATTTAAGCATTTTTCTACAAATACACACAAATATGACCCATAGATACAATACTGTTTACCTGGCTGCAAAATAGTTCCTGGTAGTGATCAGGAATCTAAATATTAAGGGCAAAATCGTTTAATCAAAATCAGAAATAGAACATTCTGATACTTTATAAAAGTAACATTGTGGATTTTTGTGTCCCTTTTGCTTAATTTACCTCAATTTTTCTACAGTTCTGCACCATATCCGACTGTAATAGGGTCGCTGGATGTAGAATAATAGATTATTTCTTCAGAAAATAGTTGCAAAAAGGATTTATGAAGACACAGTTCCTATGCTTACAGTTTGCTTATGCTTTGCTTACGTTGAAAAGACCACACAATTTAAGCATTTTTCTACAGATACACACAAATATGACCCAAAGGGACAAGGATTGGTTCCCTGGCAATATAATTCCACCTGTCAGTGAAGGTGAATCTAAACATTAAAGGTGAAATCGTTTAATCAAAATCAGAAATAGAAAATTCTGATACTTTGTAAAAGTAACACTGTGAATTTTTGTGACCTTTCATCATATTTTACCTATATTTTTCTACAGTTTTGCACCATATTCGACAGAAATAGATTCCCGGAAAGTTGAATAATACATTATTTCTTCAGAAAATAGTTGCCAAAAGGATTTATCAAGACACAGTTCCTTTGCTTACAGTTTGCTTATGCTTTGCTTACGTTGAAAACACCACACAATTTAAGCATTTTTCTACAAATACACACAAATGTGGCACATCAGGACACAGACTGGTTCCCTGGCTATATAATTGCACCTGTCAGTGAAGGTGAATCTAAAAATTAAGAGTAAAATTGTTTAATCAAAATCAGAAATAGAAAATTCTGATACTTTATAAAAGTAACATTGTGGATTTTTGTGATCCTATTGCATATTTTACCTCAATTTGTCTTAGATTTTGCACCATATTCAACAGAAATAGATTCCCGGGAAGTAGAATAATACATTATTTCTTCAGAAAAGAGTTGCAAAAGGGTTTATCAAGACACAGTTCCTTTGCTTATAGTTTGCTTATGCTTTGCTTATGCTTTGCTAACGTTGAAAACACATCAGAATTTAAGCATTTTTCTACAAATACACACAAATATGACCCATAGATACAATACTGTTTAGCTGGCTGCAAAATAGTTCCTGTTAGTGATCAGGAATCTAAATATTAAGGGCAAAATCGTTTAATCAAAATCAGAAATAGAACATTCTGATACTTTATAAAAGTAACATTGTGGATTTTTGTGACCCTTTTGCATAATTTACCTCAATTTTTCTACAGTTCTGCACCATATCCGACTGTAATAGGGTCGCTGGATGTAGAATAATAGATTATTTCTTCAGAAAATAGTTGCAAAAAGGATTTATCAAGACACAGTTCCTATGCTTACAGTTTGCTTATGCTTTGCTTACGTTGAAAGGACCACACAATTTAAGCATTTTTCTACAGATACACACAAATATGACCCAAAGGGACACAGATTGGTTCCCTGGCTATATAATTGCACCTGTCAGTGAAGGTGAATCTAAAAATTTAAGGTGAAATCGTTTAATCAAAATCAGAAATAGAAAATTCTGATACTTTGTAAAAGTTACACTGTGAATTTTTGTGACCTTTTATCATATTTTACCTATATTTTTCTAAAGTTTTGCACCATATTCGACAGAAATAGATTCCCGGAAAGTTGAATAATACATTATTTCTTCAGAAAATAGTTGCCAAAAGGATTTATCAAGACACAGTTCCTTTGCTTACAGTTTGCTTAGGCTTTGCTTACGATGAAAACACCACATAATTTAAGTGTTTTTCTACAAATACACAAATATGACCCATAAGGACAATACTGTTTACCTGGCTGCAAAATAGTTCTGTTCGTGATCAGGAATCTAAATATTAAGGGCAAAATCGTTTAATCAAAATCAGAAATAGAACATTTTGATACTTTATAAAAGTAACATTGTGGATTTTCGTGACCCTTTTGTATATTTTACCTCAATTTTTCTACAGTTATGCACCATATTTGACTGAAATATGGTCCCTGGAAGTAGAATAATACATTATTTCATCAAACAATAGTTGCAAAAAGGGTTTATCAAGACACAGTTCCTTTGTTTACAGTTTGTTTACGCTCTGCTTATGCTTTGCTTACGTTGAAAACACCACACAATTTAAGCATTTTTCTAGAAATACACACAAATATAACCTATGGGAAAACAGACTGTTTACCTGGCTACAAAATAGTTCCTGTTAGTGATGAGGAATCTAAATATTAAGGGCAAAATCGTTTAATCAAAATCAGAAATAGAACATTCTGATACTTTATAAAAGTAACATAGTGGATTTTTGGGCCCCTTTGCATATTTTACCTCAATTTTTCAACAGTTCTGCACCAAATTCGACTGAAATAGTGTTCCTGGAAGTAGAATAATACATTATTTTTTTCAAAAAAATAGTTTCAAAAAGGGCTTATCAAGACACAGTTCCTTTGCTTACAGTTTGCTTACGCTTTGCTTATGCTTTGCTTACGTTGAAAACACCACACAATTTAAGCATTTTTCTACAAATACACACAAATGTGGCACATAAGGACACAGACTGGTTCCCTGGCTATATAATTGCACCTGTCAGTGAAGGTGAATCTAAAAATTAAGAGTAAAATTGTTTAATCAAAATCAGAAATAGAAAATTCTGATACTTTATAAAAGTAACATTGTGGATTTTTGTGATCCTATTGCATATTTTACCTCAATTTGTCTTAGATTTTGCACCATATTCAACAGAAATAGATTCCCGGGAAGTAGAATAATACATTATTTCTTCAGAAAAGAGTTGCAAAAGGGTTTATCAAGACACAGTTCCTTTGCTTATAGTTTGCTTATGCTTTGCTTATGCTTTGCTAACGTTGAAAACACATCAGAATTTAAGCATTTTTCTACAAATACACACAAATATGACCCATAGATACAATACTGTTTAGCTGGCTGCAAAATAGTTCCTGTTAGTGATCAGGAATCTAAATATTAAGGGCAAAATCGTTTAATCAAAATCAGAAATAGAACATTCTGATACTTTATAAAAGTAACATTGTGGATTTTTGTGACCCTTTTGCATAATTTACCTCAATTTTTCTACAGTTCTGCACCATATCCGACTGTAATAGGGTCGCTGGATGTAGAATAATAGATTATTTCTTCAGAAAATAGTTGCAAAAAGGATTTATCAAGACACAGTTCCTATGCTTACAGTTTGCTTATGCTTTGCTTACGTTGAAAAGACCACACAATTTAAGCATTTTTCTACAGATACACACAAATATGACCCAAAGGGACACAGATTGGTTCCCTGGCTATATAATTGCACCTGTCAGTGAAGGTGAATCTAAAAATTTAAGGTGAAATCGTTTAATCAAAATCAGAAATAGAAAATACTGATACTCTGTAAAAGTAACACTGTGAATTTTTGTGACCTTTTATCATATTCTACCTATATTTTTCTACAGTTTTGCACCATATTCGACAGAAATAGATTCCCGGAAAGTTGAATAATACATTATTTCTTCAGAAAATAGTTGCCAAAAGGATTTATCAAGACACAGTTCCTTTGCTTACAGTTTGCTTAGGCTTTGCTTACCATGAAAACACCACACAATTTAAGCGTTTTTCTACAAATACACACAAAAATGACCCTTAGGGCCACAGACTGTTTACCTGGCTACAAAATAGTTCCTGTTAGTGATCAGGAATCTAAATATTAAGGGACAAATTGTTAAATCGAAAACAAAAATATATAAATCCGCTACTTTCCTTAAGTGACATTATAGATTTTTGTGACCCTTTTGCATATTTTACCTCAATTTTTCTACAGTTTTGCACCATATTCGACAGAAATAGGTTCCAGGAAAGTCGAATAATACATTATTTCTTCAGAAAATAGTTGCAAAAAGGATTTATCAAGACACAGTTCCTTTGCTTACAGTTTGCTTACGCTTTGCTTATGCTTTGCTTACGATGAAAACACCACACAATTTAACCATTTTTCTACAAATACACACAAATAGGACCCATAGGGACACAGACTGGTTCCCTGGCTATACAATTGCATCTGTCAGTGAAGGTGAATCTAAAAATAAAGGGTAAAATCGTTTAATCAAAATCAAAAATAGAAAATTCTGATACTTTATGAAATAACATTGTGGATTTCTGTGACCCTTTTGCATATTTTAACTCAATTTTTCTGGAGTTTTGCAGCATATTCGACAGAGACAGATTCCGGCGAAGTAGAATAATACATTATTTCTTCAGAAAATAGTTGCAAAAAGGATTTATCAAGACACAGTTCCTATGCTTACAGTTTGCTTCTGCTTTGCTTATGCTTTGCTTACGATGAAAACACCACACAATTTAAGCATTTTTCTACAAATGCACACAAATATGACCTATAGGGACACAGATTGGTTCCCTGGCTATATAATTGCACCAGTCAGTGAAGGCAAATCTAAAAATGAAGGGTAAAATCGTATAATCAAAATCAGAAATAGAAAATTCTGATTCTTTATAAAAGTAACATGGTGGATTTTTGTGACCCTTTTGCATATTTTACCTAAATTTTTCTACAGTTTTGCACCATATTCGACAGAAATAGATTCCCGGAAAGTCGAATAATACATTATTTCTTCAGAAAATAGTTGCAAAAAGGATTTATCAAGACACAGTTACTTTGCTTACAGTTTGCTTACGATTTGCTTATGCTTTGCTTACGGTGAAACACCACAAAATTTAAGCATTTTTCTACAAATACACACAAATATGACCCATATGGACCATAGACTGTTTACCTGGGTATATAATTGCACCTGTCAGTGAAGGTGAATCTATAAATTATGGGTGAAATTGTTTAATCAAAATCAGAAATAGAAAATTCGGATTCTTTTTAAAAGTAACATTGTGGGTTTTTGTGACCCGTTTGCATATTTTACCTCCATTTTTCTACAGTTTTGCACCATATTCGACAGAGACAGATTCCGGCGAAGTAGAATAATACATTATTTCTTCAGAAAATAGTTGCAAAAAGGATTTATCAAGACACAGTTCCTTTGCTTAGTTTGCTTACGCTTTGCTTATGCTTTGCTTACGGTGAAAACACCTCACAACTTAAGCATTTTTCTATAAATATATACGAATATGACCTATAGGGACACAGACTGGTTCCCTGGCTATACAATTGCATCTGTCAGTGAAGGTGAATCTAAAAATTAAGGGTAAAATCGTTTAATCAAAATAAAAAATAGAAAATTCTGATACTTTATGAAATAACATTGTGAATTTCTGTGACCCTTTTGCATATTTTAACTCAATTTTTCTGGAGTTTTGCAGCATATTCGACAGAGACGGATTCCGGCGAAGTAGAATAATACATTATTTCTTCAGAAAATAGTTGCAAAAAGGATTTATCAAGACACAGTTCCTATGCTTACAGTTTGCTTCTGCTTTGCTTATGCTTTGCTTACGATGAAAACACCACACAATTTAAGCATTTTTCTGCAAATGCACACAAATATGACCTATAGGGACACAGATTGGTTCTCTGGCTATATAATTGAACCTGTCAGTGAAGGCAAATCTAAAAATAAAGGGTAAAATCGTTTAATCAAAATCAGAAATAGAAAATTCTGATTCTTTATAAAAGTAACATGGTGGATTTTTGTGACCCTTTTGCATATTTTACCTAAATTTTTCTACAGTTTTGCACCATATTCGACAGAAATAGATTCCCGGAAAGTCGAATTATACATTATTTCTTCAGAAAATAGTTGCAAAAAGGATTTATCAAGACACAGTTACTTTGCTTACAGTTTGCTTACGATTTGCTTATGCTTTGCTTACGGTGAAACACCACAAAATTTAAGCATTTTTCTACAAATACACACAAATATGACCCATATGGACCATAGACTGTTTACCTGGGTATATAATTGCACCTGTCAGTGAAGTTGAATCTATAAATTATGGGTGAAATTGTTTAATCAAAATCAGAAATAGAAAATTCTGATTCTTTATAAAAGTAACATTGTGGGTTTTTGTGACCCGTTTGCATATTTTACCTCCATTTTTCTATAGTTTTGCACCATATTCGACAGAAAAAGATTCCCGGGAAGTAGAAAAATACATTATTTCTTCAGAAAAGAGTTGCCAAAAGGATTTATCAAGACACAGTTACTTTGCTTACAGTTTGCTTACGCTTTGCATATGCTTTGCTTACGGTGAAAGCCCCTCACAATTAAAGCATTTTTCTACAAATACACAAAAATATGACCCATATGGACCACAGACTGTTTACCTGGCTATATAATTGCACCTGTTAGTGAAGGTGAATCTAAAAATTAAGAGTAAAATTTTTAATCAAAATCAGAAATAGAAAATTCTGATACTTTATAAAAGTAACATTGTGGATATTTGTGATCCTATTGCATATTTTACCTCAATTTGTCTTAGATTTTGCACCATATTCAACAGAAATAGATTCCCGGGAAGTAGAATAATACATTATTTCTTCAGAAAAGAGTTGCAAAAGGATTTATCAAGACACAGTTCCTTTGCTTATAGTTTGCTTATGCTTTGCTTATGCTTTGCTAACGTTAAAAACACATCAGAATTTAAGCATTTTTCTACAAATACACACAAATATGACCCATAGATACAATACTGTTTACCTGGCTGCAAAATAGTTCCTGGTAGTGATCAGGAATCTAAATATTAAGGGCAAAATCGTTTAATAAAAATCAGAAATAGAACATTCTGATACTTTATAAAAGTAACATTGTGGATTTTTGTGTCCCTTTTGCTTAATTTACCTCAATTTTTCTACAGTTCTGCACCATATCCGACTGTAATAGGGTCGCTGGATGTAGAATAATAGATTATTTCTTCAGAAAATAGTTGCAAAAAGGATTTATGAAGACACAGTTCCTATGCTTACAGTTTGCTTATGCTTTGCTTACGTTGAAAAGACCACACAATTTAAGCATTTTTCTACAGATACACACAAATATGACCCAAAGGGACACAGATTGGTTCCCTGGCAATATAATTCCACCTGTCAGTGAAGGTGAATCTAAAAATTAAAGGTGAAATCGTTTAATCAAAATCAGAAATAGAAAATTCTGATACTTTGTAAAAGTAACACTGTGAATTTTTGTGACCTTTCATCATATTTTACCTATATTTTTCTACAGTTTTGCACCATATTCGACAGAAATAGATTCCCGGAAAGTTGAATAATACATTATTTCTTCAGAAAATAGTTGCCAAAAGGATTTATCAAGACACAGTTCCTTTGCTTACAGTTTGCTTAGGCTTTGCTTACGATGAAAACACCACACAATTTAAGCGTTTTTTTACAAATACACTCAAATATGACCCATAGGGACACAGACTGTTTACCTGGCTACAAAATAGTTCCTGTAAGTGATCAGGAATCTAAATATTAAGGGCCAAATTGTTAAATCGAAACCAAAAATATATAAATCCGCTACTTTCCTAAAGTGACATTATAGATTTTTGTGACACTTTTGCATATTTTACCTGAATTTTTCTACAGTTTTGCACCATATTCGACAGAAATAGGTTCCAGGAAAGTCGAATAATACATTATTTCTTCAGAAAATAGTTGCAAAAAGGATTTATCAAGACACAGTTCCTATGTTTACAGTTTGCTTATGCTTTGCTTATGCTTTGCTTACGATGAAAACACCACACAATTTAGTCATTTTTCTACAAATACACACAAATATGACCCATAGGGACACAGAATGTTTACCTGGCTACAAAATAGTTCCTCTTAGTGATCAGGAATCTAAATATTAAGGGCCAAATTGTAAAATCAAAACCAAAAATATATAAATCCGCTACTTTCTTAAAGTGACATTATAGATTTTTGTGACCCTTTTGCATATTTTACCTCAATTTTTCTGGAGTTTTGCAGCATATTCGACAGAAATAGATTCCCGGAAAGTCGAATAATACATTATTTCTTCAGAAAATAGTTGCAAAAAGGATTTATCAAGACACAGTTACTTTGCTTACAGTTTGCTTACGATTTGCTTATGCTTTGCTTACGGTGAAACACCACAAAATTTAAGCATTTTTCTACAAATACACAGAAATATGACCCATATGGACCATAGACTGTTTACCTGGGTATATAATTGCACCTGTCAGTGAAGGTGAATCTATAAATTATGGGTGAAATTGTTTAATCAAAATCAGAAATAGAAAATTCTGATTCTTTATAAAAGTAACATTGTGGGTTTTTGTGACCCGTTTGCATATTTTACCTCCATTTTTCTATAGTTTTGCACCATATTCGACAGAAAAAGATTCCCGGGAAGTAGAAAAATACATTATTTCTTCAGAAAAGAGTTGCCAAAAGGATTTATCAAGACACAGTTCCTTTGCTTACGGTTTGCTTAGGCTTTGCTTACGATGAAAACACCACACAATTTAAGCGTTTTTCTACAAATACACACAAATATGACCCATAGGGACAATACTGTTTACCTGGCTGCAAAATAGTTCTGTTCGTGATCAGGAATCTAAATATTAAGGGCAAAATCGTTGAATCAAAATCAGAAATAGAAAATTTTGATACTTTTTAAAAGTAACACTGTGAATTTTTGCGACCCTATTTCATATTTTACCTATATTTTTCTACAGTTTTGCACCATATTAGACAGAAATAGATTCCCGGGAAGTGGAATAATACATTTCTTCAGAAAAGAGTTGCAAAAAGGATTTATCAAGATACAGTTACTTTGCTTACAGTTTGCTTACGCTTTGCTTATGCTTTGCTTACGGTGAAAGCCCCTCACAATTTAAGCATTTTTCTACAAATACACAAAAATATGACCCATATGGACCACAGACTGTTTACCTGGCTATATAAGTGCACCTGTCAGTGAAGGTGAATCTAAAAATTAAGAGTAAAATTTTTAATCAAAATCAGAAATAGAAAATTCTGATACTTTATAAAAGTAACATTGTCGGTTTTTGTGACCCTATTGTATATTTTGCCTCAATTTGTCTTAGATTTTGCACCATATTCCACAGAAATGGATTCCCGGGAAGTAGAATAATACATTATTTCTTCAGAAAATAGTTGCAAAAAGGATTTATCAAGACACAGTTCCTTTGCTTATTGTTTGCTTATGCTTGGCTTATTTCTTGATTACGTTGAAAACACACCACACCATTTAAGCGTTTTTCTACAAATCCACACAAATATGACCCATAGGGACAATACTGTTTACCTGGCTGCAAAATAGTTCCTGTTAGTGATCAGGAATCTAAATATTAAGGGCAAAATCGTTTAATCAAAATCAGAAATAGAACATTCTGATACTTTATAAAAGTAACATTGTGGATTTTTGTGACCCTTTTGCATATTTTACCTAAATTTTTCTAAAGTTTTGCACCATATTCGACAGAAATAGATTCCTGGAAAGTCGAATAATACATTATTTCTTCAGAAAAGAGTTGTAAAAAGGATTTATCAAGACACAGTTCCTATGGTTACAGTTTGCTTATGCTTTGCTTACGTTGAAAACACCACACAATTTAAGCATTTTTCTACAAAAACACACAAATATGACCCAAAGTGACACAGATTGCTTCCCTGGCTATATAATTGCACCTGTCAGTGAAGGTGAATCTAAAAATTAAGAGTAAAATTGTTTAATCAAATCAGAAATAGAAAATGATTATACTTTATAAAAGTAACATTGTGTATTTTTTGTGACCTTTTTGCATATTTTGCCTCAATTTGCCTTAGATTTTGCAGCATATTCGACAGAAATAGATCCCCGGGAAGTAGAATAATACATTATTTATTCAGAAAAGAGTTGCAAAAAGGATTTATCAAGAAACAGTTCCTTTGCTTATAGTTTGCTTATGCTTGGCTTATGCTTTGCTTACGATGAAAACACCACACAGTTTAAGCATTTTTCTACAAATACACACAAATAGGACCCATAGGGACAATACTGTTTACCTGGCTGTATAATGGCACCTGTCAGTGAAGGTGGATCTAAAAATTAAAGGTGAAATCGTTTAATCAAAATCAGAAATAGAAAATTTTGATACTTTGTAAAAGTAACACTGTGAATTTTTGTGACCCTTTTTCATATTTTACCTATATTTTTCTACAGTTTTGCACCATATTCGACAAAAATAGATTCCCGGAAAGTTGAATAATACATTATTTCTTCAAAAATAGTTGCCAAAAGGATTTATCAAGACACAGTTCTTTTGCTTACAGTTTGCTTAGGCTTTGCTTACGATGAAAACACCACACAATTTAAGCGTTTTTCTACAAATACCCACAAATATGACCCATAGGGACAATACTGTTTACCTGGCTGCAAAATAATTCTGTTCGTGATCAGGAATCTAAATATTAAGGGCAAAATCGTTTAATCAAAATCAGAAATAGAACATTCTGATATTTTATAAAAGTAACATTGTGGATTTTTGTGAGCCTTTTGCATTTTACCTCAATTTTTCTTCAGTTTTGCACCATATTTGACTGAAATAGGCTCCCTGGAAGTAGAATAATACATTATTTCATCAAACAATAGTTGCAAAAAGGGTTTATCAAGACACAGTTCCTTTGTTTACAGTTTGTTTACGCTTTGCTTATGCTTTGCTTACGTTGAAAACACCACACAATTTAAGCATTTTTCTACAAATACACACAAATATAACCTATGGGATAACAGACTGTTTACCTGGCTACAAAATAGTTCCTGTTAGTGATCAGGAATCTAAATATTAAGGGCAAAATCGTTTAATCAAAATCAGAAATAGAACATTCTGATACTTTATAAAAAGTAACATAGTGGATTTTTGTGACCCTTTTGCATATTTTACCTCAATTTTTCAACAGTTCTGCACCATATTCGACTGAAATAGTGTACCTGGAAGTAGAATAATACATTATTTCTTCAAAAATAGTTGCAAAAAGGGTTTATCAAGACACAGTTACTTTGCTCACAGTTTGCTTACGCTTTGCTTATGCTTTGCTTACATTGAAAACACCACACAATTTAAGCATTTTTGTAGAAATACACACAAATGTGACACATAAGGTCACAGATTGGTTCCCTGGCTATATAATTGCACCTGTCAGTGAAGGTGAATCTAAAAATTAAGAGTAAAATTGCTTAATCAAAATCAGAAATAGAAAATTCTGATACTTTATAAAAGTAACATTGTGGATTTTAGTGATCCTATTGCATATTTTACCTCAATTTGTCTTAGATTTTGCACCATATTCAACAGAAATAGATTCCCGGGAAGTAGAATAATACATTATTTCTTCAGAAAAGAGTTGCAAAAGGATTTATCAAGACACAGTTCCTTTGCTTATAGTTTGCTTATGCTTTGCTTATGCTTTGCTTACGTTGAAAACACAACAGAATTTAAGCATTTTTCTACAAATACACACAAATGTGACCCATAGATACAATACTGTTTACCTCGCTTCAAAACAGTTCCTGTTAGTGATTAGGAATCTAAATATTAAGGGCAAAATCGTTGAATCAAAAGCAGAAATGGAACATTCTGATACTTTATAAAAGTAACATTGTGGATTTTTGTGACCCTTTTGCATATTTTACCTAAATTTTTCTACAGTTTTGAACCATATTCGACAGAAATAGATTCCCGGAAAGTCGAATAATACATTATTTCTTCAGAAAAGAGTTGCAAAAAGGTTTTATCAAGACACAGTTACTTTGCTTACAGTTTGCTTACGATTTGCTTATGCTTTGCTTACGGTGAAACACCACAAAATTTAAGCATTTTTCTACAAATACACACAAATATGACCCATATGGACCATAGACTGTTTACCTGGGTATATAATTGCACCTGTCAGTGAAGGTGAATCTATAAATTATGGGTGAAATTGTTTAATCAAAATCAGAAATAGAAAATTCAGATTCTTTTTAAAAGTAACATTGTGGATTTTTGTGACCCGTTTGCATATTTTACCTCCATTTTTCTACAGTTTTGCACCATATTCGACAGAGACAGATTCCGGCGAAGTAGAATAATACATTATTTCTTCAGAAAATAGTTGCAAAAAGGATTTATCAAGACACAGTTCCTTTGCTTAGTTTGCTTACGCTTTGCTTATGCTTTGCTTACGATGAAAACACCACACAGTGTAAGCATTTTTCTACAAATACACACAAATAGGACCCATAGGGACAATACTGTTTACCTGGCTGTATAATGGCACCTGTCAGTGAAGGTGAATCTAAAAATTAAAGGTGAAATCGTTTAATCAAAATCAGAAATAGAAAATTTTGATACTTTGTAAAAGTAACTCTGTGAATTTTTGTGACCCTTTTTCATATTTTACCTATATTTTTCTACAGTTTTGCACCATATTCGACAGAAATAGATTCCCGGAAAGTTGAATAATACATTATTTCTTCAAAAATAGTTGCAAAAAGGATTTATCAAGACACAGTTCCTTTGCTTACAGTTTGCTTAGGCTTTGCTTACGATGAAAACACCACACAATTTAAGCGTTTTTCTACAAATACACACAAATATGACCCATAGGGACAATACTGTTTACCTGGCTGCAAAATAGTTCTGTTCGTGATCAGGAATCTAAATATTAAGGGGAAAATCGTTTAATCAAAATCAGAAATAGAACATTCTGATATTTTATAAAAGTAACATTGTGGATTTTTGTGAGCCTTTTGCATATTTTATCTCAATTTTTCTTCAGTTTTGCACCATATTCGACTGAAATAGGGTCCCTGGAAGTAGAATAATACATTATTTCATCAAAAAATAGTTGCAAAAAGGGTTTATCAAGACACAGTTCCTTTGTTTACAGTTTGTTTACGCTTTGCTTATGCTTTGCTTACGTTGAAAACACCACATAATTTAAGCATTTTTCTACAAATACACACAAATATAACCTATGGGAAAACAGACTGTTTACCTGGCTGCAAAATAGTTCCTGTTAGTGATCAGGTTTCTAAATATTAAGGGCAAAATCGTTTAATCAAAATCAGAAATAGAACATTCTGATACTTTATAAAAGTAACATAGTGGATTTTTGTGACCCTTTTGCATATTTTACCTCAATTTTTCAACAGTTCTGCACCATATTCGCCTGAAATAGTGTCCCTGGAAGTAGAATAATACATTATTTCTTCAAAAATAGTTGCAAAAAGGGTTTATCAAGACACAGTTACTTTGCTCACAGTTTGCTTACGCTTTGCTTATGCTTTGCTTACATTGAAAACACCACACAATTTAAGCATTTTTCTAGAAATACACACAAATGTGACACATAAGGACACAGATTGGTTCCCTGGCTATATAATTGCACCTGTCAGTGAAGGTGAATCTAAAAATTAAGAGTAAAATTGTTTAATCAAAATCAGAAAGAGAAAATTCTGATACTTTATAAAAGTAACATTGTGGATTTTTGTGATCCTATTGCATATTTTGCCTCAATTTGTCTTAGATTTTGCACCATATTCAACAGAAATGGATTCCCGGGAAGTAGAATAATACATTATTTCTTCAGAAAATAGTTGCAAAAAGGATTTATCAAGACACAGTTCCTTTGCTTATAGTTTGCTTATGCTTTGCTTATGCTTTGCTAACGTTAAAAACACATCAGAATTTAAGCATTTTTCTACAAATACACACAAATATGACCCATAGATACAATACTGTTTACCTGGCTGCAAAATAGTTCCTGGTAGTGATCAGGAATCTAAATATTAAGGGCAAAATCGTTTAATCAAAATCAGAAATAGAACATTCTGATACTTTATAAAAGTAACATTGTGGATTTTTGTGTCCCTTTTGCTTAATTTACCTCAATTTTTCTACAGTTCTGCACCATATCCGACTGTAATAGGGTCGCTGGATGTAGAATAATAGATTATTTCTTCAGAAAATAGTTGCAAAAAGGATTTATGAAGACACAGTTCCTATGCTTACAGTTTGCTTATGCTTTGCTTACGTTGAAAAGACCACACAATTTAAGCATTTTTCTACAGATACACACAAATATGACCCAAAGGGACACAGATTGGTTCCCTGGCAATATAATTCCACCTGTCAGTGAAGGTGAATCTAAAAATTAAAGGTGAAATCGTTTAATCAAAATCAGAAATAGAAAATTCTGATACTTTGTAAAAGTAACACTGTGAATTTTTGTGACCTTTCATCATATTTTACCTATATTTTTCTACAGTTTTGCACCATATTCGACAGAAATAGATTCCCGGAAAGTTGAATAATACATTTTTTCTTCAGAAAATAGTTGCAAAAAGGATTTATCAAGACACAGTTACTTTGCTTACAGTTTGCTTAGGCTTTGCTTACGATGAAAACACCACACAATTTAAGCGTTTTTTTACAAATACACACAAATATGACCCATAGGGACACAGACTGTTTACCTCGCTTCAAAACAGTTCCTGTTAGTGATCAGGAATCTAAATATTAAGGGCAAAATCGTTGAATCAAAAGCAGAAATGGAACATTCTGATACTTTATAAAAGTAACATTGTGGATTTTTGTGACCCTTTTGCATATTTTACCTAAATTTTTCTACAGTTTTGAACCATATTCGACAGAAATAGATTCCCGGAAAGTCGAATAATACATTATTTCTTCAGAAAAGAGTTGCAAAAAGGATTTATCAAGACACAGTTACTTTGCTTACAGTTTGCTTATGCTTTGCTTACGGTGAAAACCCCACAAAATTTAAGCATTTTTCTACAAATACACAAAAATATGACCCATATGGACCACAGACTGTTTACCTGGCTATATAATTGCACCTGTCAGTGAAGGTGAATCTAAAAATTAAGAGTAACATTTTTAATCAAAATCAGAAATAGAAAATTCTGATACTTTATAAAAGTAACATTGTGGATTTTTGTGTCCCTATTGCATATTTTGCCTCAATGTGTCTTAGATTTTGCACCATATTCAACAGAAATGGATTCTCGGAAAGTAGAATAATACATTATTTCTTCAGAAAAGAGTTGCAAAAAGGATTTATCAAGAAACAGTTCCTTTGCTTATAGTTTGCTTATGCTTGGCTTATGCTTTGCTTACGATGAAAACACCACACAGTGTAAGCATTTTTCTACAAATACACACAAATAGGACCCATAGGGACAATACTGTTTACCTGGCTGTATAATGGCACCTGTCAGTGAAGGTGAATCTAAAAATTAAAGGTGAAATCGTTTAATCAAAATCAGAAATAGAAAATTTTGATACTTTGTAAAAGTAACTCTGTGAATTTTTGTGACCCTTTTTCATATTTTACCTATATTTTTCTACAGTTTTGCACCATATTCGACAGAAATAGATTCCCGGAAAGTTGAATAATACATTATTTCTTCAAAAATAGTTGCAAAAAGGATTTATCAAGACACAGTTCCTTTGCTTACAGTTTGCTTAGGCTTTGCTTACGATGAAAACACCACACAATTTAAGCGTTTTTCTACAAATACACACAAATATGACCCATAGGGACAATACTGTTTACCTGGCTGCAAAATAGTTCTGTTCGTGATCAGGAATCTAAATATTAAGGGGAAAATCGTTTAATCAAAATCAGAAATAGAACATTCTGATATTTTATAAAAGAAACATTGTGGATTTTTGTGAGCCTTTTGCATATTTTATCTCAATTTTTCTTCAGTTTTGCACCATATTCGACTGAAATAGGGTCCCTGGAAGTAGAATAATACATTATTTCATCAAAAAATAGTTGCAAAAAGGGTTTATCAAGACACAGTTCCTTTGTTTACAGTTTGTTTACGCTTTGCTTATGCTTTGCTTACGTTGAAAACACCACATAATTTAAGCATTTTTCTACAAATACACACAAATATAACCTATGGGAAAACAGACTGTTTACCTGGCTGCAAAATAGTTCCTGTTAGTGATCAGGTTTCTAAATATTAAGGGCAAAATCGTTTAATCAAAATCAGAAATAGAACATTCTGATACTTTATAAAAGTAACATAGTGGATTTTTGTGACCCTTTTGCATATTTTACCTCAATTTTTCAACAGTTCTGCACCATATTCGCCTGAAATAGTGTCCCTGGAAGTAGAATAATACATTATTTCTTCAAAAAAAGTTGCAAAAAGGGTTTATCAAGACACAGTTACTTTGCTCACAGTTTGCTTACGCTTTGCTTATGCTTTGCTTACATTGAAAACACCACACAATTTAAGCATTTTTCTAGAAATACACACAAATGTGACACATAAGGACACAGATTGGTTCCCTGGCTATATAATTGCACCTGTCAGTGAAGGTGAATCTAAAAATTAAGAGTAAAATTGTTTAATCAAAATCAGAAAGAGAAAATTCTGATACTTTATAAAAGTAACATTGTGGATTTTTGTGATCCTATTGCATATTTTGCCTCAATTTGTCTTAGATTTTGCACCATATTCAACAGAAATGGATTCCCGGGAAGTAGAATAATACATTATTTCTTCAGAAAATAGTTGCAAAAAGGATTTATCAAGACACAGTTCCTTTGCTTATAGTTTGCTTATGCTTTGCTTATGCTTTGCTAACGTTAAAAACACATCAGAATTTAAGCATTTTTCTACAAATACACACAAATATGACCCATAGATACAATACTGTTTACCTGGCTGCAAAATAGTTCCTGGTAGTGATCAGGAATCTAAATATTAAGGGCAAAATCGTTTAATCAAAATCAGAAATAGAACATTCTGATACTTTATAAAAGTAACATTGTGGATTTTTGTGTCCCTTTTGCTTAATTTACCTCAATTTTTCTACAGTTCTGCACCATATCCGACTGTAATAGGGTCGCTGGATGTAGAATAATAGATTATTTCTTCAGAAAATAGTTGCAAAAAGGATTTATGAAGACACAGTTCCTATGCTTACAGTTTGCTTATGCTTTGCTTACGTTGAAAAGACCACACAATTTAAGCATTTTTCTACAGATACACACAAATATGACCCAAAGGGACACAGATTGGTTCCCTGGCAATATAATTCCACCTGTCAGTGAAGGTGAATCTAAAAATTAAAGGTGAAATCGTTTAATCAAAATCAGAAATAGAAAATTCTGATACTTTGTAAAAGTAACACTGTGAATTTTTGTGACCTTTCATCATATTTTACCTATATTTTTCTACAGTTTTGCACCATATTCGACAAAAATAGATTCCCGGAAAGTTGAATAATACATTATTTCTTCAGAAAATAGTTGCAAAAAGGATTTATCAAGACACAGTTCCTTTGCTTATAGTTTGCTTATGCTTTGCTTACGTTGAAAACACAAGAGAATTTAAGCATTTTTCTACAAATACACACAAATATGACCCATAGATACAATACTGTTTACCTGGCTCCAAAATAGTTCCTGTTAGTGATCAGGAATCTAAATATTAAGGGCAAAATGGTTTAATCAAAATCAGAAATAGAACATTCTGATACTTTATGAAAGTAACATGGTGGATTTTCGTGACCCTTTTGCATATTTTTCCTAAATTTTTCTGCAGTTTTGCACCATATTCGACAGAAATAGATTCCCGGAAAGTCGAATAATACATTATTTCTTCAGAAAAGAGTTGCAAAAAGGATTTATATAGACTGAGTTACTTTGCTTACAGTTTGCTTACGCTTTGCTTATGCTTTGCTTACTGTGAAAACCCCACACAATTTAAGCATTTTTCTACAAATACACAAAAATATGACCTATATGGACCATAGATTGTTTACCTGGCTATATAATTGCACCTGTCAGTGAAGGTGAATCTAAAAATTAAGAGTAAAATTTTTAATCAAAATCAGAAATAGAAAATTCTTATACTTTATAAAAGTAACATGGTGGATTTTTGTGACCCTTTTGCATATTTTACCTCAATTTTTTCAACAGTTCTGCACCATATTCGACTGAAATAGTGTCCCTGGAAGTAGAATAATACATTATTTCTTCAAAAAATAGTGGCAAAAAGGGTTTATCAAGACACAGTTCCTTTGCTTACAGTTTGCTTACGCTTTGCTTATGCTTTGCTTACTTTGAAAACACCACACAATTTAATCTTTTTTCTACAAATACACACAAATGTGACACATAAGGACACAGATTGGTTCCCTTGCCATATAACTGCACCTGTCAGTGAAGGTGAATCTAAAAATTAAAAGTAAAATTGTTTAATCAAAATCAGAAATAGAAAATTCTGATATATTATAAAAGTAACATTGTGGATTTTTGTGATCCTATTGCATATTTTGCCTCAATTTGTCTTAGATTTTGCACCATATTCAACAGAAATAGATTCCCGGGAAGTAGAATAATACATTTTTTCTTCAGAAAAGAGTTGCAAAAGGATTTATCAAGACACAGTTCCTTTGCTTATAGTTTGCTTATGCTTTTTTTACGTTGAAAACACAAGAGAATTTAAGCATTTTTCTACAAATACACACAAATATGACCCATAGATACAATACTGTTTACCTGGCTTCAAAATAGTTCCTGTTAGTGATCAGGAATCTAAATATTAAGGGGAAAATCGTTGAATCAAAATCAGAAATAGAACATTCTGATACTTTATAAAAGTAACATTGTGGATTTTTGTGACCCTTTTGCACAATTTACCTCAATTTTTCTACAGTTCTGCACCATATTCGACTGAAATAGGGTCCCTTGAATTAGAATAATACATTATTTCTTCAGAAAATAGTTGCAAAAAGGGTTTATCAAGACACAGTTCCTTTGCTTACAGTTTGCCTACGCTTTGCTTATGCTTTGTTTACGTTGAAAACACCACACAATTTAAGCATTTTTCTACAAATACACAAAAATATGACCCATATGGACCATAGACTGTTTACCTGGCTATATAATTGCACCTGTCAGTGAAGGTGAATCTAAAAATTAAGAGTAAAATTTGTTTCATCAAAATCAGAAATAGAAAATTCTGATTCTTTATAAAAGTAACATTGTGGAAAAGCGCAGTTTTCTGAAGAAATAATGTATTATTCCACTTCCCGGGACTCTATTTCAGTTGAATATGGTGCAGAACTGTTGAAAAATTGAGGTAAAATATGCAAAAGGGTCACAAAAATCCACCATGTTACTTTTATAAAGAATCAGAATTTTCTATTTCTGAATTTGATTAAACGATTTTACCCTTTATTTTTAGATTTACCTTCACTGACAGGTGCAATTATATAGCCAGGGAACCAATCTGTGTCCTTATGGGTCATATTTGTGTGTATTTGTAAAAAAATGCTTAAAATGTGTGGTGTTTTCATAGTAAGCAAAGCATAAGCCAAGCATAAGCAAACTGTAAGCATAGGAACTGTGTTTTGATAAATCCTTTTTGCAACTATTTTCTGAAGTAATAATGGATTATTCGACTTTCCTGGAACCTTTTTCTGTCAAATATGGTGCAAAACTGAAGAAAAATTGAGGTAAAATATGCAAAGGGGTCACAAAAATCTATAATGTTACTTTAAGGAAGTAGCGGATTTATATATTTTTGGTTTCGATTTAACAATTTGGCCCTTAATATTTAGATTCCTGATCACTTGCAGGACCTATTTTGTAGCCAGGTAAAGAGTCTGTGTCCCTATGGTCATATTTGTGTGTATTTGTAGAAAAATGCCTAAATTGTGTGGTGGTTTCATCGTAAGGAAAAAAGCGGATTTATATATTTTTGGTTTTGATTTCACAATTTTGCCCTTAATATTTAGATTCCTGATCACTAACAGGAACTATTTTGCAGCCAGGTAAACAGTATTGTCCCTCTGGGTCATATTTGTGTGTATTTGTAGAAAAACGCTTAAATTGTGTGGTGTTTTCAACGTAAGCAAAGCATAAGCCAAGCATAAGCAAACTATAAGCAAAGGAACTGTGTCTTGATAAATCCTTTTTGCAACTCTTTTCTGTAGAAATAATGTATTATTCTACTTAGCGGGAATCTATTTCTGTTGAATATGGTGCAAAATCTAAGACAAATTGAGGCAAAATATGCAATAGGGTCACAACAATCCAGAATGTTATTTTATAAAGTATCAGAATTTTCTATTTCTGATTTTGATTAAACAATTTTACTCTTAATTTTTAGATTCACCTTCACTGACAGGTGCAATTATATAGCCAGATAAACAGTCTGTGGTCCATATGGGTCATATTTTTGTGTTTTTGTAGAAAAATGCTTAAATTGTGTGGTGTTTTCACCGTAAGCAAAGCATAAGCAAAGCGTAAGCAAACTGTAAGCAAAGTAACTGCGTCTTGATAAATCCTTTTTGCAACTATTTTTTGAAGAAATAATGTATTATTCGACTTTCCGGGAATCTATTTTTGTCGAATATGGTGCAGAACTGTAGAAAAATTGAGATAAAATATGCAAAAGGGTCACAAAAATCCACAATGTTACTTTTATAAAGTATCAAAATGTTCTATTTCTGATTTTGATTAAACGATTTTGCCCTTAATATTTAGATTTCTGATCACTAACAGGAACTATTTAGCAGCCAGGTAAACAGTATTGTCCCTATGGGTCATATTTGTGTGTATTTGTAGAAAAACGCTTAAATTGTGTGGTGTTTTCAACGAAAGCAAAGCATAAGCCAAGCATAAGCAAACTATAAGCAAAGGAACTGTGTCTTGATAAATCCTTTTTGCAACTCTTTTCTGTAGAAATAATGTATTATTCTACTTAGCGGGAATCTATTTCTGTTGAATATGGTGCAAAATCTAAGACAAATTGAGGCAAAATATGCAATAGGGTCACAACAATCCAGAATGTTATTTTATAAAGTATCAGAATTTTCTATTTCTGATTTTGATTAAACAATTTTACTCTTAATTTTTAGATTCACCTTCACTGACAGGTGCAATTATATAGCCAGATAAACAGTCTGTGGTCCATATGGGTCATATTTTTGTGTTTTTGTAGAAAAATGCTTAAATTGTGTGGTGTTTTCACCGTAAGCAAAGCATAAGCAAAGCGTAAGCAAACTGTAAGCAAAGTAACTGCGTCTTGATAAATCCTTTTTGCAACTATTTTTTGAAGAAATAATGTATTATTCGACTTTCCGGGAATCTATTTTTGTCGAATATGATGCAAAACTGTAGAATAATTTAGGTCAAATATGCAAAAGGGTCACAAAAATCCACACTGTTACTTTTATAAAGAATCAGAATTTTTCCATTTCTTATTTTGATGAAACGATGTTACCCTTTATTTTTAGATTCACCTTCACTGACAGGTGCAATTGTATAGCCAGGGAACCAGTCTGTGTCCCTATGGGTCATATTCGTATATATTTATAGAAAAATGCTTAAGTTGTGTGGGGTTTACACCGTAAGCAAAGCAGAAGCAAAGCGTAAGCAAACGAAGCAAAGGAACTGTGTCTTGATAAATCCTTTTTGCAACTATTTCTGAAGAAATAATGTATTTTTCGACTTTCCTGGAACCTATTTCTGTCGAATATGGTGCAAACATGTAGTAAAATTGAGGTAAAATATGCAAAAGGGTCACAAAAATCTATAATGTCACTTTATGAAAGTAGCGGATTGATATATTTTTGGTTTTGATTTCACAATTTTGCCCTTAATATTTAGATTCCTGATCACTAACAGGAACTATTTTGTAGCCAGGTAAACAGTATTGTCCCTATGGGTCATATTTGTGTGTATTTGTAGAAAAATGCTTAAATTGTGTCGTGTTTTCAACGTAAGCAAAGCAAAAGCAAAGCGTAAGGAAACTGTAAGCAAAGGAACTGTGTCTTGATAAACCCTTTTTGCAACTATTTTATGAGGAAATAATGTATTATTCTACTTCCAGGGACCCTATTTCAGTCGAATATGGTGCAGATCTGTAGAAAAATTGACGTAAAAATATGCAAAAGGGTCACAAAAATCCAAAATGTTACTTTCATAAAGTATAAGAATGTTCTATTTCTGATTTTGATTATACGATTTTACCCTTAATATTTAGATTCCTGATCACTAACAGGAACTATTTTGCAGCCAGGTAAACAGTCTGTGTTCCTATGGCTTATATTTGTGTGTATTTGTAGAAAAATGCCTAAATTGTGTGGTGTTTTCAACGTAAGCAAAGCATAAGCAAAGCGTAAGCAAACTGTAAGCAAAGGAACTGTGTATTGATAAACCATTTTTGCAACTATTTTTTGAAGAAATAATGAATTATTCTACTTCCAGGGACCCTATTTCAGTCGCATATGGTGCAGAACTGTAGAAAAATTGAGGTAAAATATGCAAAAGGGTCACAAAAATCCACAATGTTACTTTCATAAAGTATCAGAATGTTATATACATGGGTTATATACATTACACAGACATTATTCACGGCTATAAATCGGATCACTCTGCAATTACGTGTTCCATTATAATAAATGAACATAAAAGAGGGCCCGGCTTCTGGAAACTAAATTGTCAGCTGTTGAGAGATGAAAAATATATCGAATTGATCAAAAGAACCTTGATAGATACTATAAATTCAAACCCTAATACTGAGCCCGATCTTTTGTGGGAAACCATTAAGTGTAAAGTCAGAGGATCCTCTATATCATATAGTGCAAAATTAAAGAAAGAGCGATTGTCGGTGATAAAAATCTTGGAAACAAAATTAAACTTTTTGAAAGAGGAATTTGAAATTTCTGGAAATAAAAATATCAAAGAAGAATTAAATATAGTAGAATCTCAGCTAGAAAAAGTAATTGAAGAAAAAACTAGAGGTGCCATGTTTAGGTGCAAGTTGAGATATTATGAAAACGGTGAAAAACCTACCAAATATTTCTTTAATTTAGAAAAGCGGAATTTCAATAATAAATTGATAACTAAACTTCAAACTGATAGTGGTAATATTACTGAGCCCACGCTTATATTACAAAAACAAAAGGAATTTTATGAAAAGCTGTACTCACAAGATGTGTCTTCTCAGTATACACTCAGTGACATGTTTTATGGTGTGTTAGTTGATCAGCCGAGATTAAACGAGGAAGACCAAGCTTTATGCGTTACCAAAATTACGGATAATGAAGTTCTTAATTGCATTAATTCTTTTGCACGGGGAAAAACGCCAGGATCAGATGGTTTAACAATAGAATTCTATCAAAAATTTTTTTGGGAAATTTTAAAAGAACATCTCATGAATTGTTTTAATTATTGTTTAGACAGAAATAAACTTTCGATAACACAGAGACAAGGAATACTTTTATTAATTCCAAAGAAAGGAAAAGATTTAAAATTGTTGAAAAACTGGCGCCCGCTAACTTTATTAAATACCGACTATAAAATTCTTACAAAATGTGTCGCTCTTAGGGTTAAAAAAATTTTACCTAATATTATTAATCATGACCAAACGGGATTCATGCCAAATCGATATATAGGAGAAAATATCAATAGAATTTTTGGACTTCATAATATCTGTACAAAATCTGGAATTAAAGCATAT
This sequence comes from Sipunculus nudus, assembly GCA_026874595.1. Classification (NCBI taxonomy): domain Eukaryota; kingdom Metazoa; phylum Annelida; class Sipuncula; order Golfingiida; family Sipunculidae; genus Sipunculus; species Sipunculus nudus. The sequence goes on from JAPPUL010000151.1 coordinate 147,332, forward strand.
ATAATGAGCGTCGATTTCGAAAAGGCATTTGATTTTTTAAGTCATGATTTCATTAAACAATCCTTAACATATTTTAACTTTCCAAAATTGATAATTAACTGGATTCTGACATTTTACTATGACATATCAACCTGTGTGACAAATAATGGCTGGGCAAGTCTTTTTCCCTGTGTTAAGAGGGGTAAGGCAGGGGTGCCCCCTTTCTCCGTATATATTTATCTTATGCGTTGAAATACTAGCTATATTGATACGAAATAACCGCGAAATTCAGGGTATAAAGGTTAACCATATAGAACATAAAATCAGCCAATATGCAGACGACACTATGCTGTTCCTTACTGGTGGTTGTCAAAGCATCGTAAAAGTATTAAGCCTTCTTAAACAATTTTAGTATGTTAGTGGTTTACACGTTAATGTTGATAAAACAGAGATTATGCCCATTGGTGACCACAGCCTTGATAAAACGGAGATCGAAGCATTAAATATAAAATGGACAAAAGGACCTCTGAGGTTACTCGGATTGTATCTAACACATAATTTATTTGATGTTTATGAAATAAATTTTCGACCAAAGATTAATGTGATGAAAAATTTAATTAATACATGGGCAAGTCGCAATTTAAGTTTAATGGGCAAAACTGTAATTTTTAAGTCCCAAATACTGTCCCAAATTATTCATCTATTGTCTTGTTTACCTAATCCACCAGAAAGTTATTTTAGGGAAATTCAAACTATTATGTTTATTTTTTTATGGAAGAACGGTCCCGAGAGAATTAAAAGAAATATATTGATCATGCCTAAAAACGAAGGGGGCTTAAATCTGCCTGTTCCATCAGCTCTGGCCAAAACATTAAAACTAACCTGGATTAAAAGGTTGTATGATGGGAATCTTGAAACAGGCTGGAGACAAATTGTAGCATCAACATTTTATAAGCGGTTGAGTTTTATTTTTAAATGCAATTTGAAAAGTGAGGATAATACTGCTATCAGGAGCAGGCTTGATAATTTTTGGGCGGAGGTGTTTGATATTTGGTGTAAGTTTAATTTTCATGAACCTTATGATATAGTTGATTATATTATGCAGCCATTGTGGTATAACAGTTTGATTAAAATTGAGCAAAGGGTTATATTTTATTATGAATGGTTCCAGGCAGGTGTTATCTTAGTTAAAGATTTGATGACAAAATGTAACAAAAGATGGCGTCTCAAAACCTTAGATGAGTTGAGAACTGAATATGGTATATCTGTTAATTATCTTCGTTATTATGGTATAAAAGAGGCCATTGGGAAGAAATGGAGATCACGTATGAATCAATGTTCTGGAAATTTCATAAATGGATACAAATACGGAATAGATAGATTTTTAGCATCCAAAGATGTGAAGAGTAAGTGTTATACATACTTTGTATCTCCCTTATATAATAACTTAAATGAGCCAGTACGATCATGGCAACACGATATGAACGAAATTAATATATCAGATATACAGAATGCATGTCGAAAACTATACACAAATACTATATCAACAAAAATCAGGGTATTTCAGTATAAATTAATTTACAGGAGATTAACCTTAAACCCTTTTTTACATAAAATTGGTGTAGTTGAGAACGGACTATGTACCTTCTGTCAGGAACAGCCTGAGACTATTATGCATCTGTTCTGGAACTGCAGAATTGTAACAGACTTCTGGTCAGATATTAAGAGATGGCTAGCAGATACCAATATTGATATATTAGATAACTTGATAAACGAAAATGTCATATTGTTTAACTGTTCAGATAACTGGACTGCAAACTCTTTCTTACTTTATGCAAAATATTTTATATATGTTAGTAGATGTATGATATCAAGCCCGAGGCTCACTGCTTTCAAAACAAATGTGAAGTACATACATAGACTTGAAAGACACATTGCGCACTAAAACGGAAAACTGAGTACCCATAAGGCAAAATGGCTTCCCCTTGAGGGACTCCTTTTGGACAGCTGATAATACGCAGGAGCAACCAGTTTGATTTTGTATGTATATTTTATGTTTATGTATATTGTACGTCTTTTGTGTAAATAGACCATCCGGGTCTATTGTGTCACTTGTCTTTGTAATATTTGAATGTCTTTTTTGTTTAAATAAAAAAAAAAAAAAAAAAAAAAAGTATCAGAATGTTCTATTTCTGATTTTGATTAAACGATTTACCATTAATATTTAGATTCCTGATCACTGACAGAAACTATTTTGCAGCCAGGTAAACAGTATTGTCCCTATGGGTCATATTTGTGTGTATTTGTAAAAAAATGATTAAATTGTGTTGTGTTTTCAACGTAAGTAAAACATAAGCAAAGCATAAGCAAACTATAAGCAAAGTAACTGTGTCTCGATAAATCCTTTTTTACAACTATTTTCTGAAGAAATAATGTATTATTCTACTTCCCGGGAATATTTTTCTGTCGAATATGGCGCAAAACTGTAGAAAAATGGAGGTCAAATATGCAAAAGGGTCACAAAAATCCACAATGTTACTTTTATAAAGAATCAGAAATTTCTATTTCTGATTTTGATTAAACAATTTCACCCTTAATTTATAGATTCACTTTCACTGACAGGTGCAATTATATAGCCAGGTAAACAGTCTGTGTTCCTATGGGTCATATTTGTGTGTATTTGTAGAAAAATGCTTAAATTGTGTGGTGTTCTCATCGTAAGCAAAGCAGCGGATTTATATATTTTTTGGTTTTGATTTCACAATTTTGCCCTTAATATTTAGATTCCTGATCACTAACAGGAACTATTTTGTAGCCAGGTAAACCGTGTGTGTTGCTATGGGTCATATTTGTGTGTATTTGTAGAAAAATGCTTAAATTGTGTGGTGTTTTCAACGTAAGCAAAGTATAAGCAAAGCGAAAGCAAACTGTAAGCAAAGGAACTGTGTCTTGATAAACCCTTTTTGCAACTATTTTTTGAAGAAATAATGTATTATTCTACTTACAGGGACGCTATTTCAGTCGAATATGGTGCAGAACTGTAGAAAAATTGAGGTAATATATGCAAAAGGGTCACAAAAATCCACAATGTTACTTTTATAAAGAATCAGAATTTTCTATTTCTGATTTTGATTAAACAATTTCACCCTTAATTTATAGATTCACTTTCACTGACAGGTGCAATTATATAGCCAGGTAAACAGTCTGTGTTCCTATGGGTCATATTTGTGTGTATTTGTAGAAGAATGCTTAAATTGTGTGGTGTTCTCATCGTAAGCAAAGCAGGGGATTTATATATTTTTGGTTTTGATTTCACAATTTTGCCCTTAATATTTAGATTCCTGATCACTAACAGGAACTATTTTGTAGCCAGGTAAACAGTCTGTGTTCCTTTGGGTCATATTTGTGTGTATTTGTAGAAAAATGACTAAATTGTGTGGTGTTTTCATCGTAAGCAAAGCATGAGCAAACTGTAAGCAAAGTAACTGTGTCTTGATAAACCCTTTTTGCAACTATTTTTTGAAGAAATAATGTATTATTCTACTTACAGGGACGCTATTTCAGTCGAATATGGTGCAGAACTGTAGAAAAATTGAGGTAAAATATGCAAAAGGGTCACAAAAATCCATAATGTTACTTTTATTAAGTTTCAAAATGTTCTATTTCTGATTTTGATTAAACGATTTTGCCCTTAATATTTAGATTTCTGATCACTAACAGGAACTATTTTGCAGCCAGGTAAACAGTATTGTCCCTATGGGTCATATTTGCGTGTATTTGTAGAAAAACGCTTAAATTGTGTGGTGTTTTCAACGTAAGCAAAGCATAGGCCAAGCATAAGCAAACTATAAGCAAAGGAACTGTGTCTTCATAAATCCTTTTTGCAACTCTTTTCTGAAGAAATAATGTATTATTCTACTTCCCGGGAATCTATTTCTGTTGAATATGGTGCAAAATCTAAGACAAATTGAGGCAAAATATGCAATAGGGTCACAAAAATCCACAATGTTACTTTTATAAAGTTCCAGAATTTTCTATTTCTGGTTTTGATTGAACAATTTTGCTCTAAATTTTTAGATTCACCTTCACTGACAGGTGCAATTATATAGCCAGGTAAACAGTCTGTGGTCCATATGGGTCATATTTTTGTGTATTTGTAGAAAAATGCTTAAGTTCTGTGAGGTTTTCACCGTAAGCAAGGCACAAGCAAAGCGTAAGCAATCTGTAAGCAAAGGAACTGTGTCTTGATAAATCCTTTTTGCAACTATTTTCTGAAGTAATAATGGATTATTCGACTTTCCTGGAACCTATTTCTGTCAAATATGGTGCAAAACTGAAGAAAAATTGAGGTAAAATATGCAAAAGGGTCACAAAAATCTATAATGTCACTTTAAGAAAGTAGAGGATTTATATATTTTTGGTTTCGATTTAACAATTTGGCCCTTAATATTTAGATTCCTGATCACTTGCAGGAACTATTTTGTAGCCAGGTAAAGAGTCTGTGTCCCTATGGTCATATTTGTGTGTATTTGTAGAAAAATGCCTAAATTGTGTGGTGTTTTCATCGTAAGCAAAGCATAAGCAAACTGTAAACAAAGTAACTGTGTCTCGATAAATCCTTTTTTAGAACTATTTTCTGAAGAAATAATGTATTATTCTACTTCCCGGGAATATTTTTCTGTCGAATATGGCGCAAAACTGTAGAAAAATAGAGGTCAAATATGCAAAAGGGTCACAAAAATCCACAATGTTACTTTTATAAAGAATCAGAATTTTCTATTTCTGATTTTGATTAAACAATTTCACCCTTAATTTATAGATTCACTTTCACTGACAGGTGCAATTATATAGCCAGGTAAACAGTCTGTGTTCCTATGGGTCATATTTGTGTGTATTTGTAGAAAAATGCTTAAATTGTGTGGTGTTCTCATCGTAAGCAAAGCAGGGGATTTATATATTTTTGGTTTTGATTTCACAATTTTGCCCTTAATATTTAAATTCCTGATCACTAACAAGAACTATTTTGTAGCCAGGTAAACAGTCTGTGTTCCTATGGGTCATATTTGTGTGTATTTGTAGAAAAATGCTTAAATTGTGTGGTGTTTTCAACGTTAGCAAAGTATAAGCAAAGCGAAAGCAAACTGTAAGCAAAGGAACTGTGTCTTGATAAACCCTTTTTGCAACTATTTTTTGAAGAAATAATGTATTATTCTACTTACAGGGACGCTATTTCAGTCGAATATGGTGCAGAACTGTAGAAAAATTGAGGTAAAATATGCAAAAGGGTCACAAAAATCCACAATGTTACTTTTATAATGTATCAGAATTTTCTATTTCTGAATTTGTTTAAACGATTTTACCCTTTATTTTTAGATTTACCTTCACTGACAGGTGCAATTATATAGCCAGGGAACCAATCTGTGTCCCTATGGGTCATATTTGTGTGTATTTGTAGAATATGCTTAAATTGTGTGGTGTTTTCATCGTAAGCAAAACATAAGCAAAGCATAAGCAAACTGTAAGCATAGGAACTGTGTCTTGATAAATCCTTTTTGCAACTATTTTCTGAAGAAATAATGTATTATTTTACTTCGCGGGAATCTATTTCTGTCGAATATGCTGCAAAACTCAAGAAAAATTGAGTTAAAATATGCAAAAGTGTCACAGAAATCCACAATGTTACTTTCATAAAGTATCAGAATTTTCTATTTTTGATTTTGATTAAACGATTTTACCCTTAATTTTTAGATTCACCTTCACTGACAGGTGCAACTGTATAGCCAGGGAACCAGTCTGTGTCCCTATGGGTCATATTCGTATATATTTATAGAAAAATGCTTAAGTTGTGTGGTGTTTTCACCGTAATCAAAGCATAAGCAAAGCGTAAGCATACTAAGCAAAGGAACTGTGTCTTGATAAATCCTTTTTACAACTATTTTCTGAAGAAATAATGTATAATTCGATTTTCCTGGAACCTATTTCTGTCAAATATGGTGCAAAACTGTAGAAAAATTGAGGTAAAATATGCAAAATGGTCACAAAAATCTATAATGTCACTTTAAAAAAGTAGCGGATTTATATATTTTTGGTTTTGATTTTACAATTTGGCCCTTAATATTTAGATTCCTGATCACTTACAGGAACTATTTTGTAGGCCAGGTAAACAGTCTGTGTTCCTATGGCTTATATTTGTGTGTATTTGTAGAAAAATGCCTAAATTGTGTGGTGTTTTCATCGTAAGCAAAGCATGAGCAAACTGTAAGCAAAGTAACTGTCTTGATAAATCCTTTTGGCAACTATTTTCTGAAGAAATAATGTATTATTCAACTTTCCGGGAATCTATTTCTGTCGAATATGGTGCAAAACTGTAGAAAAATTTAGGTAAAATATGAAAAAGGGTCACAAAAATTCACCATGTTACTTTTATAAAGAATCAGAATTTTCTATTTCTGAATTTGATTAAACGATTTTACCCTTTATTTTTAGATTTACCTTCACTGACAGGTGCAATTATATAGCCAGGGAACCAATCTGTGTCCTTATGGGTCATATTTGTGTGTATTTGTAAAAAAAATGCTTAAATTGTGTTGTGTTTTCATAGTAAGCAAAGCATAAGCCAAGCATAAGCAAACTGTAAGCATAGGAACTGTGTCTTGATAAATCCTTTTTGCAACTATTTTCTGAAGTAATAATGGATTATTCGACTTTCCTGGAACCTTTTTCTGTCAAATATGGTGCAAAACTGAAGAAAAATTGAGGTAAAATATGCAAAAGGGTCACAAAAATCTATAATGTCACTTTAAGAAAGTAGCGGATTTATATATTTTTGGTTTCGATTTAACAATTTGGCCCTTAATATTTAGATTCCTGATCACTTGCAGGACCTATTTTGTAGCCAGGTAAAGAGTCTGTGTCCCTATGGTCATATTTGTGTGTATTTGTAGAAAAATGCCTAAATTGTGTGGTGGTTTCATCGTAAGCAAAGCAGCGGATTTATATATTTTTGGTTTTGATTTCACAATTTTGCCCTTAATATTTAGATTCCTGATCACTAACAGGAACTATTTTGCAGCCAGGTAAACAGTATTGTCCCTATGGGTCATATTTGTGTGTATTTGTAGAAAAACGCTTAAATTGTGTGGTGTTTTCAACGTAAGCAAAGCATAAGCCAAGCATAAGCAAACTATAAGCAAAGGAACTGTGTCTTGGTAAATCCTTTTTGCAACTCTTTTCTGAAGAAATAATGTATTATTCTACTTAGCGGGAATCTATTTCTGTTGAATATGGTGCAAAATCTAAGACAAATTGAGGCAAAATATGCAATAGGGTCACAAAATTCCAGAATGTTACTTTTATAAAGTATCAGAATTTTCTATTTCTGATTTTGATTAAACAATTTTACTCTTAATTTTTAGATTCACCTTCACTGACAGGTGCAATTATATAGCCAGATAAACAGTCTGTGGTCCATATGGGTCATATTTTTGTGTATTTGTAGAAAAATGCTTAAATTGTGTGGTGTTTTAACCGTAAGCAAAGCATAAGCAAAGCGTAAGCAAACTGTAAGCAAAGTAACTGTGTCTCGATAAATCCTTTTTTAGAACTATTTTCTGAAGAAATAATGTATTATTCTACTTCCCGGGAATCTATTTTTGTCGAATATGGTGCAGAACTGTAGAAAAATTGAGATAAAATATGCAAAAGGGTCACAAAAATCCACAATGTTACTTTTATAAAGTATCAAAATGTTCTATTTCTGATTTAGATTAAACGATTTTGCCCTTAATATTTAGATTTCTGATCACTAACAGGAACTATTTAGCAGCCAGGTAAACAGTATTGTCCCTATGGGTCATATTTGTGTGTATTTGTAGAAAAACGCTTAAATTGTGTGGTGTTTTCAACGTAAGCAAAGCATAAGCAAAGCATAAGCAAACTATAAGCAAAGGAACTGTGTCTTGATAAATCCTTTTTGCAACTCTTTTCTGTAGAAATAATGTATTATTCTACTTAGCGGGAATCTATTTCTGTTGAATATGGTGCAAAATCTAAGACAAATTGAGGCAAAATATGCAGTAGGGTCACAAAAATCCAGAATGTTACTTTTATAAAGTATCAGAATTTTCTATTTCTGATTTTACTCTTAATTTTTAGATTTACCTTCACTGACAGGTGCAATTATATAGCCAGATAAACAGTCTGTGGTCTATATGGGTCATATTTTTGTGTATTTGTAGAAAAATGCTAAAATTGTGTAGTGTTTTCACAGTAAGCATAGCATAAGCAAAGCGTAAGCAAACTGTAAGCAAAGTAACTGCGTCTTGATAAATCCTTTTTGCAACTATTTTCTGAAGAAATAATGTATTATTCGACTTTCCGGGAATCTTTAGTTGTCGTATATGATGCAAAACTGTAGAATAACTTAGGTCAAATATGCAAAAGGGTCACAAAAATCCACAATGTTACTTTTATAAAGAATCAGAATTTTCTATTTCTGAATTTGATTAAACGATTTAACCCTTTATTTTTAGATTTTCCTTCACTGACAGGTGCAATTATATAGCAAGGGAACCAATCTGTGTCCTTATGGGTCATATTTGTGTGTATTTGTAAAAAAAATGATTAAATTGTGTTGTGTTTTCAACGTAAGTAAAACATAAGCAAAGCATAAGCAACTATAAGCAAAGGAACTGTGTCTTGATAAATCCTTTTTGCAACTCTTTTCTGAAGAAATAATGTATTATTCTACTTCCCGGGAATCTAGTCTGTGGTCCATATGGGTCATATTTTTGTGTATTTGTAGAAAAATGCTTAAGTATTGTGAGGTTTTCACCGTAAGCAAGGCACAAGCAAAGCGTAAGTAATCTGTAAGCAAAGGAACTGTGTCTTGATAAATCCTTTTTGCAACTATTTTCTGAAGTGATAATGGATTATTCGACCTTCCTGGAACCTATTTCTGTCAAATATGGTGCAAAACTGAAGAAAAATTGAGGTAAAATATGCAAAAGGGTCACAAAAATCTATAATGTCACTTTAAGAAAGTAGCAGATTTATATATTTTTGGTTTCGATTTAACAATTTGGCCCTTAATATTTAGATTCCTGATCACTTGCAGGAACTATTTTGCAGCCAGGTAAACAGTATTGTCCCTATGGGTCATATTTGTGTGTATTTGTAGAAAAACGCTTAAATTGTGTGGTGTTTTCAACGTAAGCAAAGCATAAGCAAACTATAAGCAAAGGAACTGTGTTTTGATAAATCCTTTTTGCAACTCTTTTCTGAAGAAATAATGTATTATTCTGCTTAGTGGGAATCTATTTCTGTTGAATATGGTGCAAAACCGAAGACAAATTGAGGCAAAATATGCAATAGGGTCACAAAAATCCAGAATGTTACTTTTATAAAGTTCCAGAATTTTCTATTTCTGGTTTTGATTGAACAATTTTGCTCTAAATTTTTAGATTCACCTTCATTGACAGGTGCAATTATATAGCCAGGTAAACAGTCTGTGTCCCTATGGGTCATATTCGTATATATTTATAGAAAAATGCTTAAGTTGTGTGGGGTTTACACCGTAAGCAAAGCAGAAGCAAAGCGTAAGCAAACGAAGCAAAGGAACTGTGTCTTGATAAATCCTTTTTGCAACTATTTCTGAAGAAATAATGCATTATTCGACTTTCCTGGAACCTATTTCTGTCGAATATGGTGCAAACCTGTAGTAAAATTGAGGTAAAATATGCAAAAGGGTCACAAAAATCTATAATATCACTTTATGAAAGTAGCGGATTGATATATTTTTGGTTTTGATTTCACAATTTGGCCCTTAATATTTAGATTCCTGATCACTTGCAGGAACTATTTTGTAGCCAGGTAAAGAGTCTGTGTCCCTATGGTCATATTTGTGTGTATTTGTAGAAAAATGCCTAAATTGTGTGGTGTTTTCATCGTAAGCAAAGCATAAGCAAACTGTAAGCAAAGTAACTGTGTCTCGATAAATCCTTTTTTAGAACTATTTTCTGAAGAAATAATGTATTATTCTACTTCCCGGGAATATTTTTCTGTCGAATATGGCGCAAAACTGTAGAAAAATAGAGGTCAAATATGCAAAAGGGTCACAAAAATCCACAATGTTACTTTTATAAAGAATCAGAATTTTCTATTTCTGATTTTGATTAAACAATTTCACCCATAATTTATAGATTCACTTTCACTGACAGGTGCAATTATATAGCCAGGTAAACAGTCTGTGTTCCTATGGGTCATATTTGTGTGTATTTGTAGAAAAATGCTTAAATTGTGTGGTGTTCTCATCGTAAGCAAAGCAGGGGATTTATATATTTTTGGTTTTGATTTCACAATTTTGCCCTTAATATTTAGATTCCTGATCACTCACAAGAACTATTTTGTAGCCAGGTAAACAGTCTGTGTTCCTATGGGTCATATTTGTGTGTATTTGTAGAAAAATGCTTAAATTGTGTGGTGTTTTCAACGTTAGCAAAGTATAAGCAAAGCGAAAGCAAACTGTAAGCAAAGGAACTGTGTCTTGATAAACCCTTTTTGCAACTATTTTTTGAAGAAATAATGTATTATTCTACTTACAGGGACGCTATTTCATTCGAATATGGTGCAGAACTGTAGAAAAATTGAAGTAAAATATGCAAAAGGGTCACAAAAATCCACAATGTTACTTTTATAAAGTATCAGAATTTTCTTTTTTTGATTTTGATTAAACAAATTTACTCTTAATTTTTAGATTCACCTTCACTGACAGGTGCAATTATATAGCCAGATAAACAGTCTGTGGTCCATATGGGTCATATTTGTGTGTATTTGTAGAAAAATGCTTAAATTGTGTGGTGTTCTCATCGTAAGTAAAGCAGCGGATTTATATATTTTTGGTTTTGATTTCACAATTTTGCCCTTAATATTTAGATTCCTGATCACTAACAGGAATTATTTTGCAGCCAGGTAAACAGTATTGTCCCTATGGATCATATTTGTGTGTATTTGTAAAAAAATGATTAAATTGTGTTGTGTTTTCAACGTAAGTAAAACATAAGCAAAGCATAAGCAAACTATAAGCAAAGGAACTGTGTCTTGATAAATCCTTTTTGCAACTCTTTTCTGAAGAAATAATGTATTATTCTACTTCCCGGGAATCTATTTCTGTTGAATATGGTGCAAACCTGTAGTAAAATTGAGGTAAAATATGCAAAAGGGTCACAAAAATCTATAATGTCACTTTATGAAAGTAGCGGATTTATATATTTTTGGTTTTGATTTCACAATTTTGCCCTTAATATTTAGATTCCTGATCACTAACAGGAACTATTTTGTAGCCAGGTAAACAGTATTTTCCCTATGGGTCATATTTGTGTGTATTTGTAGAAAAATGCTTAAATTGTGTGATGTTTTCAACGTAAGCAAAGTATAAGCAAAGCGTAAGCAAACTGTAAGCAAAGGAACTGTGTCTTAATAAACCCTTTTTGCAACTATTTTTTGAAGAAATAATGTATTATACTACTTCCAGGGACCCTGTTTCAGTCGAATATGGTGCAGAACTGTAGAAAAATTGAGGTAAAATATGCAACAGGGTCACAAAAATCTATAATGTCACTTTAAGAAAGTAGCGGATTTATATATTTTTGGTTTCGATTTAACAATTTGGCCCTTAATATTTAGATTCCTGATCACTTGCAGGAACTATTTTGTAGCCAGGTAAAGAGTCTGTGTCCCTATTGTCATATTTGTGTGTATTTGTAGCCTAAATTGTGTGGTGTTTTCATCGTAAGCAAAGCATAAGGAAACTGTAAGCAAAGTAACTGTGTCTTGATAAATCCTTTTTAGAACTATTTTCTGAAGAAATAATGTATTATTCTACTTCCCGGGAATATTTTTCTGTCGAATATGGCGCAAAACTGTAGAAAAATAGAGGTCAAATATGCAAAAGGGTCACAAAAATCCACATTGTACTTTTATAAAGAATCAGAATTTTCTATTTCTGATTTTGATTAAACAATTTCACCCTTAATTTATAGATTCACTTTCACTGACAGGTGCAATTATATAGCCAGGTAAACAGTCTGTGTTCCTATGGGTCATATTTGTGTGTATTTGTAGAAAAATGCTTAAATTGTGTGGTGTTCTCATCGTAAGGAAAGCAGGGGATTTATATATTTTTGGTTTTGATTTCACAATTTTGCCCTTAATATTTAGATTCCTGATCACTAACAGGAACTATTTTGTAGCCAGGTAAACAGTCTGTGTTCCTATGGGTCATATTTGTGTGTATTTGTAGAAAAATGCTTAAATTGTGTGGTGTTTTCAACGTAAGCAAATATAAGCAAAGCGAAAGCAAACTGTAAGCAAAGGAACTGTGTCTTGAGAAACCCTTTTTGCAACTCTTTTCTGGAGAAATAATGTATTATTCTACTTACAGGGACGCTATTTCAGTCGAATATGGTGCAGAACTGTAGAAAAATTGAGGTAAAATATGCAAAAGGGTCACAAAAATCCACAATGTTACTTTTATATAGTATCAAAATTTTCTATTTCTGATTTTGATTAAACAAATTTACTCTTAATTTTTAGATTCACCTTCACTGACAGGTGCAATTATATATCCAAATAAACAGTCTGTGGTCCATATGGGTCATATTTGTGTGTATTTGTAGAAAAATGCTTCAATTGTGTGGTGTTCTCATCGTAAGCAAAGCAGCGGATTTATATATTTTTGGTTTTGATTTCACAATTTTGCCCTTAATATTTAGATTCCTGATCACTAACAGGAACTATTTTGCAGCCAGGTAAACAGTATTGTCCCTTTGGGTCATATTTGTGTTTATTTGTAGAAAAACGCTTAAATTGTGTGGTGTTTTCAACGTAAGCAAAGCATAAGCCAAGCATAAGCAAACTATAAGCAAAGGAACTGTGTCTTGATAAATCCTTTTTGCAACTCTTTTCTGAAGAAATAATGTATTATTCTACTTAGCGGGAATCTATTTCTGTTGAATATGGTGCAAAACCTAAGACAAATTGAGGCAAAATATGCAATAGGGTCACAAAAATCCAGAATGTTACTTTTATAAAGTATCAGAATTTTCTATTTCTTATTTTGATTAAACAATTTTACTCTTAATTTTTAGATTCATTTTCACTGACAGGTGCGATTATATAGCCAGATAAACAGTCTGTGGTCCATATGGGTCATATTTTTGTGTATTTGTAGAAAAATGCTTAAATTGTGTGGTGTTTTCACCGTAAGCAAAGCATAAGCAAAGCGTAAGCAAACTGTAAGCAAAGTAACTGCGTCTTGATAAATCCTTTTTGCAACTATTTTCTGAAGAAATAATGTATTATTCGACTTTCCGGGAATCTATTTTTGTCGAATATGGTGCAGAACTGTAGAAAAATTTAGGTAAAATATGCAAAAGGGTCACAAAAATCCACAATGTTACTTTTATTAAGTATCAAAATGTTCTATTTCTGATTTTGATTAAACGATTTTGCCCTTTATTTTTAGATTCACCTTCACTGACAGGTGCAATTGTATAGCCAGGGAACCAGTCTGTGTCCCTATGGGTCATAATCGTATATATTTATAGAAAAATGCTTAAGTTGTGTGGTGTTTTCACCGTAAGCAAAGCAGAAGCAAAGCGTAAGCAAACGAACCAAAGGAACAGTGTCTTGATAAATTCTTTTTGCAACTATTTCTGAAGAAATAATGTATTATTCGACTTTCCTGGAACCTATTTCTGTCGAATATGTTGCAAACCTGTAGTAAAATTGAGGTAAAATATGCAAAAGGGTCACAAAAATCTAAAATGTCACTTTATGAAAGTAGCGGATTTATATATTTTTGGTTTTGATTTCACAATTTTGCCCTTAATATTTAGATTCCTGATCACTAACAGGAACTATTTTGTAGCCAGTTAAACAGTATTTTCCCTATGGGTCATATTTGTGTGTATTTGTAGAAAAATGCTTAAATTGTGTGATGTTTTCAACGTAAGCAAAGTATAAGCAAAGCGTAAGGAAACTGTAAGCAAAGGAACTGTGTCTTGATAAACCCTTTTTGCAACTATTTTATGAAGAAATAATGTATTATTCTACTTCCAGGGACCCTATTTCAGTCGAATATGGTGCAGAACTGTAGAAAAATTGAGGTAAAATATGCAAAAGGGTCACAAAAATCCACAATGTTACTTTCATAAAGTATAAGAGTGTTCTATTTCTGATTTTGATTATACGATTTTACCCTTAATATTTAGATTCCTGATCACTAACAGGAACTATTTTGCAGCCAGGTAAACAGTCTGTGTTCCTATGGCTTATATTTGTGTGTATTTGTAGAAAAATGCTTAAATTGTGTGGTGTTTTCATCGTAAGCAAAGCATAAGCAAAGCGTAAGCAAACTGTAAGCTAAGGAACTGTGTCTTGATAAACCCTTTTTGCAACTATTTTTTGAAGAAATAATGTATTATACTACTTCCAGGGACCCTATTTCAGTCGCATATGGTGCAGAACTGTAGAAAGATTGAGGTAAAATATGCACAAGGGTCACAAAAATTCACAATGTTACTTTCATAAAGTAACAGAAAGTTCTATTTCTGATTTTGATTATACGATTTTCCCCTTAATATTTAGATTCCTGATCACTAACAGGAACTATTTTGTAGGCCAGGTAAACAGTCTGTGTTCCTATGGCTTATATTTGTGTGTATTTGTAGAAAAATGCCTAAATTGTGTGGTGTTTTCATCGTAAGCAAAGCATGAGCAAACTGTAAGCAAAGTAACTGTGTCTTGATAAACCCTTTTTGCAACTATTTTTTGAAGAAATAATGTATTATTCTACTTACAGGGACGCTATTTTAGTCGAATATGGTGCAGAACTGTAGAAAAATTTAGGTAAAATATGCAAAAGGGTCACAAAAATCCACAATGTTACTTTTATGAAGTTTCAAAATGTTCTATTTCTGATTTTGATTAAACGATTTTGCCCTTAATATTTAGATCCCTGATCACTAACAGGAACTATTTTGCAGCCAGGTAAACAGTATTGTCCCTATGGGTCATATTTGTGTGTATTTGTAGAAAAACGCTTAAATTATGTAGTGTTTTCAACGTAAGCAAAGCATAAGCCAAGCATAAGCAAACTATAAGCAAAGGAACTGTGTCTTGATAAATCCTTTTTGCAACTCTTTTCTGAAGAAATAATGTATTATTCTACTTTCCTGTGATCTATTTCTGTTGAATATGCTGCAAAATCTAAGACAAATTGAGGCAAAATATGCAAAAAGGTCACAAAAATCCACAATGTTACTTTTATAAAGTTCTAAAATTTTCTATTTCTGATTTTGATTAAACAATTTTACTCTAAATTTTTAGATTCACCTTCACTGACAGGTGCAATTATATAGCCAGTTAAAGGGTCTGTGGTCCATATGGGTCATATTTTTGTGTATTTGTAGAAAAATGCTTAAATTGTGTGGTGTTTTCACCGTAAGCAAAGCATAAGCAAAGCGTAAGGAAACTGTAAGCAAAGTAACTGTGTCTTGATAAACCCTTTTTTCAACTATTTTCTGAAGAAATAATGAATTATTCGACTTTCCTGGAACCTATTTCTGTCGAATATTGTGGAAAACTGTAGAAAAATTGAGGTAAAATATTCAAAAGGGTCACAAAAATCTATAATGTCACTTTAAAAAAGTTGCGGATTTATATATTTTTGGTTTTGATTTAACAATTTGGCCCTTAATATTTAGATTCCTGATCACTAACAGGAACTATTTTGTAGCCAGGTAAACAGTCTGTGTTCCTATGGGTCATATTTGTGTGTATTTGTAGAAAAATGCTTAAATTGTCTGGTGTTTTCAACGTAAGCAAAGTATAAGCAAAGCGAAAGCAAACTGTAAGCAAAGGAACTGTGTCTTGATAAACTCTTTTTGCAACTATTTTTTGAAGAAATAATGAATTATTCTTCTTACAGGGACGCTATTTCAGTCGAATATGGTGTAGAACTGTAGAAAAATTGAGGTAAAATATGCAAAAGGGTCACAAAAATCCACAATGTTACTTTTATAAAGTATCAAAAAGTTCTATTTCTGATTTTGATTAAACGATTTTGCCCTTAATATTTAGATTCCTGATCACTAACAGGAACTATTTTGCAGCCAGGTAAACAGTATTGTCCCTATGGGTCATATTTGTGTGTATTTGTAGAAAAACGCTTAAATTGTGTGGTGTTTTCAAAGTAAGCAAAGCATAAGCAAACTATAAGGAAAGGAACTGTGTCTTGATAAATCCTTTTTGCAACTCTTTTCTGAAGAAATAATGTATTATTCTACTTAGCGGGAATCTATTTCTGTTGAATATGGTGCAAAACCTAAGACAAATTGAGGCAAAATATGCAATAGGGTCACAAAAATCCAGAATGTTACTTTTATAAAGTATCAGAATTTTCTATTTCTGATTTTACTCTTAATTTTTAGATTCACCTTCACTGACAGGTGCAATTATATAGCCAGATAAACAGTCTGTGGTCCATATGGGTCATATTTTTGTGTATTTGTAGAAAAATGCTTAAATTGTGTGGTGTTTTCACCGTAAGCAAAGCATAAGCAAAGCGTAAGCAAACTGTAAGCAAAGTAACTGCGTCTTGATAAATCCTTTTTGCAACTATTTTCTGAAGAAATAATGTATTATTCGACCTTCCGGGAATCTTTATTTGTCGAATATGATGCAAAACTGTAGAATAACTTAGGTCAAATATGCAAAAGGGTCACAAAAATCCACAATGTTACTTTTATAAAGAATCAGAATTTTCTATTTCTTATTTTGATGAAACGATGTTACCCTTTATTTTTAGATTCACCTTCACTGACAGGTGCAATTATATAGCCAGGTAAACAGTCTGTGGTCCATAAGGGTCATATTTTTGTGTATTTGTAGAAAAATGCTTAAGTTCTGTGAGGTTTTCACCGTAAGCAAGGCACAAGCAAAGCGTAAGCAATCTGTAAGCAAAGGAACTGTGTCTTGATAAATCCTTTTTGCAACTATTTTCTGAAGTAATAATGGATTATTCGACTTTCCTGGAACATATTTCTGTCAAATATGGTGCAAAAGTGAAGAAAAAATGAGGTAAAATATGCAAAAGGGTCACAAAAATCTATAATGTCACTTTAAGAAAGTAGCGCATTTATATATTTTTGGTTTTGATTTAACAATTTGGCCCTTAATATTTAGATTCCTGATCACTTGCAGGACCTATTTTGTAGCCAGGTAAAGAGTCTGTGTCCCTATGGGTCATATTTGTGTGTATTTGAAGAAAAATGCCTAAATTGTGTGGTGGTTTCATCGTAAGCAAAGCATAAGCAAACTGTAAGCAAAGTAACTGTGTCTCGATAAATCCTTTTTTACAACTATTTTCTGAAGAAATAATGTATTATTCTACTTCCCGGGAATATTTTTCTGTCGAATATGGCGCAAAACTGTAGAAAAATGGAGGTCAAATATGCAAAAGGGTCATAAAAATCCACAATGTTACTTTTATAAAGAATCAGAAATTTTCTATTTCTGATTTTGATTAAACAATTTCACCCTTAATTTATAGATTCACTTTCACTGACAGGTGCAATTATATAGCCAGGTAAACAGTCTGTGTTCCTATGGGTCATATTTGTGTGTATTTGTAGAAAAATGCTTAAATTGTGTGGTGTTCTCATCGTAAGCAAAGCAGCGGATTTGTATATTTTTGGTTTTGATTTCACAATTTTGCCCTTAATATTTAGATTACTGATCACTAACTGTAGAATAACTTAGGTCAAATATGCAAAAGGGTCACAAAAATCCACAATGTTACTTTTATAAAGAATCAGAATTTTCTATTTCTTATTTTGATGAAACGATGTTACCCTTTATTTTTAGATTCACCTTCACTGACAGGTGCAATTATATAGCCAGGTAAACAGTGTGGTCCATATGGGTCATATTTTTGTGTATTTGTAGAAAAATGCTTAAGTTCTGTGAGGTTTTCACCGTAAGCAAGGCACAAGCAAAGCGTAAGCAATCTGTAAGCAAAGGAACTGTGTCTTGATAAATCCTTTTTGCAACTATTTTCTGAAGTAATAATGGATTATTCGACTTTCCTGGAACCTATTTCTGTCAAATATGGTGCAAAACTGAAGAAAAATTGAGGTAAAATATGCAAAAGGGTCACAAAAATCTATAATGTCACTTTAAGAAAGTAGCGCATTTATATATTTTTGGTTTTGATTTAACAATTTGGCCCTTAATATTTAGACCTATTTTGTAGCCAGGTAAAGAGTCTGTGTCCCTATGGGTCATATTTGTGTGTATTTGAAGAAAAATGCCTAAATTGTGTGGTGGTTTCATCGTAAGCAAAGCATAAGCAAACTGTAAGCAAAGTAACTGTGTCTCGATAAATCCTTTTTTACAACTATTTTCTGAAGAAATAATGTATTATTCTACTTCCCGGGAATATTTTTCTGTCGAATATGGCGCAAAACTGTAGAAAAATGGAGGTCAAATATGCAAAAGGGTCATAAAAATCCACAATGTTACTTTTATAAAGAATTAGAATTTTCTATTTCTGATTTTGATTAAACAATTTCACCCTTAATTTATAGATTCACTTTCACTGACAGGTGCAATTATATAGCCAGGTAAACAGTCTATGTTCCTATGGGTCATATTTGTGTGTATTTGTAGAAAAATGCTTAAATTGTGTGGTGTTCTCATCGTAAGCAAAGCAGCGGATTTATATATTTTTGGTTTTGATTTCACAATTTTGCCCTTAATATTTAGATTCCTGATCACTAACAGGAACTATTTTGCAGCCAGGTAAACAGTATTGTCCCTATGGGTCATATTTGTGTGTATTTGTAGAAAAACGCTTAAATTATGTGGTGTTTTCAACGTAAGCAAATCATAAGCCAAGCATAAGCAAACTATAAGCAAAGGAACTGTGTCTTGATAAATCCTTTTTGCAACTCTTTTCTGAAGAAATAAGGTAGTATTCTACTTAGCGGGAATCTATTTCTGTTGAATATGGTGCAAAACCTAAGACAAATTGAGGCAAAATATGCAATAGGGTCACAAAAATCCACAATGTTACTTTTATAAAGTTCTAAAATTTTCTATTTCTGATTTTGATTAAGCAATTTAACTCTAAATTTTTAGATTCACCTTCACTGGCCGGTGCAATTATATAGCCAGGTAAATAGTCTGTGGTCCATATGGGTCATATTTTTGTGTATTTGTAGAAAAATGCTTAAATTGTGTGGTGTTTTCACAGTAAGCAAAGCATAAGCAAAGCGTAAGCAAACTGTAAGAAAAGTAACTGCGTCTTGATAAATCCTTTTTGCAACTATTTTCTGAAGAAATAATGTATTATTCGACTTTCCGGGAATCTTTTTTTGTCGAATATGATGCAAAACTGTAGAATAACTTAGGTCAAATATGCAAAATGGTCACAAAAATCCACAATGTTACTTTTATAAAGAATCAGAATTTTTTATTTCTTATTTTGATGAAACGATGTTACCCTTTATTTTTAGATTCACCTTCACTGACAGGTGCAATTGTATAGCCAGGGAACCAGTCTGTGTCCCTATGGGTCATATTCGTATATATTTATAGAAAAATGCTTAAGTTGTGTGGTGTTTTCACCGTAAGCAAAGCAGAAGCAAAGCGTAAGCAAACGAAGCAAAGGAACTGTGTCTTGATAAATCCTTTTTGCAACTATTTCTGAAGAAATAATGTATTATTCGACTTTCCTGGAACCTATTTCTGTCGAATATGGTGCAAACCTGTAGTAAAATTGAGGTAAAATATGCAAAAGGGTCACAAAAATCTATAATGTCACTTTATGAAAGTAGCGGATTTATATATTTTTGGTTTTGATTTCACAATTTTGCCCTTAATATTTAGATTCCTGATCACTAACAGGAACTATTTTGTAGCCAGGTAAACAGTATTTTCCCCATGGGTCAAATTTGTGTGTATTTGTAGAAAAATGCTTAAATTGTGTGATGTTTTCAACGTAAGCAAAGTATAAGCAAAGCGTAAGGAAACTGTAAGCAAAGGAACTGTGTCTTGATAAACCCTTTTTGCAACTGTTTTATGAAGAAATAATGTATTATTCTACTTCCAGGGACCCTATTTCAGTCGAATATGGTGCAGAACTGTAGAAAAATTGAGGTAAAATATGCAAAAGGGTCACAAAAATCCACAATGTTACTTTCATAAAGTATAAGAATGTTCTATTTCTGATTTTGATTATACGATTTTACTCTTAATATTTAGATTCCTGATCACTAACAGGAACTATTTTGCAGCCAGGTAAACAGTCTGTGTTCCTATGGGTCATATTTGTGTGTATTTGTAGAAAAACGCTTAAATTATGTGGTGTTTTCAACGTAAGCAAAGCATAAGCCAAGCATAAGCAAACTATAAGCAAAGGAACTGTGTCTTGATAAATCCTTTTTGCAACTCTTTTCTGAAGAAATAATGTATTATTCTACTTCCCGGTGATCTATTTCTGTTGAATATGCTGCAAAATCTAAGACAAATTGAGGCAAAATATGCAAAAAGGTCACAAAAACCCACAATGTTACTTTTATAAAGTTCAAGAATTTTCTATTTCTGATTTTGATTAAACAATTTTACTCTAAATTTTTAGATTCACCTTCACTGACAGGTGCAATTATATAGCCAGTTAAACAGTCATTGGTCCATATGGGTCATATTTTTGTGTATTTGTAGAAAAATGCTTAAATTGTGTGGTGTTTTCACCGTAAGCAAAGCATAAGCAAAGCGTAAGGAAACTGTAAGCAAAGTAACTGTGTCTTGATAAACCCTTTTTTCAACTATTTTCTGAAGAAATAATGTATTATTCGACTTTCCTGGAACCTATTTCTGTCGAATATTGTGGAAAACTGTAGAAAAATTGAGGTAAAATATGCAAAAGGGTCACAAAAATCTATAATGTCACTTTAAGAAAGTTGCGGATTTATATATTTTTGGTTTTGATTTAACAATTTGGCCCTTAATATTTAGATTCCTGATCACTAACAGGAACTATTTTGTAGCCAGGTAAACAGTCTGTGTTCCTATGGGTCATATTTGTGTGTATTTGTAGAAGAATGCTTAAATTGTGTGGTGTTTTCAAAGTAAGCAAAGTATAAGCAAAGCGAAAGCAAACTGTAAGCAAAGGAACTGTGTCTTGATAAACCCTTTTTGCAACTATTTTTTGAAGAAATAATGTATTATTCTTCTTACAGGGACGCTATTTCAGTCGAATATGGTGTAGAACTGTTGAAAAATTGAGGTAAAATATGCAAAAGGGTCACAAAAATCCACAATGTTACTTTTATAAAGTATCAAAAAGTTCTATTTCTGATTTTGATTAAACGATTTTGCCCTTAATATTTAGATTCCTGATCACTAACAGGAACTATTTTGCAGCCAGGTAAACAGTATTGTCCCTATGGGTCATATTTGTGTGTATTTGTAGAAAAAGCTTAAATTGTGTGGTGTTTTCAACGTAAGCAAAGCATAAGCAAACTATAAGCAAAGGAACTGTGTCTTGATAAATCCTTTTTGCAACTCTTTTCTGAAGAAATAATGTATTATTCTACTTAGCGGGAATCTATCTTGTTGAATATGGTGCAAAACCTAAGACAAATTGAGGCAAAATATTCAATAGGGTCACAAAAATCGAGAATGTTACTTTTATAAAGTATCAGAATTTTCTATTTCTGATTTTACTCTTAATTTTTAGATTCACCTTCACTGACAGGTGCAATTATATAGCCAGATTAACAGTCTGTGGTCCATATGGGTCATATTTTTGTGTATTTGTAGAAAAATGCTTAAATTGTGTGGTGTTTTCACCGTAAGCAAAGCATAAGCAAAGCGTAAGCAAACTGTAAGCAAAGTAACTGCGTCTTGAGAAATCCTTTTTGCAACTATTTTCTGAAGAAATAATGTATTATTCGACTTTCCGGGAATCTTTTTTTGTCGAATATGATGCAAAACTGTAGAATAACTTAGGTCAAATATGCAAAAGGGTCACAAAAATCCACAATGTTACTTTTATAAAGAATCAGAATTTTCTATTTCTTATTTTGATGAAACGATGTTACCCTTTATTTTTAGATTCACCTTCACTGACAGGTGCAATTGTATAGCCAGGGAACCAGTCTGTGTCCCTATGGGTCATATTCGTATATATTTATAGAAAAATGCTTAAGTTGTGTGGTGTTTACACCGTAAGCAAAGCAGAAGCAAAGCGTAAGCAAACGAAGCAAAGGAACTGTGTCTTGATAAATCCTTTTTGCAACTATTTCTGAAGAAATAATGTATTATTCGACTTTCCTGGAACCTATTTCTGTCGAATATGGTGCAAACCTGTAGTAAAATTGAGGTAAAATATGCAAAAGGGTCAGAAAAATCTATAATGTCACTTCATGAAAGTAGCGGATTTATATATTTTTGGTTTTGATTTCACAATTTTGCCCTTAATATTTAGATTCCTGATCACTAACAGGAACTATTTTGTAGCCAGGTAAACAGTATTTTCCCTTTGGGTCATATTTGTGTGTATTTGTAGAAAAATGCTTAAATTGTGTGATGTTTTCAACGTAAGCAAAGTATAAGCAAAGCGTAAGGAAACTGTAAGCAAAGGAACTGTGTCTTGATAAACCCTTATGCAACTATTTTATGAAGAAATAATGTATTATTCTACTTCCAGGGACCCTATTTCAGTCGAATATGGTGCAGAACTGTAGTAAATTGAGGTAAAATATGCAAAAGGGTCACAAAAATCCACAATGTTACTTTCATAAAGTATCAGAATGTTCTATTTCTGATTTTGATTATACGATTTTCCCCTTAATATTTAGATTCCTGATCACTAACAGGAACTATTTTTTAGGCCAGGTAAACAGTCTGTGTTCCTATGGCTTATATTTGTGTGTATTTGTAGACATATGCCTAAATTGTGTGGTGTTTTCATCGTAAGCAAAGCATGAGCAAACTGTAAGCAAAGGAACTGTGTCTTGATAAATCCTTTTGGCAACTATTTTCTGAAGAAATAATGTATTATTCAACTTTCCGGGAATCTATTTCTGTCGAATATGGTGCAAAACTGTAGAAAAATTTAGGTAAAATATGCAAAAAGGTCACAAAAAATCCACAATGTTACTTTTATAAAGTATCAGAATTTTCTATTTCTGATTTTGATTAAACGATTTACCATTAATATTTAGATTCATGATCACTAACAGAAACTATTTTGCAGCCAGGTAAACAGTATTGTCCCTATGGGTCATATTTGTGTGTATTTGTAAAAAAATGATTAAATTGTGTTGTGTTTTCAACGTAAGTAAAACATAAGCAAAGCATAAGCAAACTATAAGCAAAGGAACTGTGTTTTGATAAATCCTTTTTGCAACTCTTTTCTGAAGAAATAATGTATTATTCTACTTCCCGGGAATCTATTTCTGTTGAATATGGTGCAAAATCTAAGACAAATTGAGGCAAAATATGCAATAGGGTCACAAAAATCCACAATGTTACTTTTATAAAGTTCCAGAATTTTCTATTTCTGGTTTTGATTAAACAATTTTACTCTAAATTTTTAGATTCACCTTCACTGACAGGTGCAATTATATAGCCAGGTAAACAGTCTGTGGTCCATATGGGTCACATTTTTGTGTATTTGTAGAAAAATGCTTAAGTTCTGTGAGGTTTTCACCGTAAGCAAGGCACAAGCAAAGCGTAAGCAATCTGTAAGCAAAGGAACTCTGTCTTGATAAATCCTTTTTGCAAGTATTTTCTGAAGTAAAAATGGATTATTCGACTTTCCTGGAACCTATTTCTGTCAAATATGGTGCAAAACTGAAGAAAAATTGAGGTAAAATATGCAAAAGGGTCACAAAAATCTATAATGTCACTTTAAGAAAGTAGCGGATTTATATATTTTTGGTTTCGATTTAACAATTTGGCCCTTAATATTTAGATTCCTGATCACTTGCAGGACCTATTTTGTAGCCAGGTAAAGAGTCTGTGTCCCTATGGTCATATTTGTGTGTATTTGTAGAAAAATGCCTAAATTGTGTGGTGGTTTCATCGTAAGCAAAGCATAAGCAAACTGTAAGCAAAGTAACTGTGTCTCGATAAATCCTTTTTTAGAACTATTTTCTGAAGAAATAATGTATTATTCTACTTCCCGGGAATATTTTTCTGTCGAATATGGCCCAAAACTGTAGAAAAATGGAGGTCAAAAATGCAAAAGGGTCACAAAAATCCACAATGTTACTTTTATAAAGAATCAGAATTTTCTATTTCTGATTTTGATTAAACAATTTCAGCCTTAATTTATAGATTCACTTTCACTGACAGGTGCAATTTTATAGCCAGGTAAACAGTCTGTGTTCCTATGGGTCATATTTGTGTGTATTTGTAGAAAAATGCTTAAATTGTGTGGTGTTCTCATCGTAAGCAAAGCAGCGGATTTATATATTTTTGGTTTTGATTTCACAATTTTGCCCTTAATATTTAGATTCCGGATCACTGACAGGAACTATTTTGTAACCAGGGAAACGGTCTGTTTCCCTATGGGTCATATTTGTGTGTATTTGTAGAAAAATGCCTAAATTGTGTGGTGTTTTTATCGTAAGCAAAGCATAAGTAAACTGTAAGCAAAGTAACTGTGTCTAGATAAACCCTTTTTGCAACTCTTTTCTGAAGAAATAATGTATTATACTACTTCCCGGGAATCTATTTATGTTGAATATTGTGCAAAATCTAAGACAAATTGAGGCAAAAAATGCAATAGGGTCACAAAAATCCACAATGTTACTTTTACAAAGTTCCAGAATTTTCTATTTCTGATTTTGATTAAACAATTTTACTCTAAATTTTTAGATTCACCTTCACTGACAGGTGCAATTATATAGCCAGGTACACAGTCTGTGGTCCATATGGGACATATTTTTGTGTATTTGTAGAAAAATGCTTAAATTGTGTGCGGTTTTCACCGTAAGCAAAGCATAAGCAAAGCGTAAGCAAACTGTAAGCAAAGTAACTGTGTCTTGATAAACCCTTTTTTCAACTATTTTCTGAAGAAATAATGAATAATTCAACTTTCCTGTAACCTATTTCTGTCGAATATGGTGGAAAACTGTAGAAAAATTGAGGTAAAATGTGCAAAAGGGTCACAAAAATCTATAATGTCATTTTAAGAAAGTAGGGGATTTATATATTTTTCGTTTCGATTTAACAATTTGGCCCTTAATATTTAGATTCCTGATCAATAACAGGAACTATTTTGTAGCCAGGTAAAGAGTCTGTGTCCCTATAGTCATATTTGTGTGTATTTGTAGATAAATGCCTAAATTGTGTGGTGTTTTCATCGTAAGCAAAGCATAAGCAAACTGTAAGCAAAGTAACTGTGTCTCGATAAATCCTTTTGGCAACTATTTTCTGAAGAAATAATGTATTATTCAACTTTCCGAGAATCTATTTCTGTCGAATATGGTGCAAAATTGTAGAAAAATGGAGGTAAAATATGCAAAAGGGTCACAAAAATCCACAATGTTACTTTCATAAAAAATCAGAATTTTCTATTTCTGATTTTGATTAAACAATTTCACCCTTAATTTATAGATTCACTTTCACTGACAGGTGCAATTATATAGCCAGGTAAACAGTCTGTGGTCCATATGGGTCATATTTGTGTGTATTTGTAGAAAAATGCCTAAATTGTGTGGTGTTTTTATCGTAAGCAAAGCATAAGTAAACTGTAAGCAAAGTAACTGTGTCTCGATAAATCCTTTTTTACAACTATTTTCTGAAGAAATAATGTATTATTCTACTTACCGGGAATCTTTTTATGTCGAATATGGTGCAAAATTGTAGAAAAATGGAGGTAAAATATGCAAAAGGGTCACAAAAATCCACAATGTTACTTTTACAAAGAATCAGAATTTTCTATTTCTGATTTTGATTAAACAATTTTACTCTAAATTTTTAGATTCACCTTCACTGACAGGTGCAATTATATAGCCAGGTAAACAGTCTGTGGTCCATATGGGACATATTTTTGTGTATTTGTAGAAAAATGCTTAAATTGTGTGCGGTTTTCACCGTAAGCAAAGCATAAGCAAAGCGTAAGCAAGCTGTAAGCAAAGTAACTGTGTCTTGATAAACCCTTTTTTCAACTATTTTCTGAAGAAATAATGAATTATTCGACTTTCCTGTAACCTATTTCTGTCGAATATGGTGGAAAACCGTAGAAAAATTGAGGTAAAATATTCAAAAGGGTCACAAAAATCTATAATGTCACTTTAAGAAAGTAGGGGAATTATATATTTTTCGTTTCGATTTAACAAATTGGCCCTTAATATTTAGATTCCTGATCAATAACAGGAACTATTTTGTAGCCAGGTAAAGAGTCTGTGTCCCTTTAGTCATATTTGTGTGTATTTGTAGAAAAATGCCTAAATTGTGTGGTGTTTTCATCGTAAGCAAAGCATAAGCAAACTGTAAGGAAAGTAACTGTGTCTCGATAAATCCTTTTTTACAACTATTTTCTGAAGAAATAATGTATTATTCTACTTCCCGGGAATCTTTTTATGTCGAATATGGTGCAAAATTGTAGAAAAATGGAGGTAAAATATGCAAAAGGGTCACAAAAATCCACAATGTTACTTTTATAAAAAATCAGAATTTTCTATTTCTGATTTTGATTAAACAATTTCACCCTTAATTAATAGATTCACTTTCACTGAGAGGTGCAATTATATAGCCAGGTAAACAGTCTGTGTTCCTATGGGTCATATTTGTGTGTATTTGTAGAAAAATGCTTAAATTGTGTGGTGTTTTCATTGTAAGCAAAGCAGAGGATTTATATATTTTTGGTTTTGATTTCACAATTTTGCCCCTAATATTTAGATTCCTGATCGCTGACAGGAACTATTTTGTAACCAGGGAAACGGTCTGTTTCCCTATGGGTCATATTTGTGTGTATTTGTAGAAAAATGCCTAAATTGTGTGGTGTTTTTATCGTAAGCAAAGCATAAGTAAACTGTAAGCAAAGTAACTGTGTCTAGATAAACCCTTTTTGCAACTCTTTTCTGAAGAAATAATGTATTATACTACTTCCCGGGAATCTATTTATGTTGAATATTGTGCAAAATCTAAGACAAATTGAGGCAAAATATGCAATAGGGTCACAAAAACTATAATGTCACTTTAAGAAAGTAGTTGATTTACATATTTTTGGTTTTGATTTAACAATTTTGCCCTTATTATTTAGATTCCTGATCACTAACAGGAACTCTTTTGTAGCCAGGTAAACAGTCTGTGTTCCTATGGGTCATATTTGTGTGTTTTTGTAGATAAATGCTTAAATTGTGTGGTCTTTTCAACGGAAGCAAAGCATAAGCAAAGCGTCAGCAAACTGAAAGGTAAGGAACTGTGTCATGATAAACCCTTTTTGCAACTATTTTCTGAAGAAATAATGTATTATTCTACTTCCAGGGACCCTATTACAGTCGGATATGGTGCAGAACTGTAGAAAAATTGAGGAAAATTATGCAAAAGGGTCACAAAAATCCACAATGTTACTTTTATAAAGAATCAGAATTTTCTATTTCTGAATTTGATTAAACGATTTTACCCTTTATTTTTAGATTTACCATCACTGACAGGGGCAATTATATAGCCAGGGAACCAATCTGTTTCCCTATGGGTCATATTTGTGTGTATTTTTAGAAAAATGCCTAAATTGTGTGGTGTTTTCATCGTAAGCAAAGCATAAGCAAACTGTAAGCAAAGGAACTGTGTCTCGATAAATCCTTTTTTACAACTATTTTCTGAAGAAATAATGTATTATTCTACTTCCCGGGAATCTTTTTCTGTCGAATATGGTGCAAAACTGTAGAAAAATGGAGGTAAAATATGCAAAAGGGTCACAAAAATCCACAATGTTACTTTTACAAAGAATCAGAATTTTCTATTTCTGATTTTGATTAAACAATTTCACCCTTAATTTATAGATTCACATTCAACGAGAGGTGCAATTATATAGCCAGGTAAACAGTCTGTGTTCCTATGGGTCATATTTGTGTGTATTTGTAGAAAAATGCTTAAATTGTGTGGTGTTTTCATTGTAAGCAAAGCAGCGGATTTATATATTTTTGGTTTTGATTTCACAATTTTGCCCTTTATATTTAGATTCCTGATCGCTAACAGGAACTATTTTGTAGCCATGGAAACAGTCTGTTTCCCTATGGGTCATATTTGTGTGTATTTGTAGAAAAATGCCTAAATTATGTGGTGTTTTTATCGTAAGCAAAGCATAAGTAAACTGTAAGCAAAGTAACTGTGTCTTGATAAATCCTTTTTGCAACTCTTTTCTGAAGAAATAATGTATTATACTACTTCCCGGGAATCTATTTATGTTGAATATGGTGCAAAATCTAAGACAAATTGAGGCAAAATATGCAATAGGGTCCCAAAAATCTATAATGTCACTTTAAGAAAGTAGCGGATTTATATATTTTTGGTTTTGATTTAACAATTTGGCCCTTAATATTTAGATTCCTGATCAATAACAGGAACTATTTTGTAGCCAGTTAAACAGTCTGTGTCCCTATGAGTCATATTTGTGTGTATTTGTAGAAAAATGCCTAAATTGTGTGGTGTTTTCATCGTAAGCAAAGCATAAGCAAACTGTAAGCAAAGTAACTGTGTCTTGATAAATCCTTTTGGCAACTATTTTCTTAAGAAATAATGTAATATTCAACTTTCCGAGAATCTATTTCTGTCGAATATGGTGCAAAACTGTAGAACAATTTAGGTAAAATATGCAAAAGGGTCACAAAAATTCACAATGTTACTTTTATAAAGTATCAGAATTTTCTATTTCTGATTTTTATTAAACGATTTAACCCTTAATTTTTAGATTCACCTTCACTGACAGGTGCAATTATATAGCCAGGGAGCTAGTCTGTGTCCCTATGGGTCATATTGGTATATATTTATAGAAAAATGCTTAAGTTATGTGAGGTTTTGACCGTAAGCAAAGCATAAGCAAAGCATGAGCAATCTGTAGCAAAGTAACTGTGTCTTGATAAATCCTTTTTGCAACTATTTTCTGAAGAAATAATGGATTATTCGACTTTCCTGGAACCTATTTCTGTCAAATATGGTGCAAAACTGTAGAAAAATTTAGGTAAAATATGCAAAAGGGTCACTAAAATCCACAATGTTACTTTTATAAAGAATCAGAATTTTCTATTTCTGAATTTGATTAAACGATTTTACCCTTTATTTTTAGATTTACCTTCACTGACAGGGGCGATTACATAGCCAGGGAACCAATCTGTTTCCCTATGGGTCATATTTGTGTGTATTTGTAGAAAAATGCCTAAATTGTGTGGTGTTTTCATCGTAAGCAAAGCATAAGCAAACTGTAAGCAAAGGAACTGTGTCTCGATAAATCCTTTTTTAGAACTATTTTCTGAAGAAATAATGTATAATTCTACTTCCCGGGAATCTTTTTCTGTCGAATATGGTGCAAAATTGTAGAAAAATGGAGGTTAAATATGCAAAAGGGTCACAAAAATCCACAATGTTACTTTTACAAAGAATCAGAATTTTCTATATCTGATTTTGATTAAACAATTTCACCCTTAATTTATAGATTCACTTTCACTTAGAGGTGCAATTATATAGCTAGGTAAACAGTCTGTGTTCCTATGGGTCATATTTGTGTGTATTTGTAGAAAAATGCTTAAATTGTGTGGTGTTTTCATTGTAAGCAAAGCAGCGGATTTATATAATTTTGGTTTTGATTTCACAATTTTGCCCTTAATATTTAGATTCCTGATCGCTAACAGGAACTATTTTGTAGCCAGGGAAACGGTCTGTTTCCCTATGGGTCATATTTGTGTGTATTTGTAGAAAAATGCCTAAATTGTGTGGTGTTTTTATCGTAAGCAAAGCATAAGTTAACTGTAAGCAAAGTAACTGTGTCTTGATAAATCCTTTTTGCAACTCTTTTCTGAAGAAATAATGTATTATTCTACTTCCCTGGAATCTATTTATGTTGAATATGGTGCAAAATCTAAGACAAATTGAGGCAAAATATGCAATATGGTCACAAAAGCTATAATGTCACTTTAAGAAAGTAGGTGATTTACATATTTTTGGTTTTGATTTAACAATTTTGCCCTTAATATTTAGATTCCTGATCACTAACAGGAACTATTTGGTAGCCAGGTAAACAGTCGGTGTTCGTATGGGTCATATTTGTGTGTATTTGTAGAAAAATGCTTAAATTGTGTGGTGTTTTCATCGTAAGCAAAGTATAAGCAAAGCATAAGCGAACGGTAAGCAAAGGAACTGTGTCTTGATAAACCCTTTTTGCAACTATTTTTTGAAGAAATAATGTATTATTCTACTTCCAGAGACCCTATTTCAGTCGAATATGGTGCATAACTGTAGAAAAATTGAGGTAAAATATGCAAAAGGGTCACAAAATCCACAATGTTACTTTCATAAAGTATCAGAATTTTCTATTTCTGAATTTGATTAAACGATTTTACCCTTTATTTTTAGATTTACCTTCACTGACAGGTGCAATTATATAGCCAGGGAACCAATCTGTTTCCCTATGGGTCATATATGTGTGTATTTGTAGAAAAATGCTTAAATTTTGTGGTGTTTTCATCGTAAGCAAAGCATAAGAAAACTGTAAGCAAAGGAACTGTGTCTCGATAAATCCTTTTGGCAACTATTTTCTGAAGAAATAATGTATTATTCAACTTTCCGGGAATCTATTTCTGTCGAATATGGTGGAAAACTGTAGAAAAATTGAGGTAAAATATGCAAAAGGGTCACAAAAATTCACAGTGTTACTTTTACAAAATATCAGAATGTTTTATTTCTGATTTTGATTAAACGATTTCACCTTTAATTTTTAGATTCACCTTCACTGACAGGTGCCATTATACAGCCAGGGAACCAGTCTGTGTCCCTATGGGTCATATTTAGGTGTATTTGTAGAAAAATGCTTTAATTGTGTTGTGTTTTCAACGTAAGCAAAGCATAAGCAAAGCGTAAGCAAACTGTAAGCAATGGAACTGTGTCTTGATAAACCCTTTTTGCAACTATTTTCTGAAGAAATTATGTATTATTCTACTTCCAGGGACCCTATTTCAGTCGCATATGGTGCAGAACTGTAGAAAGATTGAGGTAAAATATGCACAAGGGTCACAAAAATTCACAATGTTACTTTCATAAAGTATCAGAAAGTTCTATTTCTGATTTTGATTATACGATTTTCCCCTTAATATTTAGATTCCTGATCACTAACAGGAACTATTTTGTAGGCCAGGTAAACAGTCTGTGTTCCTATGGCTTATATTTGTGTGTATTTGTAGAAAAATGCCTAAATTGTGTGGTGTTTTCATCGTAAGCAAAGCATGAGCAAACTGTAAGCAAAGTAACTGTGTCTTGATAAACCCTTTTTGCAACTATTTTTTGAAGAAATAATGTATTATTCTACTTACAGGGACGCTATTTTAGTCGAATATGGTGCAGAACTGTAGAAAAATTTAGGTAAAATATGCAAAAGGGTCACAAAAATCCACAATGTTACTTTTATGAAGTTTCAAAATGTTCTATTTCTGATTTTGATTAAACGATTTTGCCCTTAATATTTAGATCCCTGATCACTAACAGGAACTATTTTGCAGCCAGGTAAACAGTATTGTCCCTATGGGTCATATTTGTGTGTATTTGTAGAAAAACGCTTAAATTATGTAGTGTTTTCAACGTAAGCAAAGCATAAGCCAAGCATAAGCAAACTATAAGCAAAGGAACTGTGTCTTGATAAATCCTTTTTGCAACTCTTTTCTGAAGAAATAATGTATTGTTCTACTTCCCGGGAATCTATTTCTGTTGAATATGCTGCAAAATCTAAGACAAATTGAGGCAAAATATGCAAAAAGGTCACAAAAATCCACAATGTTACTTTTACAAAGAATCAGAATTTTCTATATCTGATTTTGATTAAACAATTTCACCCTTAATTTATAGATTCACTTTCACTTAGAGGTGCAATTATATAGCCAGGTAAACAGTCTGTGTTCCTATGGGTCATATTTGTGTGTATTTGTAGAAAAATGCTTAAATTGTGTGGTGTTTTCATTGAAAGCAAAGCAGCGGATTTATATAATTGTTACTTTCATAAAGAATCAGAATTTTCTATTTCTGAATTTGATTAAACGATTTTACCCTTTATTTTTAGATTTACCTTCACTGACAGGAACAATTATATAGCCAGGGAACCAATCTGTTTCCCTATGGGTCATATTTGTGTGTATTTGTAGAAAAATGCTTAAATTGTGTGGTATTTTCATCGTAAGCAAAGCATAAGAAAACTGTAAGCAAAGGAACTGTGTCTTGATAAATCCTTTTGGAAACTATTTTGTGAAGAAATAATGTATTATTCAACTTTCCGGGAATCTATTTCTGTCGAATATGGTGGAAAACTGTAGAAAAATTTAGGGAAAATAGGCAAAAGGGTCACAAAAATTCACAATGTTACTTTTACAAAGTATCAGAATTTTCTATTTCTGATTTTGATTAAACGATTTCACCTTTAATTTTTAGATTCACCTTCACTGACAGGTGCCATTTTACAGCCAGGGAACCAATCTGTGTCCCTATGGGTCATATTTGTATGTTTTTGTAGATAAATACTTAAATTGTGTGGTCTTTTCAACGTAAGCAAAGCATAAGCAAAGCGAAAGCAAACTGTAAGCTAAGGAACTGTGTCTTGATAAACCCTTTTTGCAACTATTTTCGGAAGAAATAATGTATTATTCTACTTCCAGGGACCCTATTACAGTCGGATATGGTGCAGAACTGTAGAAAAATTGAGGTAAATTATGCAAAAGGGTCACAAAAATCCACAATGTTACTTTTATAAAGTATCAAAATGTTCTATTTCTGATTTTGATTAAACGATTTTGCCCTTAATATTTAGATTCCTGATCACTAACAGGAACTATTTTGCAGCCAGGTAAACAGTATTGTCCCTATGGGTCATATTTGTGTGTATTTGTAGAAAAATGCTTAAATTGTGTTGTGTTTTCAACGTAAGCAAAGCATTAGCAAAGCATAAGCAAACTATAAGCAAAGGAACTGTGTCTTGATAAATCCTTTTTAAAACTCTTTTCTGAAGAAATAATGTATTATTTTACTTCCCGGGAATCTATTTCTGTTGAAAATGGTGCAAAATCTAAGACAAATTGAGGCAAAAAATGCTATAGGGTCACAAAAATCCACAATGTTACTTTTACAAAGTTCCAGAATTTTCTATTTCTGATTTTGATTAAACAATTTTACTCTAAATTTTTAGATTCACCTTCACTGACAGGTGCAATTATATAGCCAGGTAAACAGTCTGTGGTCCATATGGGACATATTTTTGTGTATTTGTAGAAAAATGCTTGAATTGTGTGCGGTTTTTACCGTAAGCAAAGCATAAGCAAAGCGTAAGCAAGCTGTAAGCAAAGTAACTGTGTCTTGATAAATCCTTTTTTCAACTATTTTCTGAAGAAATAATGAATTATTCGACTTTCCTGTAACCTATTTCTGTCGAATATGGTGGAAAACTGTAGAAAAATTGAGGTAAAATATTCAAAAGGGTCACAAAAATCTATAATGTCACTTTAAGAAAGTAGGGGATTTATATATTTTTCGTTTCGATTTAACAATTTGGCCCTTAATATTTAGATTCCTGATCAATAACAGGAACTATTTTGTAGCCAGGTAAAGAGTCTGTGTCCCTATGGTCATATTTGTGTGTATTTGTAGAAAAATGCCTAAATTGTGTGGTGTTTTCATCGTAAGCAAAGCATAAGCAAACTGTAAGCAAAGTAACTGTGTCTCGATAAATCCTTTTTTATAACTATTTTCTGAAGAAATAATGTATTATTCTACTTCCCGGGAATCTTTTTATGTCGAATATGGTGCAAAATTGTAGAAAAATGGAGGTAAAATATGCAAAAGGGTCACAAAAATCCACAATGTTACTTTTATAAAAAATCAGAATTTTCTATTTCTGATTTTGATTAAACAATTTCACCCTTAATTTATAGATTCACTTTCACTGAGAGGTGCAATTATATAGCCAGGTAAACAGTCTGTGTTCCTATGGGTCATATTTGTGTGTTTTTGTAGATAAATGCTTAAATTGTGTGGTCTTTTCAACGGAAGCAAAGCATAAGCAAAGCGTAAGCAAACTGAAAGGTAAGGAACTGTGTCATGATAAACCCTTTTTGCAACTATTTTCTGAAGAAATAATGGATTATTCGACTTTCCTGGAACCTATTTCTGTCAAATATGGTGCAAAACTGTAGAAAAATTTAGGTAAAATATGCAAAAGGGTCACTAAAATCCGCCATGTTACTTTTATAAAGAATCAGAATTTTCTATTTCTGAATTTGATTAAACGATTTTACCCTTTATTTTTAGATTTACCTTCATTGACAGGGGCAATTACATAGCCAGGGAACCAATCTGTTTCCCTATGGGTCATATTTGTGTGTATTTGTAGAAAAATGCCTAAATTGTGTGGTGTTTTCATCGTAAGCAAAGCATAAGCAAACTGTAAGCAAAGGAACTGTGTCTCGATAAATCCTTTTTTAGAACTATTTTCTGAAGAAATAATGTATAATTCTACTTCCCGGGAATCTTTTTCTGTCGAATATGGTGCAAAACTGTAGAAAAATGGAGGTTAAATATGCAAAAGGGTCACAAAAATCCACAATGTTACTTTTACAAAGAATCAGAATTTTCTATATCTGATTTTGATTAAACAATTTCACCCTTAATTTATAGATTCACTTACACTTAGAGGTGCAATTATATAGCCAGGTAAAGAGTCTGTGTTCCTATGGGTCATATTTGTGTGTATTTGTAGAAAAATGCTTAAATTGTGTGGTGTTTTCATTGTAAGCAAAGCAGCGGATTTATATAATTTTGGTTTTGATTTCACAATTTTGCCCTTAATATTTAGATTCCTGATCGCTAACAGGAACTATTTTGTAGCCAGGGAAACGGTCTGTTTCCCTATGGGTCATATTTGTGTGTATTTGTAGAAAAATGCCTAAATTGTGTGGTGTTTTTATCGTAAGCAAAGCATAAGTTAACTGTAAGCAAAGTTACTGTGTCTTGATAAATCCTTTTTGCAACTCTTTTCTGAAGAAATAATGTATTATTCTACTTCCCGGGAATCTATTGATGTTGAATATGGTGCAAAACTGTAGAAAAAATTAGGTAAAATATGCAAAAGGGTCACAAAAATTCACAATGTTACTTTTATAAAGTATCAGAATTTTCTATTTCTGATTTTTATTAAACGATTTAACCCTTAATTTTTAGATTCACCTTCACTGACAGGTGCAATTGTATAGCCAGGGAACTAGTCTGTGTCCCTATGGGTCATATTGGTATATATTTATAGAAAAATGCTTAAGTTGGGTGAGGTTTTGACCGTAAGCAAAGCATAAGCAAAGCATGAGCAATCTGTAGCAAAGTAACTGTGTCTTGATAAATCCTTTTTGCAACTATTTTCTGAAGAAATAATGGATTATTCGACTTTCCTGGAACCTATTTCTGTCAAATATGGTGCAAAACTGTAGAAAAATTTAGGTAAAATATGCAAAAGGGTCACTAAAATCCGCCATGTTACTTTTATAAAGAATCAGAATTTTCCATTTCTGAATTTGATTAAACGATTTTACCCTTTATTTTTAGATTTACCTTCACTGACAGGGGCAATTACATAGCCAGGGAACCAATCTGTTTCCCTATGGGTCATATTTGTGTGTATTTGTAGAAAAATGCCTAAATTGTGTGGTGTTTTCATTGTAAGCAAAGCATAAGCAAACTGTAAGCAAAGGAACTGTGTCTCGATAAATCCTTTTTTAGAACTATTTTCTGAAGAAATAATGTATAATTCTACTTCCCGGGAATCTTTTTTCTGTCGAATATGGTGCAAAACTGTAGAAAAATTTAGGTAAAATATGCAATAGGGTCACAAAAATCCACAATGTTACTTTTACAAAGAATCAGAATTTTCTATATCTGATTTTGATTAAACAATTTCTCCCTTAATTTATAGATTCACTTTCACTTAGAGGTGCAATTATATAGCCAGGTAAACAGTCTGTGTTCCTATGGGTCATATTTGTGTGTATTTGTAGAAAAATGCTTAAATTGTGTGGTGTTTTCATTGTAAGCAAAGCAGCGGATTTATATAATTTTGGTTTTGATTTCACAATTTTGCCCTTAATATTTAGATTCCTGATCGCTAACAGGAACTATTTTGTAGCCAGGTAAACAGTCTGTTTCCCTATGGGTCATATTTGTGTGTATTTGTAGAAAAATGCCTAAATTGTGTGGTGTTTTTATCGTAAGCAAAGCATAAGTAAACTGTAAGCAAAGTAAATGTGTCTTGATAAATCCTTTTTGCAACTCTTTTCTGAAGAAATAATGTATTATTCTACTTCCCGGGAATCTATTTATGTTGAATATGGTGCAAAATCTAAGACAAATTGAGCCAAAATATGCAATAGGGTCACAAAAGCTATAATGTCACTTTAAGAAAGTAGGTGATTTACATATTTTTGGTTTTGATTTAACAATTTTGCCCTTAATATATAGATTCCTGATCACTAACAGGAACTATTTTGGAGCCAGGTAAACAGTCGGTGTTCGTATGGGTCATATTTGTGTGTATTTGTAGAAAAATGCTTAAATTGTGTGGTGTTTTCATCGTAAGCAAAGTATAAGCAAAGCATAAGCGAACGGTAAGCAAAGGAACTGTGTCTTGATAAACCCTTTTTGCAACTATTTTTTGAAGAAATAATGTATTATTCTACTTTCCGGGAATCTTTTTTTGTCGAATATGATGCAAAACTGTAGAATAACTTAGGTCAAATATGCAAAAGGGTCACAAAAATCCACAATGTTACTTTTATAAAGAATCAGAATTTTCTATTTCTTATTTTGATGAAACGATGTTACCCTTTATTTTTAGATTCACCTTCACTGACAGGTGCAATTGTATAGCCAGGGAACCAGTCTGTGTCCCTATGGGTCATATTCGTATATATTTATAGAAAAATGCTTAAGTTGTGTGGTGTTTACACCGTAAGCAAAGCAGAAGCAAAGCGTAAGCAAACGAAGCAAAGGAACTGTGTCTTGATAAATCCTTTTTGCAACTATTTCTGAAGAAATAATGTATTATTCGACTTTCCTGGAACCTATTTCTGTCGAATATGGTGCAAACCTGTAGTAAAATTGAGGTAAAATATGCAAAAGGGTCAGAAAAATCTATAATGTCACTTCATGAAAGTAGCGGATTTATATATTTTTGGTTTTGATTTCACAATTTTGCCCTTAATATTTAGATTCCTGATCACTAACAGGAACTATTTTGTAGCCAGGTAAACAGTATTTTCCCTTTGGGTCATATTTGTGTGTATTTGTAGAAAAATGCTTAAATTGTGTGATGTTTTCAACGTAAGCAAAGTATAAGCAAAGCGTAAGGAAACTGTAAGCAAAGGAACTGTGTCTTGATAAACCCTTATGCAACTATTTTATGAAGAAATAATGTATTATTCTACTTCCAGGGACCCTATTTCAGTCGAATATGGTGCAGAACTGTAGTAAATTGAGGTAAAATATGCAAAAGGGTCACAAAAATCCACAATGTTACTTTCATAAAGTATCAGAATGTTCTATTTCTGATTTTGATTATACGATTTTCCCCTTAATATTTAGATTCCTGATCACTAACAGGAACTATTTTTTAGGCCAGGTAAACAGTCTGTGTTCCTATGGCTTATATTTGTGTGTATTTGTAGACATATGCCTAAATTGTGTGGTGTTTTCATCGTAAGCAAAGCATGAGCAAACTGTAAGCAAAGGAACTGTGTCTTGATAAATCCTTTTGGCAACTATTTTCTGAAGAAATAATGTATTATTCAACTTTCCGGGAATCTATTTCTGTCGAATATGGTGCAAAACTGTAGAAAAATTTAGGTAAAATATGCAAAAAGGTCACAAAAAATCCACAATGTTACTTTTATAAAGTATCAGAATTTTCTATTTCTGATTTTGATTAAACGATTTACCATTAATATTTAGATTCATGATCACTAACAGAAACTATTTTGCAGCCAGGTAAACAGTATTGTCCCTATGGGTCATATTTGTGTGTATTTGTAAAAAAATGATTAAATTGTGTTGTGTTTTCAACGTAAGTAAAACATAAGCAAAGCATAAGCAAACTATAAGCAAAGGAACTGTGTTTTGATAAATCCTTTTTGCAACTCTTTTCTGAAGAAATAATGTATTATTCTACTTCCCGGGAATCTATTTCTGTTGAATATGGTGCAAAATCTAAGACAAATTGAGGCAAAATATGCAATAGGGTCACAAAAATCCACAATGTTACTTTTATAAAGTTCCAGAATTTTCTATTTCTGGTTTTGATTAAACAATTTTACTCTAAATTTTTAGATTCACCTTCACTGACAGGTGCAATTATATAGCCAGGTAAACAGTCTGTGGTCCATATGGGTCACATTTTTGTGTATTTGTAGAAAAATGCTTAAGTTCTGTGAGGTTTTCACCGTAAGCAAGGCACAAGCAAAGCGTAAGCAATCTGTAAGCAAAGGAACTCTGTCTTGATAAATCCTTTTTGCAAGTATTTTCTGAAGTAAAAATGGATTATTCGACTTTCCTGGAACCTATTTCTGTCAAATATGGTGCAAAACTGAAGAAAAATTGAGGTAAAATATGCAAAAGGGTCACAAAAATCTATAATGTCACTTTAAGAAAGTAGCGGATTTATATATTTTTGGTTTCGATTTAACAATTTGGCCCTTAATATTTAGATTCCTGATCACTTGCAGGACCTATTTTGTAGCCAGGTAAAGAGTCTGTGTCCCTATGGTCATATTTGTGTGTATTTGTAGAAAAATGCCTAAATTGTGTGGTGGTTTCATCGTAAGCAAAGCATAAGCAAACTGTAAGCAAAGTAACTGTGTCTCGATAAATCCTTTTTTAGAACTATTTTCTGAAGAAATAATGTATTATTCTACTTCCCGGGAATATTTTTCTGTCGAATATGGCCCAAAACTGTAGAAAAATGGAGGTCAAAAATGCAAAAGGGTCACAAAAATCCACAATGTTACTTTTATAAAGAATCAGAATTTTCTATTTCTGATTTTGATTAAACAATTTCAGCCTTAATTTATAGATTCACTTTCACTGACAGGTGCAATTTTATAGCCAGGTAAACAGTCTGTGTTCCTATGGGTCATATTTGTGTGTATTTGTAGAAAAATGCTTAAATTGTGTGGTGTTCTCATCGTAAGCAAAGCAGCGGATTTATATATTTTTGGTTTTGATTTCACAATTTTGCCCTTAATATTTAGATTCCGGATCACTGACAGGAACTATTTTGTAACCAGGGAAACGGTCTGTTTCCCTATGGGTCATATTTGTGTGTATTTGTAGAAAAATGCCTAAATTGTGTGGTGTTTTTATCGTAAGCAAAGCATAAGTAAACTGTAAGCAAAGTAACTGTGTCTAGATAAACCCTTTTTGCAACTCTTTTCTGAAGAAATAATGTATTATACTACTTCCCGGGAATCTATTTATGTTGAATATTGTGCAAAATCTAAGACAAATTGAGGCAAAAAATGCAATAGGGTCACAAAAATCCACAATGTTACTTTTACAAAGTTCCAGAATTTTCTATTTCTGATTTTGATTAAACAATTTTACTCTAAATTTTTAGATTCACCTTCACTGACAGGTGCAATTATATAGCCAGGTACACAGTCTGTGGTCCATATGGGACATATTTTTGTGTATTTGTAGAAAAATGCTTAAATTGTGTGCGGTTTTCACCGTAAGCAAAGCATAAGCAAAGCGTAAGCAAACTGTAAGCAAAGTAACTGTGTCTTGATAAACCCTTTTTTCAACTATTTTCTGAAGAAATAATGAATAATTCAACTTTCCTGTAACCTATTTCTGTCGAATATGGTGGAAAACTGTAGAAAAATTGAGGTAAAATGTGCAAAAGGGTCACAAAAATCTATAATGTCATTTTAAGAAAGTAGGGGATTTATATATTTTTCGTTTCGATTTAACAATTTGGCCCTTAATATTTAGATTCCTGATCAATAACAGGAACTATTTTGTAGCCAGGTAAAGAGTCTGTGTCCCTATAGTCATATTTGTGTGTATTTGTAGATAAATGCCTAAATTGTGTGGTGTTTTCATCGTAAGCAAAGCATAAGCAAACTGTAAGCAAAGTAACTGTGTCTCGATAAATCCTTTTGGCAACTATTTTCTGAAGAAATAATGTATTATTCAACTTTCCGAGAATCTATTTCTGTCGAATATGGTGCAAAATTGTAGAAAAATGGAGGTAAAATATGCAAAAGGGTCACAAAAATCCACAATGTTACTTTCATAAAAAATCAGAATTTTCTATTTCTGATTTTGATTAAACAATTTCACCCTTAATTTATAGATTCACTTTCACTGACAGGTGCAATTATATAGCCAGGTAAACAGTCTGTGGTCCATATGGGTCATATTTGTGTGTATTTGTAGAAAAATGCCTAAATTGTGTGGTGTTTTTATCGTAAGCAAAGCATAAGTAAACTGTAAGCAAAGTAACTGTGTCTCGATAAATCCTTTTTTACAACTATTTTCTGAAGAAATAATGTATTATTCTACTTACCGGGAATCTTTTTATGTCGAATATGGTGCAAAATTGTAGAAAAATGGAGGTAAAATATGCAAAAGGGTCACAAAAATCCACAATGTTACTTTTACAAAGAATCAGAATTTTCTATTTCTGATTTTGATTAAACAATTTTACTCTAAATTTTTAGATTCACCTTCACTGACAGGTGCAATTATATAGCCAGGTAAACAGTCTGTGGTCCATATGGGACATATTTTTGTGTATTTGTAGAAAAATGCTTAAATTGTGTGCGGTTTTCACCGTAAGCAAAGCATAAGCAAAGCGTAAGCAAGCTGTAAGCAAAGTAACTGTGTCTTGATAAACCCTTTTTTCAACTATTTTCTGAAGAAATAATGAATTATTCGACTTTCCTGTAACCTATTTCTGTCGAATATGGTGGAAAACCGTAGAAAAATTGAGGTAAAATATTCAAAAGGGTCACAAAAATCTATAATGTCACTTTAAGAAAGTAGGGGAATTATATATTTTTCGTTTCGATTTAACAAATTGGCCCTTAATATTTAGATTCCTGATCAATAACAGGAACTATTTTGTAGCCAGGTAAAGAGTCTGTGTCCCTTTAGTCATATTTGTGTGTATTTGTAGAAAAATGCCTAAATTGTGTGGTGTTTTCATCGTAAGCAAAGCATAAGCAAACTGTAAGGAAAGTAACTGTGTCTCGATAAATCCTTTTTTACAACTATTTTCTGAAGAAATAATGTATTATTCTACTTCCCGGGAATCTTTTTATGTCGAATATGGTGCAAAATTGTAGAAAAATGGAGGTAAAATATGCAAAAGGGTCACAAAAATCCACAATGTTACTTTTATAAAAAATCAGAATTTTCTATTTCTGATTTTGATTAAACAATTTCACCCTTAATTTATAGATTCACTTTCACTGAGAGGTGCAATTATATAGCCAGGTAAACAGTCTGTGTTCCTATGGGTCATATTTGTGTGTATTTGTAGAAAAATGCTTAAATTGTGTGGTGTTTTCATTGTAAGCAAAGCAGAGGATTTATATATTTTTGGTTTTGATTTCACAATTTTGCCCCTAATATTTAGATTCCTGATCGCTGACAGGAACTATTTTGTAACCAGGGAAACGGTCTGTTTCCCTATGGGTCATATTTGTGTGTATTTGTAGAAAAATGCCTAAATTGTGTGGTGTTTTTATCGTAAGCAAAGCATAAGTAAACTGTAAGCAAAGTAACTGTGTCTAGATAAACCCTTTTTGCAACTCTTTTCTGAAGAAATAATGTATTATACTACTTCCCGGGAATCTATTTATGTTGAATATTGTGCAAAATCTAAGACAAATTGAGGCAAAATATGCAATAGGGTCACAAAAACTATAATGTCACTTTAAGAAAGTAGTTGATTTACATATTTTTGGTTTTGATTTAACAATTTTGCCCTTATTATTTAGATTCCTGATCACTAACAGGAACTCTTTTGTAGCCAGGTAAACAGTCTGTGTTCCTATGGGTCATATTTGTGTGTTTTTGTAGATAAATGCTTAAATTGTGTGGTCTTTTCAACGGAAGCAAAGCATAAGCAAAGCGTCAGCAAACTGAAAGGTAAGGAACTGTGTCATGATAAACCCTTTTTGCAACTATTTTCTGAAGAAATAATGTATTATTCTACTTCCAGGGACCCTATTACAGTCGGATATGGTGCAGAACTGTAGAAAAATTGAGGAAAATTATGCAAAAGGGTCACAAAAATCCACAATGTTACTTTTATAAAGAATCAGAATTTTCTATTTCTGAATTTGATTAAACGATTTTACCCTTTATTTTTAGATTTACCATCACTGACAGGGGCAATTATATAGCCAGGGAACCAATCTGTTTCCCTATGGGTCATATTTGTGTGTATTTTTAGAAAAATGCCTAAATTGTGTGGTGTTTTCATCGTAAGCAAAGCATAAGCAAACTGTAAGCAAAGGAACTGTGTCTCGATAAATCCTTTTTTACAACTATTTTCTGAAGAAATAATGTATTATTCTACTTCCCGGGAATCTTTTTCTGTCGAATATGGTGCAAAACTGTAGAAAAATGGAGGTAAAATATGCAAAAGGGTCACAAAAATCCACAATGTTACTTTTACAAAGAATCAGAATTTTCTATTTCTGATTTTGATTAAACAATTTCACCCTTAATTTATAGATTCACATTCAACGAGAGGTGCAATTATATAGCCAGGTAAACAGTCTGTGTTCCTATGGGTCATATTTGTGTGTATTTGTAGAAAAATGCTTAAATTGTGTGGTGTTTTCATTGTAAGCAAAGCAGCGGATTTATATATTTTTGGTTTTGATTTCACAATTTTGCCCTTTATATTTAGATTCCTGATCGCTAACAGGAACTATTTTGTAGCCATGGAAACAGTCTGTTTCCCTATGGGTCATATTTGTGTGTATTTGTAGAAAAATGCCTAAATTATGTGGTGTTTTTATCGTAAGCAAAGCATAAGTAAACTGTAAGCAAAGTAACTGTGTCTTGATAAATCCTTTTTGCAACTCTTTTCTGAAGAAATAATGTATTATACTACTTCCCGGGAATCTATTTATGTTGAATATGGTGCAAAATCTAAGACAAATTGAGGCAAAATATGCAATAGGGTCCCAAAAATCTATAATGTCACTTTAAGAAAGTAGCGGATTTATATATTTTTGGTTTTGATTTAACAATTTGGCCCTTAATATTTAGATTCCTGATCAATAACAGGAACTATTT
Source organism: Sipunculus nudus (assembly GCA_026874595.1). Lineage (NCBI taxonomy): Eukaryota > Metazoa > Annelida > Sipuncula > Golfingiida > Sipunculidae > Sipunculus > Sipunculus nudus. Next base: position 190,934 of record JAPPUL010000151.1, read on the forward strand.
TGTAGCCAGTTAAACAGTCTGTGTCCCTATGAGTCATATTTGTGTGTATTTGTAGAAAAATGCCTAAATTGTGTGGTGTTTTCATCGTAAGCAAAGCATAAGCAAACTGTAAGCAAAGTAACTGTGTCTTGATAAATCCTTTTGGCAACTATTTTCTTAAGAAATAATGTAATATTCAACTTTCCGAGAATCTATTTCTGTCGAATATGGTGCAAAACTGTAGAACAATTTAGGTAAAATATGCAAAAGGGTCACAAAAATTCACAATGTTACTTTTATAAAGTATCAGAATTTTCTATTTCTGATTTTTATTAAACGATTTAACCCTTAATTTTTAGATTCACCTTCACTGACAGGTGCAATTATATAGCCAGGGAGCTAGTCTGTGTCCCTATGGGTCATATTGGTATATATTTATAGAAAAATGCTTAAGTTATGTGAGGTTTTGACCGTAAGCAAAGCATAAGCAAAGCATGAGCAATCTGTAGCAAAGTAACTGTGTCTTGATAAATCCTTTTTGCAACTATTTTCTGAAGAAATAATGGATTATTCGACTTTCCTGGAACCTATTTCTGTCAAATATGGTGCAAAACTGTAGAAAAATTTAGGTAAAATATGCAAAAGGGTCACTAAAATCCACAATGTTACTTTTATAAAGAATCAGAATTTTCTATTTCTGAATTTGATTAAACGATTTTACCCTTTATTTTTAGATTTACCTTCACTGACAGGGGCGATTACATAGCCAGGGAACCAATCTGTTTCCCTATGGGTCATATTTGTGTGTATTTGTAGAAAAATGCCTAAATTGTGTGGTGTTTTCATCGTAAGCAAAGCATAAGCAAACTGTAAGCAAAGGAACTGTGTCTCGATAAATCCTTTTTTAGAACTATTTTCTGAAGAAATAATGTATAATTCTACTTCCCGGGAATCTTTTTCTGTCGAATATGGTGCAAAATTGTAGAAAAATGGAGGTAAAATATGCAAAAGGGTCACAAAAATCCACAATGTTACTTTTACAAAGAATCAGAATTTTCTATATCTGATTTTGATTAAACAATTTCACCCTTAATTTATAGATTCACTTTCACTTAGAGGTGCAATTATATAGCTAGGTAAACAGTCTGTGTTCCTATGGGTCATATTTGTGTGTATTTGTAGAAAAATGCTTAAATTGTGTGGTGTTTTCATTGTAAGCAAAGCAGCGGATTTATATAATTTTGGTTTTGATTTCACAATTTTGCCCTTAATATTTAGATTCCTGATCGCTAACAGGAACTATTTTGTAGCCAGGGAAACGGTCTGTTTCCCTATGGGTCATATTTGTGTGTATTTGTAGAAAAATGCCTAAATTGTGTGGTGTTTTTATCGTAAGCAAAGCATAAGTTAACTGTAAGCAAAGTAACTGTGTCTTGATAAATCCTTTTTGCAACTCTTTTCTGAAGAAATAATGTATTATTCTACTTCCCTGGAATCTATTTATGTTGAATATGGTGCAAAATCTAAGACAAATTGAGGCAAAATATGCAATATGGTCACAAAAGCTATAATGTCACTTTAAGAAAGTAGGTGATTTACATATTTTTGGTTTTGATTTAACAATTTTGCCCTTAATATTTAGATTCCTGATCACTAACAGGAACTATTTGGTAGCCAGGTAAACAGTCGGTGTTCGTATGGGTCATATTTGTGTGTATTTGTAGAAAAATGCTTAAATTGTGTGGTGTTTTCATCGTAAGCAAAGTATAAGCAAAGCATAAGCGAACGGTAAGCAAAGGAACTGTGTCTTGATAAACCCTTTTTGCAACTATTTTTTGAAGAAATAATGTATTATTCTACTTCCAGAGACCCTATTTCAGTCGAATATGGTGCATAACTGTAGAAAAATTGAGGTAAAATATGCAAAAGGGTCACAAAATCCACAATGTTACTTTCATAAAGTATCAGAATTTTCTATTTCTGAATTTGATTAAACGATTTTACCCTTTATTTTTAGATTTACCTTCACTGACAGGTGCAATTATATAGCCAGGGAACCAATCTGTTTCCCTATGGGTCATATATGTGTGTATTTGTAGAAAAATGCTTAAATTTTGTGGTGTTTTCATCGTAAGCAAAGCATAAGAAAACTGTAAGCAAAGGAACTGTGTCTCGATAAATCCTTTTGGCAACTATTTTCTGAAGAAATAATGTATTATTCAACTTTCCGGGAATCTATTTCTGTCGAATATGGTGGAAAACTGTAGAAAAATTGAGGTAAAATATGCAAAAGGGTCACAAAAATTCACAGTGTTACTTTTACAAAATATCAGAATGTTTTATTTCTGATTTTGATTAAACGATTTCACCTTTAATTTTTAGATTCACCTTCACTGACAGGTGCCATTATACAGCCAGGGAACCAGTCTGTGTCCCTATGGGTCATATTTAGGTGTATTTGTAGAAAAATGCTTTAATTGTGTTGTGTTTTCAACGTAAGCAAAGCATAAGCAAAGCGTAAGCAAACTGTAAGCAATGGAACTGTGTCTTGATAAACCCTTTTTGCAACTATTTTCTGAAGAAATTATGTATTATTCTACTTCCAGGGACCCTATTTCAGTCGCATATGGTGCAGAACTGTAGAAAGATTGAGGTAAAATATGCACAAGGGTCACAAAAATTCACAATGTTACTTTCATAAAGTATCAGAAAGTTCTATTTCTGATTTTGATTATACGATTTTCCCCTTAATATTTAGATTCCTGATCACTAACAGGAACTATTTTGTAGGCCAGGTAAACAGTCTGTGTTCCTATGGCTTATATTTGTGTGTATTTGTAGAAAAATGCCTAAATTGTGTGGTGTTTTCATCGTAAGCAAAGCATGAGCAAACTGTAAGCAAAGTAACTGTGTCTTGATAAACCCTTTTTGCAACTATTTTTTGAAGAAATAATGTATTATTCTACTTACAGGGACGCTATTTTAGTCGAATATGGTGCAGAACTGTAGAAAAATTTAGGTAAAATATGCAAAAGGGTCACAAAAATCCACAATGTTACTTTTATGAAGTTTCAAAATGTTCTATTTCTGATTTTGATTAAACGATTTTGCCCTTAATATTTAGATCCCTGATCACTAACAGGAACTATTTTGCAGCCAGGTAAACAGTATTGTCCCTATGGGTCATATTTGTGTGTATTTGTAGAAAAACGCTTAAATTATGTAGTGTTTTCAACGTAAGCAAAGCATAAGCCAAGCATAAGCAAACTATAAGCAAAGGAACTGTGTCTTGATAAATCCTTTTTGCAACTCTTTTCTGAAGAAATAATGTATTGTTCTACTTCCCGGGAATCTATTTCTGTTGAATATGCTGCAAAATCTAAGACAAATTGAGGCAAAATATGCAAAAAGGTCACAAAAATCCACAATGTTACTTTTACAAAGAATCAGAATTTTCTATATCTGATTTTGATTAAACAATTTCACCCTTAATTTATAGATTCACTTTCACTTAGAGGTGCAATTATATAGCCAGGTAAACAGTCTGTGTTCCTATGGGTCATATTTGTGTGTATTTGTAGAAAAATGCTTAAATTGTGTGGTGTTTTCATTGAAAGCAAAGCAGCGGATTTATATAATTGTTACTTTCATAAAGAATCAGAATTTTCTATTTCTGAATTTGATTAAACGATTTTACCCTTTATTTTTAGATTTACCTTCACTGACAGGAACAATTATATAGCCAGGGAACCAATCTGTTTCCCTATGGGTCATATTTGTGTGTATTTGTAGAAAAATGCTTAAATTGTGTGGTATTTTCATCGTAAGCAAAGCATAAGAAAACTGTAAGCAAAGGAACTGTGTCTTGATAAATCCTTTTGGAAACTATTTTGTGAAGAAATAATGTATTATTCAACTTTCCGGGAATCTATTTCTGTCGAATATGGTGGAAAACTGTAGAAAAATTTAGGGAAAATAGGCAAAAGGGTCACAAAAATTCACAATGTTACTTTTACAAAGTATCAGAATTTTCTATTTCTGATTTTGATTAAACGATTTCACCTTTAATTTTTAGATTCACCTTCACTGACAGGTGCCATTTTACAGCCAGGGAACCAATCTGTGTCCCTATGGGTCATATTTGTATGTTTTTGTAGATAAATACTTAAATTGTGTGGTCTTTTCAACGTAAGCAAAGCATAAGCAAAGCGAAAGCAAACTGTAAGCTAAGGAACTGTGTCTTGATAAACCCTTTTTGCAACTATTTTCGGAAGAAATAATGTATTATTCTACTTCCAGGGACCCTATTACAGTCGGATATGGTGCAGAACTGTAGAAAAATTGAGGTAAATTATGCAAAAGGGTCACAAAAATCCACAATGTTACTTTTATAAAGTATCAAAATGTTCTATTTCTGATTTTGATTAAACGATTTTGCCCTTAATATTTAGATTCCTGATCACTAACAGGAACTATTTTGCAGCCAGGTAAACAGTATTGTCCCTATGGGTCATATTTGTGTGTATTTGTAGAAAAATGCTTAAATTGTGTTGTGTTTTCAACGTAAGCAAAGCATTAGCAAAGCATAAGCAAACTATAAGCAAAGGAACTGTGTCTTGATAAATCCTTTTTAAAACTCTTTTCTGAAGAAATAATGTATTATTTTACTTCCCGGGAATCTATTTCTGTTGAAAATGGTGCAAAATCTAAGACAAATTGAGGCAAAAAATGCTATAGGGTCACAAAAATCCACAATGTTACTTTTACAAAGTTCCAGAATTTTCTATTTCTGATTTTGATTAAACAATTTTACTCTAAATTTTTAGATTCACCTTCACTGACAGGTGCAATTATATAGCCAGGTAAACAGTCTGTGGTCCATATGGGACATATTTTTGTGTATTTGTAGAAAAATGCTTGAATTGTGTGCGGTTTTTACCGTAAGCAAAGCATAAGCAAAGCGTAAGCAAGCTGTAAGCAAAGTAACTGTGTCTTGATAAATCCTTTTTTCAACTATTTTCTGAAGAAATAATGAATTATTCGACTTTCCTGTAACCTATTTCTGTCGAATATGGTGGAAAACTGTAGAAAAATTGAGGTAAAATATTCAAAAGGGTCACAAAAATCTATAATGTCACTTTAAGAAAGTAGGGGATTTATATATTTTTCGTTTCGATTTAACAATTTGGCCCTTAATATTTAGATTCCTGATCAATAACAGGAACTATTTTGTAGCCAGGTAAAGAGTCTGTGTCCCTATGGTCATATTTGTGTGTATTTGTAGAAAAATGCCTAAATTGTGTGGTGTTTTCATCGTAAGCAAAGCATAAGCAAACTGTAAGCAAAGTAACTGTGTCTCGATAAATCCTTTTTTATAACTATTTTCTGAAGAAATAATGTATTATACTACTTCCCGGGAATATATTTCTGTTGAATATGGTGGAAAATCTAAGAAAAATTGAGGCAAAATATGCAGTAGGGTCACAAAAATCTATAATGTCATTTTAAGAAAGTAGGGGATTTATATATTTTTGGTTTTGATTTAACAATTTTGCCCTTAATATTTAGATTCCTGATCACTAACAGGAACTATTTTGTAGCCAGGTAAACAGTCTGTGTTCCTATGTGTCATATTTATGTGTATTTGTAGAAAAAAGGCTTAAATTGTGTGGTGTTTTCAACGTAAGCAAAGTATAAGCAAAGCGTAAGCAAACTGTAAGCAAAGGAACTGTGTCTTGATAAATCCTTTTTGCAACTATTTTTTGAAGAAATAATGTATTATTCTACTTCCAGGGACCCTATTTCAGTCGAATATGGTGCAGAACTGTAGAAAAACTGAGGTAAAATATGCAAAAGGGTCACAAAAATCCACAATGTTACTTTTATAAAGTATCAGAATGTTCTATTTCTGATTTTGATTAAACGATTTTGCCCTTAACATTTAGATTCCTGATAACTAACAGGAACTATTTTGTAGCCAGGTAAACAGTCCGTGTTAGTATGGGTTATATTTGTGTCTATTTGTAGAAAAATGCTTAAATTGTGTCGTGTTTTCAACGTAAGCAAAGCATAAGCAAAGCGTAAACAAACTGTAAGCAAAGGAACTGTGTCTTGATTAACCCTTTTTGCAACTATTTTCTGAAGAAATAATGTATTATTCTACTTCCAGGGACCCTATTACAGTCGGATATGGTGCAGAACTGTAGAAAAACTGAGGTAAAATATACAAAAGGGTTACAAAAATCCACAATGTTACTTTTTTAAAGTTCCAGAATTTTCTATTTCTGATTTTGATTAAACAATTTTACTCTAAATTTTTAGATTCACCTTCACTGACAGGTGCAATTGTATAGCCAGGGAACTAGTCTGTGTCCCTATGGGTCATATTGGTATATATTTATAGAAAAATGCTTAAGTTGTGTGAGGTTTTGACCGTAAGCAAAGCATAAGCAAAGCATGAGCAATCTGTAGCAAAGTAACTGTGTCTTGATAAATCCTTTTTGCAACTATTTTCTGATGAAATAATGGATTATTCGACTTTCCTGGAACCTATTTCTGTCAAATATGGTGCAAAACTGTAGAAAAATTTAGGTAAAATATGCAAAAGGGTCACTAAAATCCACCATGTTACTTTTATAAAGAATCAGAATTTTCTATTTCTGAATTTGATTAAACGATTTTACCCTTTATTTTTAGATTTACCTTCACTGACAGGGACAATTACATAGCCAGGGAACCAATCTGTTTCCCTATGGGTCATATTTGTGTGTATTTGTAGAAAAATGCCTAAATTGTGTGGTGTTTTCATTGTAAGCAAAGCATAAGCAAACTGTAAGCAAAGGAACTGTGTCTCGATAAATCCTTTTTTACAACTATTTTCTGAAGAAATAATGTATTATTCTACTTCCCGGGAATCTTTTTCTGTCGAATATGGTGCAAAACTGTAGAAAAATGGAGGTTAAATATGCAAAAGGGTCACAAAAATCCACAATTTTACTTTTACAAAGAATCAGAATTTTCTATTTCTGATTTTGATTAAACAATTTCACCCTTAATTTATAAATTCACTTCCACTTAGAGGTACAATTATATAGCCAGGTAAACAGGCTGTGTTCCTATGGGTCATATTTGTGTGTATTTGTAGAAGAATGCTTAAATTGTGTGGTGTTTTCATTGTAAGCAAAGCAGCGGATTTATATAATTTTGGTTTTGATTTCACAATTTTGCCCTTAATATTTAGATTCCTGATCGCTAACAGGAACTATTTTGTAGGCAGGGAAACAGTCTGTTTCCCTATGGGTCATATTTTTGTGTATTTGTAGAAAAATGCCTAAATTGTGTGGTGTTTTTATCGTAAGCAAAGCATAAGTAAACTGTAAGCAAAGTAACTGTGTCTTGATAAATCCTTTTTGCAACTCTTTTCTGAAGAAATAATGTATTATTCTACTTCCCGGGAATCTATTTATGTTGAATATGGTGCAAAATCTAAGACAAATTGAGGCAAAATATGCAATAGGGTCACAAAAGCTATAATGTCACTTTAAGAAAGTAGGTGATTTACATATTTTTGGTTTTGATTTAACAATTTTGCCCTTAATATTTAGATTCCTGATCACTAACAGGAACTATTTTGGAGCCAGGTAAACAGTCTGTGTTCCTATGGGTCATATTTGTGTGTATTTGTAGAAAAATGCTTAAATTGTGTTGTGTTTTCAACGTAAGCAAAGCATAAGCAAAGCGTAAGCAACCTGTAAGCAATGGAACTGTGTCTTGATAAACCCTTTTTGCAACTATTTTCTGAAGAAAATATGTATTATTCTACTTCCAGGGACACTATTACAGTCGGATATGGTGCAGAACTGTAGAAAAAATGAGGTAAATTATGCAAAAGGGTCACAAAAATCCACAATGTTACTTTTATAAAGTATCAGAATGTTCTATTTCTGATTTTGATTAAACGATTTTGCCCTTAATATTTAGATTCCTGAATACTAAGAGGAACTATTTTGCAGCCAGGTAAACAGTATTGTCCCTATGGGTCCTATTTGTGTGTATTTGTAGAAAAATGCTTAAATTGTGTTGTGTTTTCAAAGTAAGCAAAGCATAAGCAAAGCATAAGCAAACTATAAGCAAAGGAACTGTGTCTTGATAAATCCTTTTTGCAACTCTTTTCTGAAGAGAGAATGTATTATTCTACTTCCCGGGAATCTATTTCTGTTGAATATGGTGCAAAATTTAAGACAAATTGAGGCAAAATATGCAATAGGGTCACAAAAATCCACAATGTTACTTTTACAAGGTGCCAGAATTTTCTATTTCTGATTTTGATTAAACAATTTTACTCTAAATTTTCAGATTCACCTTCACTGACAGGTGCAATTATATAGCCAGGGAACCAATCTGTGTCCCTATGGGTCATATTTGTGTGTATTTGTAGAAGAATGCTTAAATTGTGTGGTCTTTTTAACGTAAGCAAAGTATAAGCAAAGCGTAAGCAAACTGTAAGGAAAGGAACTGTATCTTGATAAACCCTTTTTGCTACTATTTTCTGAAGAAATAATGTATTATTCTACTTCCAGGGACCCTATTACAGTCGGATATGGTGCAGAACTGTAGAAAAATTGAGGTAAATTATGCAAAAGGGTCACAAAAATCCACAATGTTACTTTTATAAAGTATTAGAATGTTCTATTTCTGATTTTGATTAAACGATTTTGCCCTTAATATTTAGATTCCTGAATACTAACAGGAACTATTTTGCAGCCAGGTAAACAGTATTGTCCCTATGGGTCATATTTGAGTGTATTTGTAGAAAAAATGCTTAAATTGTGTGGTGTTTTCACCGTAAGCAAAGCATAAGCAAAGCATAAGCAAACTGTAAGCAAAGTAACTGTGTCTTGATAAACCCTTTGTGCAACTATTTTCTGAAGAAATAATGAATTATTCGACTTTCCTGGAACCTATTTCTGTAGAATATGGTGAAAAACTGTAGAAAAATTGAGGTAAAATATTCAAAAGGGTCACAAAAATCTATAATGTCACTTTAAGAAAGTAGCGGATTTATATATTTTTGGTTTTGATTTAACAATTTGGCCCTTAATATTTAGATTCCTGATCACTAACAGGAACTATTTTGTAACCAGGTAAACAGACTGTGTCCCAGTGGGTCATATTTGTGTGTATTTGTAGAAAAATGCCTAAATTGTGTGGTGTTTTTATCGTAAGCAAAGCATAAGTAAACTGTAAGCAAAGAAACTGTGTCTTGATAAATCCTTTTTGCAACTCTTTTCTGAAGAAAAAATGTATTATACTACTTCCCGGGAATATATTTCTGTTGAATATGGTGGAAAATCTATGAAAAATTGAGGCAAAATATGCAGTAGGGTCACAAAAATCTATGATGTCATTTTAAGAAAGTAGGGGATTTATATATTTTTGGTTTTGATTTAACAATTTTGCCCTTAATATTTAGATTCCTGATCACTAACAGGAACTATTTTGTAGCCAGGTAAACAGTCTGTGTTCCTATGTGTCATATTTATGTGTATTTGTAGAAAAAATGCTTAAATTGTGTGGTGTTTTCAACGTAAGCAAAGTATAAGCAAAGCGTGAGCAAACTGAAAGCAAAGGAACTGTGTCTTGATAAATCCTTTTTGCAACTATTTTTTGAAGAAATAATGTATTATTCTACTTCCAGGGACCCTATTTCAGTCGAATATGGTGCAGAACTGTAGAAAAACTGAGGTAAAATATGCAAAAGGGTCACAAAAATCCACAATGTTACTTTTATAAAGTATCAGAATGTTCTATTTCTGATTTTGATTAAACGATTTTGCCCTTAACATTTAGATTCCTGATAACTAACAGGAACCATTTTGTAGCCAGGTAAACAGTCCGTGTTAGTATGGGTTATATTTGTGTCTATTTGTAGAAAAATGCTTAAATTGTGTCGTGTTTTCAACGTAAGCAAAGCATAAGCAAAGCGTAAACAAACTGTCAGCAAAGGAACTGTGTCTTGATAAACCCTTTTTGCAACTATTTTCTGAAGAAATAATGTATTATTCTACTTCCAGGGACCCTATTACAGTCGAATATAGTGCAGAACTGTAGAAAAACTGAGGTAAAATATACAAAAGGGTTACAAAAATCCACAATGTTACTTTTATAAAGTTCCAGAATTTTCTATTTCTGATTTTGATTAAACAATTTTACTCTAAATTTTTAGATTCACCTTCACTGACAGGTGCAATTATATAGCCAGTTAAACAGTCTGTGGTCCATATGGGTCATATTTATATGTATTTGTAGAAAAAATGCTTAAATTGTGTGGTGTTTTCAACGTAAGCAAAGTATAAGCAAAGCGTGAGCAAACTGAAAGCAAAGGAACTGTGTCTTGATAAATCCTTTTTGCAACTATTTTTTGAAGAAATAATGTATTATTCTACTTCCAGTGACCCTATTTCAGTCGAATATGGTGCAGAACTGTAGAAAAACTGAGGTAAAATATGCAAAAGGGTCACAAAAATCCACAATGTTACTTTTATAAAGTATCAGAATGTTCTATTTCTGATTTTGATTAAACGATTTTGCCCTTAATATTTAGATTCCTGATCCCTAACAGGAACTATTTTGCAGCCAGGTAAACAGTTTTGTCCCTATGGGTCATATTTGTGTGTATTTGTAGAAAAATGCTTAAATTGTGAGGTGTTTTCACCGTAAGCAAAGCATAAGCAAAGCATAAGCAAACTGTAAGCAAAGTAACTGTGTCTTGATAAACCCTTTGTGCAACTATTTTCTGAAGAAATAATGAATTATTCGACTTTCCTGGAACCTATTTCTGTAGAATATGGTGAAAAACTGTAGAAAAATTGAGGTAAAATATTCAAAAGGGTCACAAAAATCTATAATGTCACTTTAAGAAAGTAACGGATTTATATATTTTTGGTTTTGATTTAACAATTTGGCCCTTAATATTTAGATTCCTGATCACTAACAGGAACTATTTTGTAACCAGGTAAACAGACTGTGTCCCTGTGGGTCATATTTGTGTGTATTTGTAGAAAAATGCCTTAATTGTGTGGTGTTTTTATCGTAAGCAAAGCATAAGTAAACTGTAAGCAAAGAAACTATGTCTTGATAAATCCTTTTTGCAACTCTTTTCTGAAGAAAAAATGTATTATACTACTTCCCGGGAATATATTTCTGTTGAATATGGTGGAAAATCTAAGAAAAATTGAGGCAAAATACGCAGTAGGGTCACAAAAATCTATAATGTCATTTTAAGAAAGTAGGGGATTTATATATTTTTGGTTTTGATTTAACAATTTTGTCCTTAATATTTAGATTCCTGATCACTAACAGGAACTATTTTGTAGCCAGGTAAACAGTCTGTGTTCCTATGTGTCATATTTATGTGTATTTGTAGAAAAAATGCTTAAATTGTGTGGTGTTTTCAACGTAAGCAAAGTATAAGCAAAGCGTAAGCAAACTGTAAGCAAAGGAACTGTGTCTTGATAAATCCTTTTTGCAACTATTTTTTGAAGAAATAATGTATTATTCTACTTCCAGGGACCCTATTTCAGTCGGATATGGTGCAGAACTGTAGAAAAACTGAGGTAAAATATACAAAAGGGTTACAAAAATCCACAATGTTACTTTTTTAAAGTTCCAGAATTTTCTATTTCTGATTTTGATTACTTTGAAACTATGTCTTGATAAATCCTTTTTGCAACTCTTTTCTGAAGAAAAAATGTATTATACTACTTCCCGGGAATATATTTCTGTTGAATATGGTGGAAAATCTAAGAAAAACTGAGGTAAAATATGCAAAAGGGTCACAAAAATCCACAATGTTACTTTTATAAAGTATCAGAATGTTCTATTTCTGATTTTGATTAAACGATTTTGCCCTTAACATTTAGATTCCTGATAACTAACAGGAACTATTTTGTAGCCAGGTAAACAGTCCATGTTAGTATGGGTTATATTTGTGTCTATTTGTAGAAAAATGCTTAAATTGTGTCGTGTTTTCAACGTAAGCAAAGCATAAGCAAAGCGTAAACAAACTGTAAGCAAAGGAACTGTGTCTTGATTAACCCTTTTTGCAACTATTTTCTGAAGAAATAATGTATTATTCTACTTCCAGGGACCCTATTACAGTCGGATATGGTTCAGAACTGTAGAAAAACTGAGGTAAAATATACAAAAGGGTTACAAAAATCCACAATGTTACTTTTTTAAAGTTCCAGAATTTTCTATTTCTGATTTTGATTAAACAATTTTACTCTAAATTTTTAGATTCACCTTCACTGACAGGTGCAATTATATAGCCAGTTAAACAGTCTGTGGTCCATATGGGTCATATTTTTGTGTATTTGTAGAAAAATGCTTAAATTGTGTGGTGTTTTCACCGTAAGCAAAGCATTAGCAAAGCGTAAGCAAACTGTAAGCAAAGTAACTGTGTCTTGATAAACCCTTTGTGCAACTATTTTCTGAAGAAATAATGAATTATTCGACTTTCCTGGAACCTATTTCTGTCGAATATGGTGGAAAACTGTAGAAAAATTGAGGTAAAATATTCAAAAGGGTCACAAAAATCTATAATGTCACTTTAAGAGAGTAGCGGATTTATATATTTTTGGTTTTGATTTAACAATTTGGCCCTTAATATTTAGATTAATGATCAATAACAGGAACTATTTTGTAGCCAGGTAAACAGTCTGTGTCCCTATGGGTCATAATTGTGTGTATTTGTAGAAAAATGCCTAAATTGTGTGGTGTTTTCATCGTAAGCAAAGCATAAGCAAACTGTAAGCAAAGTAACTGTGTCTTGATAAATCCTTTTGGCAACTATTTTCTGAAGAAATAATGTATTATTCAACTTTCCGAGAATCTATTTCTGTCGAATATGGTGCAAAACTGTAGAAAAAATTTAAGTAAAATATGCAAAAGGGTCACAAAAATTCACAATGTTACTTTTATAAAGTATCAGAATTTTCTATTTCTGATTTTTATTAAACGATTTAACCCTTAATTTTTAGATTCACCTTCACTGACACGTGCAATTGTATAGCCAGGGAAGCAGTCTGTGTCCCTATGGGTCATATTGGTATATATTTATAGAAAAATGCTTAAGTTGTGTGAGGTTTTGACCGTAAGCAAAGCACAAGCAAAGCGTGAGCAATCTGTAGCATAGTAACTGTGTCTTGATAAATCCTTTTTGCAACTATTTTCTGAAGAAATAATGGATTATTCGACTTTCCTGGAACATATTTCTGCCAATATGGTGCAAAACTGAAGAAAAATTGAGGTAAAATGTGCAAAAGGGTCACAAAAATCTATAATGTCACTTGAAGAAAGTAGGGGATTTATATATTTTTGGTTCGATTTAACAATTTGTCCCTAAATATTTAGATTCCTGATGATTTACAGGAACTATTTTGTAGCCAGGGAAACAGTCTGTTTCCCTATGGGTCATATTTGTGTGTATTTGTAGAAAAATGCCTAAATTGTGTGGTGTTTTCATCGTAAGCAAAGCATAAGCAAACTGTAAGCAAAGTAACGGTGTCTCGATAAATCCTTTTTAACAACTATTTTCTGAAGAAATAATGTATTATTCTACTTCCCGGGAATCTTTTTCTGTCGAATATGGTGCAAAACTGTAGAAAAATGGAGGTAAAATATGCAATAGGGTCACAAAAATCCACAATGTCACTTTTATAAAGAATCAGAATTTTCTATTTCTGATTTTGATTAAACAATTTCACCCTTAATTTATAGATTCACTTTCACTGAGAGGTGCAATTATATAGCCAGGTAAACAGTCTGTGTTCCTATGGGTCATATTTGTGTGTATTTGTAGAAAAATGCTTAAATTGTGTGGTGTTTTCAACGTAAGCAAAGTATAAGCAAAGCATAAGCAAACTGTAAGCAAAAGAACTGTGTCTTGATAAACCCTTTTTGCAACTATTTTTTGAAGAAATAATGTATTATTCTACTTCCAGGGAACCTATTTCAGTCGAATATGGTGCAGAACTGTAGAAAAATTGAGGTAAAATATGCAAAAGGGTCACAAAAATCCACAATGTTACTTTCATAAAGTATCAGAATGTTCTATTTCTGATTTTGATTAAACGATTTTGCCCTTAATATTTAGATTCCTGATCACTAAGAGGAACTATTTTGCAGCCAGGTAAACAGTATGGTCCCTATTGGTCATATTTGTGTGTATTTGTAGAAAAATGCTTTAATTGTGTTGTGTTTTGAACGTAAGCAAAGCATAAGCAAACTATAAGCAAAGGAACTGTGTCTTGATAAACCCTTTTTGCAACTATTTTCTGAAGAAATAATGTATTATTCTACTTCCAGGGAACCTATTTCAGTCGAATATGGTGCAGAACTGTAGAAAAATTGATGTAAAATATGCAAAAGGGTCACAAAAATCCACAATGTTACTTTCATAAAGTATCAGAATGTTCTATTTCTGATTTTGATTAAACGATTTTGCCCTTAATATTTAGATTCCTGATCACTAAGAGGAACTATTTTGCAGCCAGGTAAACAGTATGGTCCCTATGGGTCATATTTGTGTGTATTTGTAGAAAAATGCTTTAATTGTGTTGTGTTTTCAACGTAAGCAAAGCATAAGCAAACCATAAGCAAAGGAACTGTCTATGGTAAACCCTTTTTGCAACTATTTTCTGAAGAAATAATGTATTATTCTACTTCCAGCGACCCTATTACAGTCGGATATGGTGCAGAACTGTAGAAAAATTTAGGTAAAATATGCAAAAGGGTCACAAAAATCCACAATGTTACTTTCATAAAGTATCAGAATGTTCTATTTCTGAATTTGATTAAACGATTTTACCCTTTATTTTTAGATTTACCTTCACTGACAGGGGCAATTATATAGCCAGGGAACCAATCTGTTTCCCTATGGGTCATATTTGTGTGTATTTGTAGAAAAATGCTTAAATTGTGTGGTGTTTTCATCGTAAGCAAAGCATAAGAAAACTGTAAGCAAAGGAACTGTGTCTCGATAAATCCTTTTTTACAACTATTTTCTGAAGAAATAATGTATTATTCTACTTCCCGGGAATCTTTTTCTGTCGAATATGGTGCAAAACTGTAGAAAAATGGAGGTTAAATATGCAAAAGGGTCACAAAAATCCACAATGTTACTTTTACAAAGAATCAGAATTTTCTATTTCTGATTTTGATTAAACAATTTCACCCTTAATTTATAAATTCACTTCCACTTAGAGGTGGAATTATATAGCCAGGTAAACAGTCTGTGTTCCTATGGGTCATATTTGTGTGTATTTGTAGAAGAATGCTTAAATTGTGTGGTGTTTTCATTGTAAGCAAAGCAGCGGATTTATATAATTTTGGTTTTGATTTCACAATTTTGCACTTAATATTTAGATTCCTGATCGCTAACAGGAACTATTTTGTAGCCAGGGAAACAGTCTGTTTCCCTATGGGTCATATTTGTGTGTATTTGTAGAAAAATGCCTAAATTGTGTGGTGTTTTTATCGTAAGCAAAGCATAAGTAAACTGTAAGCAAAGTAACTGTGTCTTGATAAATCCTTTTTGCAACTCTTTTCTGAAGAAATAATGTATTATTCTACTTCCCGGGAATCTATTTATGTTGAATATGGTTCAAAATCTAAGACAAATTGAGGCAAAATATGCAATAGGGTCAGAAAAGCTATAATGTCACTTTAAGAAAGTAGGTGATTTACATATTTTTGGTTTTGATTTAACAATTTTGCCCTTAATATTTAGATTCCTGATCACTAACAGGAACTATTTTGGAGCCAGGTAAACAGTCTGTGTTCCTATGGGTCATATTTGTGTGTATTTGTAGAAAAATGCTTAAATTGTGTTGTGTTTCAACGTAAGCAAAGCATAAGCAAAGCGTAAGCAAACTGTAAGCAATGGAACTGTGTCTTGATAAACCCTTTTTGCAACTATTTTCTGAAGAAATTATGTATTATTCTACTTCCAGGGACACTATTACAGTCGGATATGGTGCAGAACTGTAGAAAAATTGAGGTAAATTATGCAAAAGGGTCACAAAAATCCACAATGTTACTTTTATAAAGTATCAGAATGTTCTATTTCTGATTTTGATTAAACGATTTTGCCCTTAATATTTAGATTCCTGAATACTAAGAGGAACTATTTTGCAGCCAGGTAAACAGTATTGTCCCTATGGGTCATATTTGTGTGTATTTGTAGGAAAATGCTTAAATTGTGTTGTGTTTTCAAAGTAAGCAAAGCATAAGCAAAGCATAAGCAAACTATAAGCAAAGGAACTGTGTCTTGATAAATCCTTTTTGCAACTCTTTTCTGAAGAGAGAATGTAT
The DNA here is from genome assembly GCA_026874595.1 of Sipunculus nudus. Classification (NCBI taxonomy): domain Eukaryota; kingdom Metazoa; phylum Annelida; class Sipuncula; order Golfingiida; family Sipunculidae; genus Sipunculus; species Sipunculus nudus. Next base: position 207,287 of record JAPPUL010000151.1, read on the forward strand.
TATTCTACTTCCCGGGAATCTATTTCTGTTGAATATGGTGCAAAATTTAAGACAAATTGAGGCAAAATATGCAATAGGGTCACAAAAATCCACAATGTTACTTTTACAAGGTGCCAGAATTTTCTATTTCTGATTTTGATTAAACAATTTTACTCTAAATTTTCAGATTCACCTTCACTGACAGGTGCAATTATATAGCCAGGTAAACAGTCTCTGGTCCATATGGGTCATATTTTTGTGTATTTGTAGAAAAATGCTTAACTTGTGTGGGGTTTTCACCGTAAGCAAAACATAAGCAAAGCGTAAGCAAACTGTAAGCAAAGTAACTGTCTTGATTAATTCTTTTTGTAACTATTTTCTAAAGAAATGATGTATTATTCGACTATCCTGGAACCTATTTTTGTCGAATATGGTGGAAAACTGTAGAAAAATTGAGGTAAAATATTCAAAAGGGTCACAAAAATCTATAATGTCACTTTAAGAAAGTAGCGGATTTATATATTTTTGGTTTTGATTTAGCAATTTGGCCCTTAATATTTAGATTCCTGATCAATAACAGGAACTATTTTGTAGCCAGGTAAACAGTCTATGTCCTTATGGGTCATATTTGTGTGTATTTGTAGAAAAATGCCTAAATTGTGTGGTGTTTTCATCGTAAGCAAAGCATAAGCAAACTGTAAGCAAAGAAACTGTGTCTTGATAAATCCTTTTGGCAACTATTTTCTGAAGAAATAATGTATTATTCAACTTTCCGGGAATCTATTTCTGTCGAATATGGTGCAAAACTGTAGAAAAATTTAGGTAAAATATCCAAAGGGTCACAAAAATTCAGAATGCTACTTTTATAAAGTATCAGAATTTTCTATTTCTGATTTTGATTAAACATTTTTACTCTTAATTTTTAGATTCACCTTCACTGACAGGTGCAATTATATAGCCAGGGAACCAATCTGTGTCCCTATGGGTCATATTTGTGTGTATTTGTAGAAGAATGCTTAAATTGTGTGGTCTTTTTAACGTAAGCAAAGCATAAGCAAAGCGTAAGCAAACTGTAAGGAAAGGAACTGTATCTTGATAAACCCTTTTTGCAACTATTTTCTGAAGAAATAATGTATTATTCTACTTCCAGGGACCCTATTACAGTCGGATATGGTGCAGAACTGTAGAAAAATTGAGGTAAATTATGCAAAAGGGTCACAAAAATCCACAATGTTACTTTTATAAAGTATTAGAATGTTCTATTTCTGATTTTGATTAAACGATTTTGCCCTTAATATTTAGATTCCTGAATACTAACAGGAACTATTTTGCAGCCAGGTAAACAGTATTGTCCCTATGGGTCATATTTGTGTGTATTTGTAGAAAAATGCTTAAATTGTGTGGTGTTTTCACCGTAAGCAAAGCATAAGCAAAGCATAAGCAAACTGTAAGCAAAGTAACTGTGTCTTGATAAACCCTTTGTGCAACTATTTTCTGAAGAAATAATGAATTATTCGACTTTCCTGGAACCTATTTCTGTAGAATATGGTGAAAAACTGTAGAAAAATTGAGGTAAAATATTCAAAAGGGTCACAAAAATCTATAATGTCACTTTAAGAAAGTAGCGGATTTATATATTTTTGGTTTTGATTTAACAATTTGGCCCTTAATATTTAGATTCCTGATCACTAACAGGAACTATTTTGTAACCAGGTAAACAGACTGTGTCCCAGTGGGTCATATTTGTGTGTATTTGTAGAAAAATGCCCAAATTGTGTGGTGTTTTTATCGTAAGCAAAGCATAAGTAAACTGTAAGCAAAGAAACTGTGTCTTGATAAATCCTTTTTGCAACTCTTTTCTGAAGAAAAAATGTATTATACTACTTCCCGGGAATATATTTCTGTTGAATATGGTGGAAAATCTAAGAAAAATTGAGGCAAAATATGCAGTAGGGTCACAAAAATCTATGATGTCATTTTAAGAAAGTAGGGGATTTATATATTTTTGGTTTTGATTTAACAATTTTGCCCTTAATATTTAGATTCCTGATCACTAACAGGAACTATTTTGTAGCCAGGTAAACAGTCTGTGTTCCTATGTGTCATATTTATGTGTATTTGTAGAAAAAATGCTTAAATTGTGTGGTGTTTTCAACGTAAGCAAAGTATAAGCAAAGCGTGAGCAAACTGAAAGCAAAGGAACTGTGTCTTGATAAATCCTTTTTGCAACTATTTTTTGAAGAAATCATGTATTATTCTACTTCCCGGGAATCTATTTATGTTGAATATGGTGCAAAATCTAAGACAAATTGAGGCAAAATATGCAATAGGGTCACAAAAATCTATAATGTCACTTTAAGAAAGTAGCGGATTTATATATTTTTGGTTTTGATTTAACAATTTGGCCCTTAATATTTAGATTCCTGATCAATAACAGGAACTATTTTGTAGCCAGGTAAACAGTCTGTGTCTCTATGAGTCATATTTGTGTGTATTTGTAGAAAAATGCCTAAATTGTGTGGTGTTTTCATCGTAAGCAAAGCATAAGCAAACTGTAAGCAAAGTAACTGTGTCTTGATAAATCCTTTTGGCAACTATTTTCTTAAGAAATAATGTAATATTCAACTTTCCGAGAATCTATTTCTGTCGAATATGGTGCAAAACTGTAGAACAATTTAGGTAAAATATGCAAAAGGGTCACAAAAATTCACAATGTTACTTTTATAAAGTATCAGAATTTTCTATTTCTGATTTTTATTAAACGATTTAACCCTTAATTTTTAGATTCACCTTCACTGACAGGTGCAATTGTATAGCCAGGGAACTAGTCTGTGTCCCTATGGGTCATATTGGTATATATTTATAGAAAAATGCTTAAGTTGTGTGAGGTTTTGACCGTAAGCAAAGCATAAGCAAAGCATGAGCAATCTGTAGCAAAGTAACTGTGTCTTGATAAATCCTTTTTGCAACTATTTTCTGAAGAAATAATGGATTATTCGACTTTCCTGGAACCTATTTCTGTCAAATATGGTGCAAAACTGTAGAAAAATTTAGGTAAAATATGCAAAAGGGTCACTAAAATCCACCATGTTACTTTTATAAAGAATCAGAATGTTCTATTTCTGAATTTGATTAAACGATTTTACCCTTTATTTTTAGATTTACCTTCACTGACAGGGACAATTACATAGCCAGGGAACCAATCTGTTTCCCTATGGGTCATATTTGTGTGTATTTGTAGAAAAATGCCTAAATTGTGTGGTGTTTTCATTGTAAGCAAAGCATAAGCAAACTGTAAGCAAAGGAACTGTGTCTCGATAAATCCTTTTTTACAACTATTTTCTGAAGAAATAATGTATTATTCTACTTCCCGGGAATCTTTTTCTGTCGAATATGGTGCAAAACTGTAGAAAAATGGAGGTTAAATATGCAAAAGGGTCACAAAAATCCACAATGTTACTTTTACAAAGAATCAGAATTTTCTATTTCTGATTTTGATTAAACAATTTCACCCTTAATTTATAAATTCACTTCCACTTAGAGGTACAATTATATAGCCAGGTAAACAGTCTGTGTTCCTATGGGTCATATTTGTGTGTATTTGTAGAAGAATGCTTAAATTGTGTGGTGTTTTCATTGTAAGCAAAGCAGCGGATTTATATAATTTTGGTTTTGATTTCACAATTTTGCCTTAATATTTAGATTCCTGATCGCTAACAGGAACTATTTTGTAGGCAGGGAAACAGTCTGTTTCCCTATGGGTCATATTTGTGTGTATTTGTAGAAAAATGCCTAAATTGTGTGGTGTTTTTATCGTAAGCAAAGCATAAGTAAACTGTAAGCAAAGTAACTGTGTCTTGATAAATCCTTTTTGCAACTCTTTTCTGAAGAAATAATGTATTATTCTACTTCCCGGGAATCTATTTATGTTGAATATGGTGCAAAATCTAAGACAAATTGAGGCAAAATATGCAATAGGGTCACAAAAGCTATAATGTCACTTTAAGAAAGTAGGTGATTTACATATTTTTGGTTTTGATTTAACAATTTTGCCCTTAATATTTAGATTCCTGATCACTAACAGGAACTATTTTGGAGCCAGGTAAACAGTCTGTGTTCCTATGGGTCATATTTGTGTGTATTTGTAGAAAAATGCTTAAATTGTGTTGTGTTTTCAACGTAAGCAAAGCATAAGCAAAGCGTAAGCAAACTGTAAGCAATGGAACTGTGTCTTGATAAACCCTTTTTGCAACTATTTTCTGAAGAAATTATGTATTATTCTACTTCCAGGGACACTATTACAGTCGGATATGGTGCAGAACTGTAGAAAAATTGAGGTAAATTATGCAAAAGGGTCACAAAAATCCACAATGTTACTTTTATAAAGTATCAGAATGTTCTATTTCTGATTTTGATTAAACGATTTTGCCCTTAATATTTAGATTCCTGAATACTAAGAGGAACTATTTTGCAGCCAGGTAAACAGTATTGTCCCTATGGGTCCTATTTGTGTGTATTTGTAGAAAAATGCTTAAATTGTGTTGTGTTTTCAAAGTAAGCAAAGCATAAGCAAAGCATAAGCAAACTATAAGCAAAGGAACTGTGTCTTGATAAATCCTTTTTGCAACTCTTTTCTGAAGAGAGAATGTATTATTCTACTTCCCGGGAATCTATTTCTGTTGAATATGGTGCAAAATTTAAGACAAATTGAGGCAAAATATGCAATAGGGTCACAAAAATCCACAATGTTACTTTTACAAGGTGCCAGAATTTTCTATTTCTGATTTTGATTAAACAATTTTACTCTAAATTTTCAGATTCACCTTCACTGACAGGTGCAATTATATAGCCAGGTAAACAGTCTCTGGTCCATATGGGTCATATGTTTGTGTATTTGTAGAAAAATGCTTAACTTGTGTGGGGTTTTCACCGTAAGGAAAACATAAGCAAAGCGTAAGCAAACTGTAAGCAAAGTAACTGTCTTGATTAATTCTTTTTGTAACTATTTTCTAAAGAAATGATGTATTATTCGACTATCCTGGAACCTATTTTTGTCGAATATGGTGGAAAACTGTAGAAAAATTGGGGTAAAATATTCAAAAGGGTCACAAAAATCTATAATGTCACTTTAAGAAAGTAGCGGATTTATATATTTTTGGTTTTGATTTAGCAATTTGGCCCTTAATATTTAGATTCCTGATCAATAACAGGAACTATTTTGTAGCCAGGTAAACAGTCTATGTCCTTATGGGTCATATTTGTGTGTATTTGTAGAAAAATGCCTAAATTGTGTGGTGTTTTCATCGTAAGCAAAGCATAAGCAAACTGTAAGCAAAGAAACTGTGTCTTGATAAATCCTTTTGGCAACTATTTTCTGAAGAAATAATGTCTTATTCAACTTTCCGGGAATCTATTTCTGTCGAATATGGTGCAAAACTGTAGAAAAATTTAGGTAAAATATCCAAAGGGTCACAAAAATTCAGAATGCTACTTTTATAAAGTATCAGAATTTTCTATTTCTGATTTTGATTAAACATTTTTACTCTTAATTTTTAGATTCACCTTCACTGACAGGTGCAATTATATAGCCAGGGAACCAATCTGTGTCCCTATGGGTCATATTTGTGTGTATTTGTAGAAGAATGCTTAAATTGTGTGGTCTTTTTAACGTAAGCAAAGTATAAGCAAAGCGTAAGCAAACTGTAAGGAAAGGAACTGTATCTTGATAAACCCTTTTTGCAACTATTTTCTGAAGAAATAATGTATTATTCTACTTCCAGGGACCCTATTACAGTCGGATATGGTGCAGAACTGTAGAAAAATTGAGGTAAATTATGCAAAAGGGTCACAAAAATCCACAATGTTACTTTTATAAAGTATTAGAATGTTCTATTTCTGATTTTGATTAAACGATTTTGCCCTTAATATTTAGATTCCTGAATACTAACAGGAACTATTTTGCAGCCAGGTAAACAGTATTGTCCCTATGGGTCATATTTGAGTGTATTTGTAGAAAAAATGCTTAAATTGTGTGGTGTTTTCACCGTAAGCAAAGCATAAGCAAAGCATAAGCAAACTGTAAGCAAAGTAACTGTGTCTTGATAAACCCTTTGTGCAACTATTTTCTGAAGAAATAATGAATTATTCGACTTTCATGGAACCTATTTCTGTAGAATATGGTGAAAAACTGTAGAAAAATTGAGGTAAAATATTCAAAAGGGTCACAAAAATCTATAATGTCACTTTAAGAAAGTAGCGGATTTATATATTTTTGGTTTTGATTTAACAATTTGGCCCTTAATATTTAGATTCCTGATCACTAACAGGAACTATTTTGTAACCAGGTAAAGAGACTGTGTCCCAGTGGGTCATATTTGTGTGTATTTGTAGAAAAATGCCTTAATTGTGTGGTGTTTTTATCGTAAGCAAAGCATAAGTAAACTGTAAGCAAAGAAACTGTGTCTTGATAAATCCTTTTTGCAACTCTTTTCTGAAGAAAAAATGTATTATACTACTTCCCGGGAATATATTTCTGTTGAATATGGTGGAAAATCTAAGAAAAATTGAGGCAAAATATGCAGTAGGGTCACAAAAATCTATGATGTCATTTTAAGAAAGTAGGGGATTTATATATTTTTGGTTTTGATTTAACAATTTTGCCCTTAATATTTAGATTCCTGATCACTAACAGGAACTATTTTGTAGCCAGGTAAACAGTCTGTGTTCCTATGTGTCATATTTATGTGTATTTGTAGAAAAAATGCTTAAATTGTGTGGTGTTTTCAACGTAAGCAAAGTATAAGCAAAGCGTGAGCAAACTGAAAGCAAAGGAACTGTGTCTTGATAAATCCTTTTTGCAACTATTTTTTGAAGAAATAATGTATTATTCTACTTCCAGGGACCCTATTTCAGTCGAATATGGTGCAGAACTGTAGAAAAACTGAGGTAAAATATGCAAAAGGGTCACAAAAATCCACAATGTTACTTTTATAAAGTATCAGAATGTTCTATTTCTGATTTTGATTAAACGATTTTGCCCTTAACATTTAGATTCCTGATAACTAACAGGAACCATTTTGTAGCCAGGTAAACAGTCCGTGTTAGTATGGGTTATATTTGTGTCTATTTGTAGAAAAATGCTTTAATTGTGTCGTGTTTTCAACGTAAGCAAAGCATAAGCAAAGCGTAAACAAACTGTAAGCAAAGGAACTGTGTCTTGATAAACCCTTTTTGCAACTATTTTCTGAAGAAATAATGTATTATTCTACTTCCAGGGACCCTATTACAGTCGAATATGGTGCAGAACTGTAGAAAAACTGAGGTAAAATATACAAAAGGGTTACAAAAATCCACAATGTTACTTTTATAAAGTTCCAGAATTTTCTATTTCTGATTTTGATTAAACAATTTTACTCTAAATTTTTAGATTCACCTTCACTGACAGGTGCAATTATATAGCCAGTTAAACAGTCTGTGGTCCATATGGGTCATATTTATGTGTATTTGTAGAAAAAATGCTTAAATTGTGTGGTGTTTTCAACGTAAGCAAAGTATAAGCAAAGCGTGAGCAAACTGAAAGCAAAGGAACTGTGTCTTGATAAATCCTTTTTGCAACTATTTTTTGAAGAAATAATGTATTATTCTACTTCCAGTGACCCTATTTCAGTCGAATATGGTGCAGAACTGTAGAAAAACTGAGGTAAAATATGCAAAAGGGTCACAAAAATCCACAATGTTACTTTTATAAAGTATCAGAATGTTCTATTTCTGATTTTGATTAAACGATTTTGCCCTTAATATTTAGATTCCTGATCCCTAACAGGAACTATTTTGCAGCCAGGTAAACAGTATTGTCCCTATGGGTCATATTTGTGTGTATTTGTAGAAAAATGCTTAAATTGTGAGGTGTTTTCACCGTAAGCAAAGCATAAGCAAAGCATAAGCAAACTGTAAGCAAAGTAACTGTGTCTTGATAAACCTTTTGTGCAACTATTTTCTGAAGAAATAATGAATTATTCGACTTTCCTGGAACCTATTTCTGTAGAATATGGTGAAAAACTGTAGAAAAATTGAGGTAAAATATTCAAAAGGGTCACAAAAATCTATAATGTCACTTTAAGAAAGTAACGGATTTATATATTTTTGGTTTTGATTTAACAATTTGGCCCTTAATATTTAGATTCCTGATCACTAACAGGAACTATTTTGTAACCAGGTAAACAGACTGTGTCCCTGTGGGTCATATTTGTGTGTATTTGTAGAAAATGCCTAAATTGTGTGGTGTTTTTATCGTAAGCAAAGCATAAGTAAACTGTAAGCAAAGAAACTATGTCTTGATAAATCCTTTTTGCAACTCTTTTCTGAAGAAAAAATGTATTATACTACTTCCCGGGAATATATTTCTGTTGAATATGGTGGAAAATCTAAGAAAAATTGAGGCAAAATATGCAGTAGGGTCACAAAAATCTATAATGTCATTTTAAGAAAGTAGGGGATTTATATATTTTTGGTTTTGATTTAACAATTTTGCCCTTAATATTTAGATTCCTGATCACTAACAGGAACTATTTTGTAGCCAGGTAAACAGTCTGTGTTCCTATGTGTCATATTTATGTGTATTTGTAGAAAAAAGGCTTAAATTGTGTGGTGTTTTCAACGTAAGCAAAGTATAAGCAAAGCGTAAGCAAACTGTAAGCAAAGGAACTGTGTCTTGATAAATCCTTTTTGCAACTATTTTTTGAAGAAATAATGTATTATTCTACTTCCAGGGACCCTATTTCAGTCGAATATGGTGCAGAACTGTAGAAAAACTGAGGTAAAATATGCAAAAGGGTCACAAAAATCCACAATGTTACTTTTATTATGTATCAGAATGTTCTATTTCTGATTTTGATTAAACGATTTTGCCCTTAACATTTAGATTCCTGATAACTAACAGGAACTATTTTGTAGCCAGGTAAACAGTCCGTGTTAGTATGGGTTATATTTGTGTCTATTTGTAGAAAAATGCTTAAATTGTGTCGTGTTTTCAACGTAAGCAAAGCATAAGCAAAGCGTAAACAAACTGTAAGCAAAGGAACTGTGTCTTGATTAACCCTTTTTGCAACTATTTTCTGAAGAAATAATGTATTATTCTACTTCCAGGGACCCTATTACAGTCGGATATGGTGCAGAACTGTAGAAAAACTGAGGTAAAATATACAAAAGGGTTACAAAAATCCACAATGTTACTTTTTTAAAGTTCCAGAATTTTCTATTTCTGATTTTGATTAAACAATTTTACTCTAAATTTTTAGATTCACCTTCACTGACAGGTGCAATTGTATAGCCAGGGAACTAGTCTGTGTCCCTATGGGTCATATTGGTATATATTTATAGAAAAATGCTTAAGTTGTGTGAGGTTTTGACCGTAAGCAAAGCATAAGCAAAGCATGAGCAATCTGTAGCAAAGTAACTGTGTCTTGATAAATCCTTTTTGCAACTTTTTTCTGATGAAATAATGGATTATTCGACTTTCCTGGAACCTATTTCTGTCAAATATGGTGCAAAACTGTAGAAAAATTTAGGTAAAATATGCAAAAGGGTCACTAAAATCCACCATGTTACTTTTATAAAGAATCAGAATTTTCTATTTCTGAATTTGATTAAACGATTTTACCCTTTATTTTTAGATTTACCTTCACTGACAGGGACAATTACATAGCCAGGGAACCAATCTGTTTCCCTATGGGTCATATTTGTGTGTATTTGTAGAAAAATGCCTAAATTGTGTGGTGTTTTCATTGTAAGCAAAGCATAAGCAAACTGTAAGCAAAGGAACTGTGTCTCGATAAATCCTTTTTTACAACTATTTTCTGAAGAAATAATGTATTATTCTACTTCCCGGGAATCTTTTTCTGTCGAATATGGTGCAAAACTGTAGAAAAATGGAGGTTAAATATGCAAAAGGGTCACAAAAATCCACAATTTTACTTTTACAAAGAATCAGAATTTTCTATTTCTGATTTTGATTAAACAATTTCACCCTTAATTTATAAATTCACTTCCACTTAGAGGTACAATTATATAGCCAGGTAAACAGGCTGTGTTCCTATGGGTCATATTTGTGTGTATTTGTAGAAGAATGCTTAAATTGTGTGGTGTTTTCATTGTAAGCAAAGCAGCGGATTTATATAATTTTGGTTTTGATTTCACAATTTTGCCCTTAATATTTAGATTCCTGATCGCTAACAGGAACTATTTTGTAGGCAGGGAAACAGTCTGTTTCCCTATGTGTCATATTTTTGTGTATTTGTAGAAAAATGCCTAAATTGTGTGGTGTTTTTATCGTAAGCAAAGCATAAGTAAACTGTAAGCAAAGTAACTGTGTCTTGATAAATCCTTTTTGCAACTCTTTTCTGAAGAAATAATGTATTATTCTACTTCCCGGGAATCTATTTATGTTGAATATGGTGCAAAATCTAAGACAAATTGAGGCAAAATATGCAATAGGGTCACAAAAGCTATAATGTCACTTTAAGAAAGTAGGTGATTTACATATTTTTGGTTTTGATTTAACAATTTTGTCCTTAATATTTAGATTCCTGATCACTAACAGGAACTATTTTGGAGCCAGGTAAACAGTCTGTGTTCCTATGGGTCATATTTGTGTGTATTTGTAGAAAAATGCTTAAATTGTGTTGTGTTTTCAACGTAAGCAAAGCATAAGCAAAGCGTAAGCAACCTGTAAGCAATGGAACTGTGTCTTGATAAACCCTTTTTGCAACTATTTTCTGAAGAAAATATGTATTATTCTACTTCCAGGGACACTATTACAGTCGGATATGGTGCAGAACTGTAGAAAAAATGAGGTAAATTATGCAAAAGGGTCACAAAAATCCACAATGTTACTTTTATAAAGTATCAGAATGTTCTATTTCTGATTTTGATTAAACGATTTTGCCCTTAATATTTAGATTCCTGAATACTAAGAGGAACTATTTTGCAGCCAGGTAAACAGTATTGTCCCTATGGGTCCTATTTGTGTGTATTTGTAGAAAAATGCTTAAATTGTGTTGTGTTTTCAAAGTAAGCAAAGCATAAGCAAAGCATAAGCAAACTATAAGCAAAGGAACTGTGTCTTGATAAATCCTTTTTGCAACTCTTTTCTGAAGAGAGAATGTATTATTCTACTTCCCGGGAATCTATTTCTGTTGAATATGGTGCAAAATTTAAGACAAATTGAGGCAAAATATGCAATAGGGTCACAAAAATCCACAATGTTACTTTTACAAGGTGCCAGAATTTTCTATTTCTGATTTTGATTAAACAATTTTACTCTAAATTTTCAGATTCACCTTCACTGACAGGTGCAATTATATAGCCAGGGAACCAATCTGTGTCCCTATGGGTCATATTTGTGTGTATTTGTAGAAGAATGCTTAAATTGTGTGGTCTTTTTAACGTAAGCAAAGTATAAGCAAAGCGTAAGCAAACTGTAAGGAAAGGAACTGTATCTTGATAAACCCTTTTTGCTACTATTTTCTGAAGAAATAATGTATTATTCTACTTCCAGGGACCCTATTACAGTCGGATATGGTGCAGAACTGTAGAAAAATTGAGGTAAATTATGCAAAAGGGTCACAAAAATCCACAATGTTACTTTTATAAAGTATTAGAATGTTCTATTTCTGATTTTGATTAAACGATTTTGCCCTTAATATTTAGATTCCTGAATACTAACAGGAACTATTTTGCAGCCAGGTAAACAGTATTGTCCCTATGGGTCATATTTGAGTGTATTTGTAGAAAAAATGCTTAAATTGTGTGGTGTTTTCACCGTAAGCAAAGCATAAGCAAAGCATAAGCAAACTGTAAGCAAAGTAACTGTGTCTTGATAAACCCTTTGTGCAACTATTTTCTGAAGAAATAATGAATTATTCGACTTTCCTGGAACCTATTTCTGTAGAATATTGTGAAAAACTGTAGAAAAATTGAGGTAAAATATTCAAAAGGGTCACAAAAATCTATAATGTCACTTTAAGAAAGTAGCGGATTTATATATTTTTGGTTTTGATTTAACAATTTGGCCCTTAATATTTAGATTCCTGATCACTAACAGGAACTATTTTGTAACCAGGTAAACAGTCTGTGTTCCTATGTGTCATATTTATGTGTATTTGTAGAAAAAATGCTTAAATTGTGTGGTGTTTTCAACGTAAGCAAAGTATAAGCAAAGCGTGAGTAAACTGAAAGCAAAGGAACTGTGTCTTGATAAATCCTTTTTGCAACTATTTTTTGAAGAAATAATGTATTATTCTACTTCCAGGGACCCTATTTCAGTCGAATATGGTGCAGAACTGTAGAAAAACTGAGGTAAAATATGCAAAAGGGTCACAAAAATCCACAATGTTACTTTTATAAAGTATCAGAATGTTCTATTTCTGATTTTGATTAAACGATTTTGCCCTTAACATTTAGATTCCTGATAACTAACAGGAACCATTTTGTAGCCAGGTAAACAGTCCGTGTTAGTATGGGTTATATTTGTGTCTATTTGTAGAAAAATGCTTAAATTGTGTCGTGTTTTCAACGTAAGCAAAGCATAAGCAAAGCGTAAACAAACTGTCAGCAAAGGAACTGTGTCTTGATAAACCCTTTTTGCAACTATTTTCTGAAGAAATAATGTATTATTCTACATCCAGGGACCCTATTACAGTCGAATATAGTGCAGAACTGTAGAAAAACTGAGGTAAAATATACAAAAGGGTTACAAAAATCCACAATGTTACTTTTATAAAGTTCCAGAATTTTCTATTTCTGATTTTGATTAAACAATTTTACTCTAAATTTTTAGATTCACCTTCACTGACAGGTGCAATTATATAGCCAGTTAAACAGTCTGTGGTCCATATGTGTCATATTTATATGTATTTGTAGAAAAAATGCTTAAATTGTGTGGTGTTTTCAACGTAAGCAAAGTATAAGCAAAGCGTGAGCAAACTGAAAGCAAAGGAACTGTGTCTTGATAAATCCTTTTTGCAACTATTTTTTGAAGAAATAATGTATTATTCTACTTCCAGTGACCCTATTTCAGTCGAATATGGTGCAGAACTGTAGAAAAACTGAGGTAAAATATGCAAAAGGGTCACAAAAATCCACAATGTTACTTTTATAAAGTATCAGAATGTTCTATTTCTGATTTTGATTAAACGATTTTGCCCTTAATATTTAGATTCCTGATCCCTAACAGGAACTATTTTGCAGCCAGGTAAACAGTTTTGTCCCTATGGGTCATATTTGTGTGTATTTGTAGAAAAATGCTTAAATTGTGAGGTGTTTTCACCGTAAGCAAAGCATAAGCAAAGCATAAGCAAACTGTAAGCAAAGTAACTGTGTCTTGATAAACCCTTTGTGCAACTATTTTCTGAAGAAATAATGAATTATTCGACTTTCCTGGAACCTATTTCTGTAGAATATGGTGAAAAACTGTAGAAAAATTGAGGTAAAATATTCAAAAGGGTCACAAAAATCTATAATGTCACTTTAAGAAAGTAACGGATTTATATATTTTTGGTTTTGATTTAACAATTTGGCCCTTAATATTTAGATTCCTGATCACTAACAGGAACTATTTTGTAACCAGGTAAACAGACTGTGTCCCTGTGGGTCATATTTGTGTGTATTTGTAGAAAAATGCCTTAATTGTGTGGTGTTTTTATCGTAAGCAAAGCATAAGTAAACTGTAAGCAAAGAAACTATGTCTTGATAAATCCTTTTTGCAACTCTTTTCTGAAGAAAAAATGTATTATACTACTTCCCGGGAATATATTTCTGTTGAATATGGTGGAAAATCTAAGAAAAATTGAGGCAAAATACGCAGTAGGGTCACAAAAATCTATAATGTCATTTTAAGAAAGTAGGGGATTTATATATTTTTGGTTTTGATTTAACAATTTTGTCCTTAATATTTAGATTCCTGATCACTAACAGGAACTATTTTGTAGCCAGGTAAACAGTCTGTGTTCCTATGTGTCATATTTATGTGTATTTGTAGAAAAAATGCTTAAATTGTGTGGTGTTTTCAACGTAAGCAAAGTATAAGCAAAGCGTAAGCAAACTGTAAGCAAAGGAACTGTGTCTTGATAAATCCTTTTTGCAACTATTTTTTGAAGAAATAATGTATTATTCTACTTCCAGGGACCCTATTTCAGTCGGATATGGTGCAGAACTGTAGAAAAACTGAGGTAAAATATACAAAAGGGTTACAAAAATCCACAATGTTACTTTTTTAAAGTTCCAGAATTTTCTATTTCTGATTTTGATTACTTTGAAACTATGTCTTGATAAATCCTTTTTGCAACTCTTTTCTGAAGAAAAAATGTATTATACTACTTCCCGGGAATATATTTCTGTTGAATATGGTGGAAAATCTAAGAAAAACTGAGGTAAAATATGCAAAAGGGTCACAAAAATCCACAATGTTACTTTTATAAAGTATCAGAATGTTCTATTTCTGATTTTGATTAAACGATTTTGCCCTTAACATTTAGATTCCTGATAACTAACAGGAACTATTTTGTAGCCAGGTAAACAGTCCGTGTTAGTATGGGTTATATTTGTGTCTATTTGTAGAAAAATGCTTAAATTGTGTCGTGTTTTCAACGTAAGCAAAGCATAAGCAAAGCGTAAACAAACTGTAAGCAAAGGAACTGTGTCTTGATTAACCCTTTTTGCAACTATTTTCTGAAGAAATAATGTATTATTCTACTTCCAGGGACCCTATTACAGTCGGATATGGTTCAGAACTGTAGAAAAACTGAGGTAAAATATACAAAAGGGTTACAAAAATCCACAATGTTACTTTTTTAAAGTTCCAGAATTTTCTATTTCTGATTTTGATTAAACAATTTTACTCTAAATTTTTAGATTCACCTTCACTGACAGGTGCAATTATATAGCCAGTTAAACAGTCTGTGGTCCATATGGGTCATATTTTTGTGTATTTGTAGAAAAATGCTTAAATTGTGTGGTGTTTTCACCGTAAGCAAAGCATTAGCAAAGCGTAAGCAAACTGTAAGCAAAGTAACTGTGTCTTGATAAACCCTTTGTGCAACTATTTTCTGAAGAAATAATGTATTATTCTACTTCCCGGGAATCTTTTTCTGTCGAATATGGTGCAAAACTGTAGAAAAATGGAGGTTAAATATGCAAAAGGGTCACAAAAATCCACAATGTTACTTTTACAAAGAATCAGAATTTTCTATTTCTGATTTTGATTAAACAATTTCACCCTTAATTTATAAATTCACTTCCACTTAGAGGTGGAATTATATAGCCAGGTAAACAGTCTGTGTTCCTATGGGTCATATTTGTGTGTATTTGTAGAAGAATGCTTAAATTGTGTGGTGTTTTCATTGTAAGCAAAGCAGCGGATTTATATAATTTTGGTTTTGATTTCACAATTTTGCACTTAATATTTAGATTCCTGATCGCTAACAGGAACTATTTTGTAGCCAGGGAAACAGTCTGTTTCCCTATGGGTCATATTTGTGTGTATTTGTAGAAAAATGCCTAAATTGTGTGGTGTTTTTATCGTAAGCAAAGCATAAGTAAACTGTAAGCAAAGTAACTGTGTCTTGATAAATCCTTTTTGCAACTCTTTTCTGAAGAAATAATGTATTATTCTACTTCCCGGGAATCTATTTATGTTGAATATGGTGCAAAATCTAAGACAAATTGAGGCAAAATATGCAATAGGGTCAGAAAAGCTATAATGTCACTTTAAGAAAGTAGGTGATTTACATATTTTTGGTTTTGATTTAACAATTTTGCCCTTAATATTTAGATTCCTGATCACTAACAGGAACTATTTTGGAGCCAGGTAAACAGTCTGTGTTCCTATGGGTCATATTTGTGTGTATTTGTAGAAAAATGCTTAAATTGTGTTGTGTTTCAACGTAAGCAAAGCATAAGCAAAGCGTAAGCAAACTGTAAGCAATGGAACTGTGTCTTGATAAACCCTTTTTGCAACTATTTTCTGAAGAAATTATGTATTATTCTACTTCCAGGGACACTATTACAGTCGGATATGGTGCAGAACTGTAGAAAAATTGAGGTAAATTATGCAAAATGGTCACAAAAATCCACAATGTTACTTTTATAAAGTATCAGAATGTTCTATTTCTGATTTTGATTAAACGATTTTGCCCTTAATATTTAGATTCCTGAATACTAAGAGGAACTATTTTGCAGCCAGGTAAACAGTATTGTCCCTATGGGTCATATTTGTGTGTATTTGTAGGAAAATGCTTAAATTGTGTTGTGTTTTCAAAGTAAGCAAAGCATAAGCAAAGCATAAGCAAACTATAAGCAAAGGAACTGTGTCTTGATAAATCCTTTTTGCAACTCTTTTCTGAAGAGAGAATGTATTATTCTACTTCCCGGGAATCTATTTCTGTTGAATATGGTGCAAAATTTAAGACAAATTGAGGCAAAATATGCAATAGGGTCACAAAAATCCACAATGTTACTTTTACAAGGTGCCAGAATTTTCTATTTCTGATTTTGATTAAACAATTTTACTCTACATTTTCAGATTCACCTTCACTGACAGGTGCAATTATATAGCCAGGTAAACAGTCTCTGGTCCATATGGGTCATATTTTTGTGTATTTGTAGAAAAATGCTTAACTTGTGTGGGGTTTTCACCGTAAGCAAAACATAAGCAAAGCGTAAGCAAACTGTAAGCAAAGTAACTGTCTTGATTAATTCTTTTTGTAACTATTTTCTAAAGAAATGATGTATTATTCGACTATCCTGGAACCTATTTTTGTCGAATATGGTGGAAAACTGTAGAAAAATTGAGGTAAAATATTCAAAAGGGTCACAAAAATCTATAATGTCACTTTAAGAAAGTAGCGGATTTATATATTTTTGGTTTTGATTTAGCAATTTGGCCCTTAATATTTAGATTCCTGATCAATAACAGGAACTATTTTGTAGCCAGGTAAACAGTCTATGTCCTTATGGGTCATATTTGTGTGTATTTGTAGAAAAATGCCTAAATTGTGTGGTGTTTTCATCGTAAGCAAAGCATAAGCAAACTGTAAGCAAAGAAACTGTGTCTTGATAAATCCTTTTGGCAACTATTTTCTGAAGAAATAATGTATTATTCAACTTTCCGGGAATCTATTTCTGTCGAATATGGTGCAAAACTGTAGAAAAATTTAGGTAAAATATCCAAAGGGTCACAAAAATTCAGAATGCTACTTTTATAAAGTATCAGAATTTTCTATTTCTGATTTTGATTAAACATTTTTACTCTTAATTTTTAGATTCACCTTCACTGACAGGTGCAATTATATAGCCAGGGAACCAATCTGTGTCCCTATGGGTCATATTTGTGTGTATTTGTAGAAGAATGCTTAAATTGTGTGGTCTTTTTAACGTAAGCAAAGCATAAGCAAAGCGTAAGCAAACTGTAAGGAAAGGAACTGTATCTTGATAAACCCTTTTTGCAACTATTTTCTGAAGAAATAATGTATTATTCTACTTCCAGGGACCCTATTACAGTCGGATATGGTGCAGAACTGTAGAAAAATGGAGGTAAATTATGCAAAAGGGTCACAAAAATCCACAATGTTACTTTTATAAAGTATTAGAATGTTCTATTTCTGATTTTGATTAAACGATTTTGCCCTTAATATTTAGATTCCTGAATACTAACAGGAACTATTTTGCAGCCAGGTAAACAGTATTGTCCCTATGGGTCATATTTGTGTGTATTTGTAGAAAAATGCTTAAATTGTGTGGTGTTTTCACCGTAAGCAAAGGATAAGCAAAGCATAAGCAAACTGTAAGCAAAGTAACTGTGTCTTGATAAACCCTTTGTGCAACTATTTTCTGAAGAAATAATGAATTATTCGACTTTCCTGGAACCTATTTCTGTAGAATATGATGAAAAACTGTAGAAAAATTGAGGTAAAATATTCAAAAGGGTCACAAAAATCTATAATGTCACTTTAAGAAAGTAGCGGATTTATATATTTCTGGTTTTGATTTAACAATTTGGCCCTTAATATTTAGATTCCTGATCACTAACAGGAACTATTTTGTAACCAGGTAAACAGACTGTCTCCCAGTGGGTCATATTTGTGTGTATTTGTAGAAAAATGCCTAAATTGTGTGGTGTTTTTATCGTAAGCAAAGCATAAGTAAACTGTAAGCAAAGAAACTGTGTCTTGATAAATCCTTTTTGCAACTCTTTTCTGAAGAAAAAATGTATTATACTACTTCCCGGGAATCTATTTCTGTTGAATATGGTGGAAAATCTAAGAAAAATTGAAGCAAAATATGCAGTAGGGTCACAAAAATCTATGATGTCATTTTAAGAAAGTAGGGGATTTATATATTTTTGGTTTTGATTTAACAATTTTGCCCTTAATATTTAGATTCCTGATCACTAACAGGAACTATTTTGTAGCCAGGTAAACAGTCTGTGTTCCTATGTGTCATATTTATGTGTATTTGTAGAAAAAATGCTTAAATTGTGTGGTGTTTTCAACGTAAGCAAAGTATAAGCAAAGCGTGAGCAAACTGAAAGCAAAGGAACTGTGTCTTGATAAATCCTTTTTGCAACTATTTTTTGAAGAAATAATGTATTATTCTACTTCCAGGGACCCTATTTCAGTCGAATATGGTGCAGAACTATAGAAAAACTGAGGTAAAATATGCAAAAGGGTCACAAAAATCCACAATGTTACTTTTATAAAGTATCAGAATGTTCTATTTCTGATTTTGATTAAACGATTTTGCCCTTAACATTTAGATTCCTGATAACTAACAGGAACCATTTTGTAGCCAGGTAAACAGTCCGTGTTTGTATGGGTTATATTTGTGTCTATTTGTAGAAAAATGCTTAAATTGTGTCGTGTTTTCAACGTAGGCAAAGCATAAGCAAAGCGTAAACAAACTGTAAGCAAAGGAACTGTGTCTTGATGAACCCTTTTTGCAACTTTTTTCTGAAGAAATAATGTATTATTCTACTTCCAGGGACCCTATAACAGTCGAATATGGTGCAGAACTGTAGAAAAACTGAGGTAAAATATACAAAAGGGTTACAAAAATCCACAATGTTACTTTTATAAAGTTCCAGAATTTTCTATTTCTGATTTTGATTAAACGATTTTGCCCTTAATAATTAGATTCCTGATCCCTAACAGGAACTATTTTGCAGCCAGGTAAACAGCATTGTCCCTATGGGTCATATTTGTGTGTATTTGTAGAAAAATGCTTAAATTGTGAGGTGTTTTCACCGTAAGCAAAGCATAAGCAAAGCATAAGCAAACTGTAAGCAAAGTAAATGTGTCTTGATAAACCCTTTGTGCAACTATTTTCTGAAGAAATAATCAATTATTCGACTTTCCTGGAACCTATTTCTGTAGAATATGGTGAAAAACTGTAGAAAAATTGAGGTAAAATATTCAAAAGGGTCACAAAAATCTATAATGTCACTTTAAGAAAGTAACGGATTTATATATTTTTGGTTTTGATTTAACAATTTGGCCCTTAATATTTAGATTCCTGATCACTAACAGGAACTATTTTGTAATCAGGTAAACAGACTGTGTCCCTGTGGGTCATATTTGTGTGTATTTGTAGAAAAATGCCTAAATTGTGTGGTGTTTTTATCGTAAGCAAAGCATAAGTAAACTGTAAGCAAAGAAACTATGTCTTGATAAATCCTTTTTGCAACTCTTTTCTGAAGAAAAAATGTATTATACTACTTCCCGGGAATATATTTCTGTTGAATATGGTGGAAAATCTAAGAAAAATTGAGGCAAAATATGCAGTAGGGTCACAAAAATCTATAATGTCATTTTAAGAAAGTAGGGGATTTATATATTTTTGGTTTTGATTTAACAATTTCGCCCTTAATATTTAGATTCCTGATCACTAACAGGAACTATTTTGTAGCCAGGTAAACAGTCTGTGTTCCTATGTGTCATATTTATGTGTATTTGTAGAAAAAATGCTTAAATTGTGTGGTGTTTTCAACGTAAGCAAAGTATAAGCAAAGCGTAAGCAAACTGTAAGCAAAGGAACTGTGTCTTGATAAATCCTTTTTGCAACTATTTTTTGAAGAAATAATGTATTATTCTACTTCCAGGGACCCTATTTCAGTCGAATATGGTGCAGAACTGTAGAAAAACTGAGGTAAAATATGCAAAAGGGTCACAAAAATCCACAATGTTACTTTTATAAAGTATCAGAATGTTCTATTTCTGATTTTGATTAAACGATTTTGCCCTTAACATTTAGATTCCTGATAACTAACAGGAACTATTTTGTAGCCAGGTAAACAGTCCGTGTTAGTATGGGTTATATTTGTGTCTATTTGTAGAAAAATGCTTAAATTGTGTCGTGTTTTCAACGTAAGCAAAGCATAAGCAAAGCGTAAACAAACTGTAAGCAAAGGAACTGTGTCTTGATAAACCCTTTTTGCAACTATTTTCTGAAGAAATAATGTATTATTCTACTTCCAGGGACCCTATTACAGTCGGATATGGTGCAGAACTGTAGAAAAACTGAGGTAAAATATGCAAAAGGGTTACAAAAATCCACAATGTTACTTTTTTAAAGTTCCAGAATTTTCTATTTCTGATTTTGATTAAACAATTTTACTCTAAATTTTTAGATTCACCTCACTGACAGGTGCAATTATATAGCCAGTTAAACAGTCTGTGGTCCATATGGGTCATATTTTTGTGTATTTGTATTAAAATGCTTAAATTGTGTGGTGTTTTCACCGTAAGCAAAGCATTAGCAAAGCGTAAGCAAACTGTAAGCAAAGTAACTGTGTCTTGATAAACCCTTTGTGCAACTATTTTCTGAAGAAATAATGAATTATTCGACTTTCCTGGAACCTATTTCTGTCGAATATGGTGGAAAACTGTAGAAAAATTGAGGTAAAATATTCAAAAGGGTCACAAAAATCTATAATGTCACTTTAAGAGAGTAACGGATTTATATATTTTTGGTTTTGATTTAACAATTTGGCCCTTAATATTTAGATTAATGATCAATGACAGGAACTATTTTGTAGCCAGGTAAACAGTCTGTGTCCCTATGGGTCATATTTGTGTGTATTTGTAGAAAAATGCCTAAATTGTGTGGTGTTTTCATCGTAAGCAAAGCATAAGCAAACTGTAAGCAAAGTAACTGTGTCTTGATAAATCCTTTTGGCAACTATTTTCTGAAGAAATAATGTATTATTCAACTTTCCGAGAATCTATTTCTGTCGAATATGGTGCAAAACTGTAGAAAAAATTTAAGTAAAATATGCAAAAGGGTCACAAAAATTCACAATGTTACTTTTATAAAGTATCAGAATTTTCTATTTCTGATTTTTATTAAACGATTTAACCCTTAATTTTTAGATTCACCTTCACTGACACGTGCAATTGTATAGCCAGGGAAGCAGTCTGTGTCCCTATGGGTCATATTGGTATATATTTATAGAAAAATGCTTAAGTTGTGTGAGGTTTTGACCGTAAGCAAAGCACAAGCAAAGCGTGAGCAATCTGTAGCATAGTAACTGTGTCTTGATAAATCCTTTTTGCAACTATTTTCTGAAGAAATAATGGATTATTCGACTTTCCTGGAACATATTTCTGCCAATATGGTGCAAAACTGAAGAAAAATTGAGGTAAAATGTGCAAAAGGGTCACAAAAATCTATAATGTCACTTGAAGAAAGTAGGGGATTTATATATTTTTGGTTCGATTTAACAATTTGTCCCTAAATATTTAGATTCCTGATGATTTACAGGAACTATTTTGTAGCCAGGGAAACAGTCTGTTTCCCTATGGGTCATATTTGTGTGTATTTGTAGAAAAATGCCTAAATTGTGTGGTGTTTTCATCGTAAGCAAAGCATAAGCAAACTGTAAGCAAAGTAACGGTGTCTCGATAAATCCTTTTTAACAACTATTTTCTGAAGAAATAATGTATTATTCTACTTCCCGGGAATCTTTTTCTGTCGAATATGGTGCAAAACTGTAGAAAAATGGAGGTAAAATATGCAATAGGGGCACAAAAATCCACAATGTCACTTTTATAAAGAATCAGAATTTTCTATTTCTGATTTTGATTAAACAATTTCACCCTTAATTTATAGATTCACTTTCACTGAGAGGTGCAATTATATAGCCAGGTAAACAGTCTGTGTTCCTATGGGTCATATTTGTGTGTATTTGTAGAAAAATGCTTAAATTGTGTGGTGTTTTCAACGTAAGCAAAGTATAAGCAAAGAATAAGCAAACTGTAAGCAAAAGAACAGTGTCTTGATAAACCCTTTTTGCAACTATTTTTTGAAGAAATAATGTATTATTCTACTTCCAGGGAACCTATTTCAGTCGAATATGGTGCAGAACTGTAGAAAAATTGAGGTAAAATATGCAAAAGGGTCACAAAAATCCACAATGTTACTTTCATAAAGTATCAGAATGTTCTATTTCTGATTTTGATTAAACGATTTTGCCCTTAATATTTAGATTCCTGATCACTAAGAGGAACTATTTTGCAGCCAGGTAAACAGTATGGTCCCTATTGTTCATATTTGTGTGTATTTGTAGAAAAATGCTTTAATTGTGTTGTGTTTTCAACGTAAGCAAAGCATAAGCAAACTATAAGCAAAGGAACTGTGTCTTGATAAACCCTTTTTGCAACTATTTTCTGAAGAAATAATGTATTATTCTACTTCCAGGGAACCTATTTCAGTCGAATATGGTGCAGAACTGTAGAAAAATTGAGGTAAAATATGCAAAAGGGTTACAAAAATCCACAATGTTACTTTTATAAAGTTCCAGAATTTTCTATTTCTGATTTTGATTAAACGATTTTGCCCTTAATAATTAGATTCCTGATCCCTAACAGGAACTATTTTGCAGCCAGGTAAACAGTATTGTCCCTATGGGTCATATTTGTGTGTATTTGTAGAAAAATGCTTAAATTGTGAGGTGTTTTCACCGTAAGCAAAGCATAAGCAAAGCATAAGCAAACTGTAAGCAAAGTAAATGTGTCTTGATAAACCCTTTGTGCAACTATTTTCTGAAGAAATAATCAATTATTCGACTTTCCTGGAACCTATTTCTGTAGAATATGGTGAAAAACTGTAGAAAAATTGAGGTAAAATATTCAAAAGGGTCACAAAAATCTATAATGTCACTTTAAGAAAGTAACGGATTTATATATTTTTGGTTTTGATTTAACAATTTGGCCCTTAATATTTAGATTCCTGATCACTAACAGGAACTATTTTGTAATCAGGTAAACAGACTGTGTCCCTGTGGGTCATATTTGTGTGTATTTGTAGAAAAATGCCTAAATTGTGTGGTGTTTTTATCGTAAGCAAAGCATAAGTAAACTGTAAGCAAAGAAACTATGTCTTGATAAATCCTTTTTGCAACTCTTTTCTGAAGAAAAAATGTATTATACTACTTCCCGGGAATATATTTCTGTTGAATATGGTGGAAAATCTAAGAAAAATTGAGGCAAAATATGCAGTAGGGTCACAAAAATCTATAATGTCATTTTAAGAAAGTAGGGGATTTATATATTTTTGGTTTTGATTTAACAATTTCGCCCTTAATATTTAGATTCCTGATCACTAACAGGAACTATTTTGTAGCCAGGTAAACAGTCTGTGTTCCTATGTGTCATATTTATGTGTATTTGTAGAAAAAATGCTTAAATTGTGTGGTGTTTTCAACGTAAGCAAAGTATAAGCAAAGCGTAAGCAAACTGTAAGCAAAGGAACTGTGTCTTGATAAATCCTTTTTGCAACTATTTTTTGAAGAAATAATGTATTATTCTACTTCCAGGGACCCTATTTCAGTCGAATATGGTGCAGAACTGTAGAAAAACTGAGGTAAAATATGCAAAAGGGTCACAAAAATCCACAATGTTACTTTTATAAAGTATCAGAATGTTCTATTTCTGATTTTGATTAAACGATTTTGCCCTTAACATTTAGATTCCTGATAACTAACAGGAACCATTTTGTAGCCAGGTAAACAGTCCGTGTTAGTATGGGTTATATTTGTGTCTATTTGTAGAAAAATGCTTAAATTGTGTCGTGTTTTCAACGTAAGCAAAGCATAAGCAAAGCGTAAACAAACTGTCAGCAAAGGAACTGTGTCTTGATAAACCCTTTTTGCAACTATTTTCTGAAGAAATAATGTATTATTCTACTTCCAGGGACCCTATTACAGTCGAATATGGTGCAGAACTGTAGAAAAACTGAGGTAAAATATACAAAAGGGTTACAAAAATCCACAATGTTACTTTTATAAAGTTCCAGAATTTTCTATTTCTGATTTTGATTAAACAATTTTACTCTAAATTTTTAGATTCACCTTCACTGACAGGTGCAATTATATAGCCAGTTAAACAGTCTGTGGTCCATATGGGTCATATTTATATGTATTTGTAGAAAAAATGCTTAAATTGTGTGGTGTTTTCAACGTAAGCAAAGTATAAGCAAAGCGTGAGCAAACTGAAAGCAAAGGAACTGTGTCTTGATAAATCCTTTTTGCAACTATTTTTTGAAGAAATAATGTATTATTCTACTTCCAGTGACCCTATTTCAGTCGAATATGGTGCAGAACTGTAGAAAAACTGAGGTAAAATATGCAAAAGGGTCACAAAAATCCACAATGTTACTTTTATAAAGTATCAGAATGTTCTATTTCTGATTTTGATTAAACGATTTTGCCCTTAATATTTAGATTCCTGATCCCTAACAGGAACTATTTTGCAGCCAGGTAAACAGTTTTGTCCCTATGGGTCATATTTGTGTGTATTTGTAGAAAAATGCTTAAATTGTGCGTGTTTTCACCGTAAGCAAAGCATAAGCAAAGCATAAGCAAACTGTAAGCAAAGTAACTGTGTCTTGATAAACCCTTTGTGCAACTATTTTCTGAAGAAATAATGAATTATTCGACTTTCCTGGAACCTATTTCTGTAGAATATGGTGAAAAACTGTAGAAAAATTGAGGTAAAATATTCAAAAGGGTCACAAAAATCTATAATGTCACTTTAAGAAAGTAACGGATTTATATATTTTTGGTTTTGATTTAACAATTTGGCCCTTAATATTTAGATTCCTGATCACTAACAGGAACTATTTTGTAACCAGGTAAACAGACTGTGTCCCTGTGGGTCATATTTGTGTGTATTTGTAGAAAAATGCCTTAATTGTGTGGTGTTTTTATCGTAAGCAAAGCATAAGTAAACTGTAAGCAAAGAAACTATGTCTTGATAAATCCTTTTTGCAACTCTTTTCTGAAGAAAAAATGTATTATACTACTTCCCGGGAATATATTTCTGTTGAATATGGTGGAAAATCTAAGAAAAATTGAGGCAAAATACGCAGTAGGGTCACAAAAATCTATAATGTCATTTTAAGAAAGTAGGGGATTTATATATTTTTGGTTTTGATTTAACAATTTTGTCCTTAATATTTAGATTCCTGATCACTAACAGGAACTATTTTGTAGCCAGGTAAACAGTCTGTGTTCCTATGTGTCATATTTATGTGTATTTGTAGAAAAAATGCTTAAATTGTGTGGTGTTTTCAACGTAAGCAAAGTATAAGCAAAGCGTAAGCAAACTGTAAGCAAAGGAACTGTGTCTTGATAAATCCTTTTTGCAACTATTTTTTGAAGAAATAATGTATTATTCTACTTCCAGGGACCCTATTTCAGTCGGATATGGTGCAGAACTGTAGAAAAACTGAGGTAAAATATACAAAAGGGTTACAAAAATCCACAATGTTACTTTTTTAAAGTTCCAGAATTTTCTATTTCTGATTTTGATTACTTTGAAACTATGTCTTGATAAATCCTTTTTGCAACTCTTTTCTGAAGAAAAAATGTATTATACTACTTCCCGGGAATATATTTCTGTTGAATATGGTGGAAAATCTAAGAAAAACTGAGGTAAAATATGCAAAAGGGTCACAAAAATCCACAATGTTACTTTTATAAAGTATCAGAATGTTCTATTTCTGATTTTGATTAAACGATTTTGCCCTTAACATTTAGATTCCTGATAACTAACAGGAACTATTTTGTAGCCAGGTAAACAGTCCGTGTTAGTATGGGTTATATTTGTGTCTATTTGTAGAAAAATGCTTAAATTGTGTCGTGTTTTCAACGTAAGCAAAGCATAAGCAAAGCGTAAACAAACTGTAAGCAAAGGAACTGTGTCTTGATTAACCCTTTTTGCAACTATTTTCTGAAGAAATAATGTATTATTCTACTTCCAGGGACCCTATTACAGTCGGATATGGTTCAGAACTGTAGAAAAACTGAGGTAAAATATACAAAAGGGTTACAAAAATCCACAATGTTACTTTTTTAAAGTTCCAGAATTTTCTATTTCTGATTTTGATTAAACAATTTTACTCTAAATTTTTAGATTCACCTTCACTGACAGGTGCAATTATATAGCCAGTTAAACAGTCTGTGGTCCATATGGGTCATATTTTTGTGTATTTGTAGAAAAATGCTTAAATTGTGTGGTGTTTTCACCGTAAGCAAAGCATTAGCAAAGCGTAAGCAAACTGTAAGCAAAGTAACTGTGTCTTGATAAACCCTTTGTGCAACTATTTTCTGAAGAAATAATGAATTATTCGACTTTCCTGGAACCTATTTCTGTCGAATATGGTGGAAAACTGTAGAAAAATTGAGGTAAAATATTCAAAAGGGTCACAAAAATCTATAATGTCACTTTAAGAGAGTAGCGGATTTATATATTTTTGGTTTTGATTTAACAATTTGGCCCTTAATATTTAGATTAATGATCAATAACAGGAACTATTTTGTAGCCAGGTAAACAGTCTGTGTCCCTATGGGTCATATTTGTGTGTATTTGTAGAAAAATGCCTAAATTGTGTGGTGTTTTCACCGTAAGCAAAGCATAAGCAAACTGTAAGCAAAGTAACTGTGTCTTGATAAATCCTTTTGGCAACTATTTTCTGAAGAAATAATGTATTATTCAACTTTCCGAGAATCTATTTCTGTCGAATATGGTGCAAAACTGTAGAAAAAATTTAAGTAAAATATGCAAAAGGGTCACAAAAATTCACAATGTTACTTTTATAAAGTATCAGAATTTTCTATTTCTGATTTTTATTAAACGATTTAACCCTTAATTTTTAGATTCACCTTCACTGACACGTGCAATTGTATAGCCAGGGAAGCAGTCTGTGTCCCTATGGGTCATATTGGTATATATTTATAGAAAAATGCTTAAGTTGTGTGAGGTTTTGACCGTAAGCAAAGCACAAGCAAAGCGTGAGCAATCTGTAGCATAGTAACTGTGTCTTGATAAATCCTTTTTGCAACTATTTTCTGAAGAAATAATGGATTATTCGACTTTCCTGGAACATATTTCTGCCAATATGGTGCAAAACTGAAGAAAAATTGAGGTAAAATGTGCAAAAGGGTCACAAAAATCTATAATGTCACTTGAAGAAAGTAGGGGATTTATATATTTTTGGTTCGATTTAACAATTTGTCCCTAAATATTTAGATTCCTGATGATTTACAGGAACTATTTTGTAGCCAGGGAAACAGTCTGTTTCCCTATGGGTCATATTTGTGTGTATTTGTAGAAAAATGCCTAAATTGTGTGGTGTTTTCATCGTAAGCAAAGCATAAGCAAACTGTAAGCAAAGTAACGGTGTCTCGATAAATCCTTTTTAACAACTATTTTCTGAAGAAATAATGTATTATTCTACTTCCCGGGAATCTTTTTCTGTCGAATATGGTGCAAAACTGTAGAAAAATGGAGGTAAAATATGCAATAGGGTCACAAAAATCCACAATGTCACTTTTATAAAGAATCAGAATTTTCTATTTCTGATTTTGATTAAACAATTTCACCCTTAATTTATAGATTCACTTTCACTGAGAGGTGCAATTATATAGCCAGGTAAACAGTCTGTGTTCCTATGGGTCATATTTGTGTGTATTTGTAGAAAAATGCTTAAATTGTGTGGTGTTTTCAACGTAAGCAAAGTATAAGCAAAGCATAAGCAAACTGTAAGCAAAAGAACTGTGTCTTGATAAACCCTTTTTGCAACTATTTTTTGAAGAAATAATGTATTATTCTACTTCCAGGGAACCTATTTCAGTCGAATATGGTGCAGAACTGTAGAAAAATTGAGGTAAAATATGCAAAAGGGTCACAAAAATCCACAATGTTACTTTCATAAAGTATCAGAATGTTCTATTTCTGATTTTGATTAAACGATTTTGCCCTTAATATTTAGATTCCTGATCACTAAGAGGAACTATTTTGCAGCCAGGTAAACAGTATGGTCCCTATTGGTCATATTTGTGTGTATTTGTAGAAAAATGCTTTAATTGTGTTGTGTTTTGAACGTAAGCAAAGCATAAGCAAACTATAAGCAAAGGAACTGTGTCTTGATAAACCCTTTGTGCAACTATTTTCTGAAGAAATAATGTATTATTCTACTTCCAGGGAACCTATTTCAGTCGAATATGGTGCAGAACTGTAGAAAAATTGAGGTAAAATATGCAAAAGGGTCACAAAAATCCACAATGTTACTTTCATAAAGTATCAGAATGTTCTATTTCTGATTTTGATTAAACGATTTTGCCCTTAATATTTAGATTCCTGATCACTAAGAGGAACTATTTTGCAGCCAGGTAAACAGTATGGTCCCTATGGGTCATATTTGTGTGTATTTGTAGAAAAATGCTTTAATTGTGTTGTGTTTTCAACGTAAGCAAAGCATAAGCAAACCATAAGCAAAGGAACTGTCTATGGTAAACCCTTTTTGCAACTATTTTCTGAAGAAATAATGTATTATTCTACTTCCAGCGACCCTATTACAGTCGGATATGGTGCAGAACTGTAGAAAAATTTAGGTAAAATATGCAAAAGGGTCACAAAAATCCACAATGTTACTTTCATAAAGTATCAGAATGTTCTATTTCTGAATTTGATTAAACGATTTTACCCTTTATTTTTAGATTTACCTTCACTGACAGGGGCAATTATATAGCCAGGGAACCAATCTGTTTCCCTATGGGTCATATTTGTGTGTATTTGTAGAAAAATGCTTAAATTGTGTGGTGTTTTCATCGTAAGCAAAGCATAAGAAAACTGTAAGCAAAGGAACTGTGTCTCGATAAATCCTTTTTTACAACTATTTTCTGAAGAAATAATGTATTATTCTACTTCCCGGGAATCTTTTTCTGTCGAATATGGTGCAAAACTGTAGAAAAATGGAGGTTAAATATGCAAAAGGGTCACAAAAATCCACAATGTTACTTTTACAAAGAATCAGAATTTTCTATTTCTGATTTTGATTAAACAATTTCACCCTTAATTTATAAATTCACTTCCACTTAGAGGTGGAATTATATAGCCAGGTAAACAGTCTGTGTTCCTATGGGTCATATTTGTGTGTATTTGTAGAAGAATGCTTAAATTGTGTGGTGTTTTCATTGTAAGCAAAGCAGCGGATTTATATAATTTTGGTTTTGATTTCACAATTTTGCACTTAATATTTAGATTCCTGATCGCTAACAGGAACTATTTTGTAGCCAGGGAAACAGTCTGTTTCCCTATGGGTCATATTTGTGTGTATTTGTAGAAAAATGCCTAAATTGTGTGGTGTTTTTATCGTAAGCAAAGCATAAGTAAACTGTAAGCAAAGTAACTGTGTCTTGATAAATCCTTTTTGCAACTCTTTTCTGAAGAAATAATGTATTATTCTACTTCCCGGGAATCTATTTATGTTGAATATGGTGCAAAATCTAAGACAAATTGAGGCAAAATATGCAATAGGGTCAGAAAAGCTATAATGTCACTTTAAGAAAGTAGGTGATTTACATATTTTTGGTTTTGATTTAACAATTTTGCCCTTAATATTTAGATTCCTGATCACTAACAGGAACTATTTTGGAGCCAGGTAAACAGTCTGTGTTCCTATGGGTCATATTTGTGTGTATTTGTAGAAAAATGCTTAAATTGTGTTGTGTTTCAACGTAAGCAAAGCATAAGCAAAGCATAAGCAAACTATAAGCAAAGGAACTGTGTCTTGATAAATCCTTTTTGCAACTCTTTTCTGAAGAGAGAATGTATTATTCTACTTCCCGGGAATCTATTTCTGTTGAATATGGTGCAAAATTTAAGACAAATTGAGGCAAAATATGCAATAGGGTCACAAAAATCCACAATGTTACTTTTACAAGGTGCCAGAATTTTCTATTTCTGATTTTGATTAAACAATTTTACTCTAAATTTTCAGATTCACCTTCACTGACAGGTGCAATTATATAGCCAGGTAAACAGTCTCTGGTCCATATGGGTCATATTTTTGTGTATTTGTAGAAAAATGCTTAACTTGTGTGGGGTTTTCACCGTAAGCAAAACATAAGCAAAGCGTAAGCAAACTGTAAGCAAAGTAACTGTCTTGATTAATTCTTTTTGTAACTATTTTCTAAAGAAATGATGTATTATTCGACTATCCTGGAACCTATTTTTGTCGAATATGGTGGAAAACTGTAGAAAAATTGAGGTAAAATATTCAAAAGGGTCACAAAAATCTATAATGTCACTTTAAGAAAGTAGCGGATTTATATATTTTTGGTTTTGATTTAGCAATTTGGCCCTTAATATTTAGATTCCTGATCAATAACAGGAACTATTTTGTAGCCAGGTAAACAGTCTATGTCCTTATGGGTCATATTTGTGTGTATTTGTAGAAAAATGCCTAAATTGTGTGGTGTTTTCATCGTAAGCAAAGCATAAGCAAACTGTAAGCAAAGAAACTGTGTCTTGATAAATCCTTTTGGCAACTATTTTCTGAAGAAATAATGTATTATTCAACTTTCCGGGAATCTATTTCTGTCGAATATGGTGCAAAACTGTAGAAAAATTTAGGTAAAATATCCAAAGGGTCACAAAAATTCAGAATGCTACTTTTATAAAGTATCAGAATTTTCTATTTCTGATTTTGATTAAACATTTTTACTCTTAATTTTTAGATTCACCTTCACTGACAGGTGCAATTATATAGCCAGGGAACCAATCTGTGTCCCTATGGGTCATATTTGTGTGTATTTGTAGAAGAATGCTTAAATTGTGTGGTCTTTTTAACGTAAGCAAAGCATAAGCAAAGCGTAAGCAAACTGTAAGGAAAGGAACTGTATCTTGATAAACCCTTTTTGCAACTATTTTCTGAAGAAATAATGTATTATTCTACTTCCAGGGACCCTATTACAGTCGGATATGGTGCAGAACTGTAGAAAAATGGAGGTAAATTATGCAAAAGGGTCACAAAAATCCACAATGTTACTTTTATAAAGTATTAGAATGTTCTATTTCTGATTTTGATTAAACGATTTTGCCCTTAATATTTAGATTCCTGAATACTAACAGGAACTATTTTGCAGCCAGGTAAACAGTATTGTCCCTATGGGTCATATTTGTGTGTATTTGTAGAAAAATGCTTAAATTGTGTGGTGTTTTCACCGTAAGCAAAGCATAAGCAAAGCATAAGCAAACTGTAAGCAAAGTAACTGTGTCTTGATAAACCCTTTGTGCAACTATTTTCTGAAGAAATAATGAATTATTCGACTTTCCTGGAACCTATTTCTGTAGAATATGATGAAAAACTGTAGAAAAATTGAGGTAAAATATTCAAAAGGGTCACAAAAATCTATAATGTCACTTTAAGAAAGTAGCGGATTTATATATTTCTGGTTTTGATTTAACAATTTGGCCCTTAATATTTAGATTCCTGATCACTAACAGGAACTATTTTGTAACCAGGTAAACAGACTGTCTCCCAGTGGGTCATATTTGTGTGTATTTGTAGAAAAATGCCTAAATTGTGTGGTGTTTTTATCGTAAGCAAAGCATAAGTAAACTGTAAGCAAAGAAACTGTGTCTTGATAAATCCTTTTTGCAACTCTTTTCTGAAGAAAAAATGTATTATACTACTTCCCGGGAATATATTTCTGTTGAATATGGTGGAAAATCTAAGAAAAATTGAGGCAAAATATGCAGTAGGGTCACAAAAATCTATGATGTCATTTTAAGAAAGTAGGGGATTTATATATTTTTGGTTTTGATTTAACAATTTTGCCCTTAATATTTAGATTCCTGATCACTAACAGGAACTATTTTGTAGCCAGGTAAACAGTCTGTGTTCCTATGTGTCATATTTATGTGTATTTGTAGAAAAAATGCTTAAATTGTGTGGTGTTTTCAACGTAAGCAAAGTATAAGCAAAGCGTGAGCAAACTGAAAGCAAAGGAACTGTGTCTTGATAAATCCTTTTTGCAACTATTTTTTGAAGAAATAATGTATTATTCTACTTCCAGGGACCCTATTTCAGTCGAATATGGTGCAGAACTATAGAAAAACTGAGGTAAAATATGCAAAAGGGTCACAAAAATCCACAATGTTACTTTTATAAAGTATCAGAATGTTCTATTTCTGATTTTGATTAAACGATTTTGCCCTTAACATTTAGATTCCTGATAACTAACAGGAACCATTTTGTAGCCAGGTAAACAGTCCGTGTTTGTATGGGTTATATTTGTGTCTATTTGTAGAAAAATGCTTAAATTGTGTCGTGTTTTCAACGTAGGCAAAGCATAAGCAAAGCGTAAACAAACTGTAAGCAAAGGAACTGTGTCTTGATAAACCCTTTTTGCAACTTTTTTCTGAAGAAATAATGTATTATTCTACTTCCAGGGACCCTATTACAGTCGAATATGGTGCAGAACTGTAGAAAAACTGAGGTAAAATATACAAAAGGGTTACAAAAATCCACAATGTTACTTTTATAAAGTTCCAGAATTTTCTATTTTTGATTTTGATTAAACGATTTTGCCCTTAATAATTAGATTCCTGATCCCTAACAGGAACTATTTTGCAGCCAGGTAAACAGTATTGTCCCTATGGGTCATATTTGTGTGTATTTGTAGAAAAATGCTTAAATTGTGAGGTGTTTTCACCGTAAGCAAAGCATAAGCAAAGCATAAGCAAACTGTAAGCAAAGTAAATGTGTCTTGATAAACCCTTTGTGCAACTATTTTCTGAAGAAATAATCAATTATTCGACTTTCCTGGAACCTATTTCTGTAGAATATGGTGAAAAACTGTAGAAAAATTGAGGTAAAATATTCAAAAGGGTCACAAAAATCTATAATGTCACTTTAAGAAAGTAACGGATTTATATATTTTTGGTTTTGATTTAACAATTTGGCCCTTAATATTTAGATTCCTGATCACTAACAGGAACTATTTTGTAATCAGGTAAACAGACTGTGTCCCTGTGGGTCATATTTGTGTGTATTTGTAGAAAAATGCCTAAATTGTGTGGTGTTTTTATCGTAAGCAAAGCATAAGTAAACTGTAAGCAAAGAAACTATGTCTTGATAAATCCTTTTTGCAACTCTTTTCTGAAGAAAAAATGTATTATACTACTTCCCGGGAATATATTTCTGTTGAATATGGTGGAAAATCTAAGAAAAATTGAGGCAAAATATGCAGTAGGGTCACAAAAATCTATAATGTCATTTTAAGAAAGTAGGGGATTTATATATTTTTGGTTTTGATTTAACAATTTCGCCCTTAATATTTAGATTCCTGATCACTAACAGGAACTATTTTGTAGCCAGGTAAACAGTCTGTGTTCCTATGTGTCATATTTATGTGTATTTGTAGAAAAAATGCTTAAATTGTGTGGTGTTTTCAACGTAAGCAAAGTATAAGCAAAGCGTAAGCAAACTGTAAGCAAAGGAACTGTGTCTTGATAAATCCTTTTTGCAACTATTTTTTGAAGAAATAATGTATTATTCTACTTCCAGGGACCCTATTTCAGTCGAATATGGTGCAGAACTGTAGAAAAACTGAGGTAAAATATGCAAAAGGGTTACAAAAATCCACAATGTTACTTTTTTAAAGTTCCAGAATTTTCTATTTCTGATTTTGATTAAACAATTTTACTCTAAATTTTTAGATTCACCTCACTGACAGGTGCAATTATATAGCCAGTTAAACAGTCTGTGGTCCATATGGGTCATATTTTTGTGTATTTGTAGAAAAATGCTTAAATTGTGTGGTGTTTTCACCGTAAGCAAAGCATTAGCAAAGCGTAAGCAAACTGTAAGCAAAGTAACTGTGTCTTGATAAACCCTTTGTGCAACTATTTTCTGAAGAAATAATGAATTATTCGACTTTCCTGGAACCTATTTCTGTCGAATATGGTGGAAAACTGTAGAAAAATTGAGGTAAAATATTCAAAAGGGTCACAAAAATCTATAATGTCACTTTAAGAGAGTAACGGATTTATATATTTTTGGTTTTGATTTAACAATTTGGCCCTTAATATTTAGATTAATGATCAATAACAGGAACTATTTTGTAGCCAGGTAAACAGTCTGTGTCCCTATGGGTCATATTTGTGTGTATTTGTAGAAAAATGCCTAAATTGTGTGGTGTTTTCATCGTAAGCAAAGCATAAGCAAACTGTAAGCAAAGTAACTGTGTCTTGATAAATCCTTTTGGCAACTATTTTCTGAAGAAATAATGTATTATTCAACTTTCCGAGAATCTATTTCTGTAGAATATGGTGCAAAACTGTAGAAAAAATTTAAGTAAAATATGCAAAAGGGTCACAAAAATTCACAATGTTACTTTTATAAAGTATCAGAATTTTCTATTTCTGATTTTTATTAAACGATTTAACCCTTAATTTTTAGATTCACCTTCACTGACACGTGCAATTGTATAGCCAGGGAAGCAGTCTATGTCCCTATGGGTCATATTGGTATATATTTATAGAAAAATGCTTAAGTTGTGTGAGGTTTTGACCGTAAGCAAAGCACAAGCAAAGCGTGAGCAATCTGTAGCATAGTAACTGTGTCTTGATAAATCCTTTTTGCAACTATTTTCTGAAGAAATAATGGATTATTCGACTTTCCTGGAACATATTTCTGCCAATATGGTGCAAAACTGAAGAAAAATTGAGGTAAAATGTGCAAAAGGGTCACAAAAATCTATAATGTCACTTGAAGAAAGTAGGGGATTTATATATTTTTGGTTCGATTTAACAATTTGTCCCTAAATATTTAGATTCCTGATGATTTACAGGAACTATTTTGTAGCCAGGGAAACAGTCTGTTTCCCTATGGGTCATATTTGTGTGTATTTGTAGAAAAATGCCTAAATTGTGTGGTGTTTTCATCGTAAGCAAAGCATAAGCAAACTGTAAGCAAAGTAACGGTGTCTCGATAAATCCTTTTTAACAACTATTTTCTGAAGAAATAATGTATTATTCTACTTCCCGGGAATCTTTTTCTGTCGAATATGGTGCAAAACTGTAGAAAAATGGAGGTAAAATATGCAATAGGGTCACAAAAATCCACAATGTCACTTTTATAAAGAATCAGAATTTTCTATTTCTGATTTTGATTAAACAATTTCACCCTTAATTTATAGATTCACTTTCACTGAGAGGTGCAATTATATAGCCAGGTAAACAGTCTGTGTTCCTATGGGTCATATTTGTGTGTATTTGTAGAAAAATGCTTAAATTGTGTGGTGTTTTCAACGTAAGCAAAGTATAAGCAAAGAATAAGCAAACTGTAAGCAAAAGAACAGTGTCTTGATAAACCCTTTTTGCAACTATTTTTTGAAGAAATAATGTATTATTCTACTTCCAGGGAACCTATTTCAGTCGAATATGGTGCAGAACTGTAGAAAAATTGAGGTAAAATATGCAAAAGGGTCACAAAAATCCACAATGTTACTTTCATAAAGTATCAGAATGTTCTATTTCTGATTTTGATTAAACGATTTTGCCCTTAATATTTAGATTCCTGATCACTAAGAGGAACTATTTTGCAGCCAGGTAAACAGTATGGTCCCTATTGTTCATATTTGTGTGTATTTGTAGAAAAATGCTTTAATTGTGTTGTGTTTTCAACGTAAGCAAAGCATAAGCAAACTATAAGCAAAGGAACTGTGTCTTGATAAACCCTTTTTGCAACTATTTTCTGAAGAAATAATGAATTATTCGACTTTCCTGGAACCTATTTCTGTCGAATATGGTGGAAAACTGTAGAAAAATTGAGGTAAAATATTCAAAAGGGTCACAAAAATCTATAATGTCACTTTAAGAGAGTAACGGATTTATATATTTTTGGTTTTGATTTAACAATTTGGCCCTTAATATTTAGATTAATGATCAATAACAGGAACTATTTTGTAGCCAGGTAAACAGTCTGTGTCCCTATGGGTCATATTTGTGTGTATTTGTAGAAAAATGCCTAAATTGTGTGGTGTTTTCATCGTAAGCAAAGCATAAGCAAACTGTAAGCAAAGTAACTGTGTCTTGATAAATCCTTTTGGCAACTATTTTCTGAAGAAATAATGTATTATTCAACTTTCCGAGAATCTATTTCTGTAGAATATGGTGCAAAACTGTAGAAAAAATTTAAGTAAAATATGCAAAAGGGTCACAAAAATTCACAATGTTACTTTTATAAAGTATCAGAATTTTCTATTTCTGATTTTTATTAAACGATTTAACCCTTAATTTTTAGATTCACCTTCACTGACACGTGCAATTGTATAGCCAGGGAAGCAGTCTGTGTCCCTATGGGTCATATTGGTATATATTTATAGAAAAATGCTTAAGTTGTGTGAGGTTTTGACCGTAAGCAAAGCACAAGCAAAGCGTGAGCAATCTGTAGCATAGTAACTGTGTCTTGATAAATCCTTTTTGCAACTATTTTCTGAAGAAATAATGGATTATTCGACTTTCCTGGAACATATTTCTGCCAATATGGTGCAAAACTGAAGAAAAATTGAGGTAAAATGTGCAAAAGGGTCACAAAAATCTATAATGTCACTTGAAGAAAGTAGGGGATTTATATATTTTTGGTTCGATTTAACAATTTGTCCCTAAATATTTAGATTCCTGATGATTTACAGGAACTATTTTGTAGCCAGGGAAACAGTCTGTTTCCCTATGGGTCATATTTGTGTGTATTTGTAGAAAAATGCCTAAATTGTGTGGTGTTTTCATCGTAAGCAAAGCATAAGCAAACTGTAAGCAAAGTAACGGTGTCTCGATAAATCCTTTTTAACAACTATTTTCTGAAGAAATAATGTATTATTCTACTTCCCGGGAATCTTTTTCTGTCGAATATGGTGCAAAACTGTAGAAAAATGGAGGTAAAATATGCAATAGGGTCACAAAAATCCACAATGTCACTTTTATAAAGAATCAGAATTTTCTATTTCTGATTTTGATTAAACAATTTCACCCTTAATTTATAGATTCACTTTCACTGAGAGGTGCAATTATATAGCCAGGTAAACAGTCTGTGTTCCTATGGGTCATATTTGTGTGTATTTGTAGAAAAATGCTTAAATTGTGTGGTGTTTTCAACGTAAGCAAAGTATAAGCAAAGAATAAGCAAACTGTAAGCAAAAGAACAGTGTCTTGATAAACCCTTTTTGCAACTATTTTTTGAAGAAATAATGTATTATTCTACTTCCAGGGAACCTATTTCAGTCGAATATGGTGCAGAACTGTAGAAAAATTGAGGTAAAATATGCAAAAGGGTCACAAAAATCCACAATGTTACTTTCATAAAGTATCAGAATGTTCTATTTCTGATTTTGATTAAACGATTTTGCCCTTAATATTTAGATTCCTGATCACTAAGAGGAACTATTTTGCAGCCAGGTAAACAGTATGGTCCCTATTGTTCATATTTGTGTGTATTTGTAGAAAAATGCTTTAATTGTGTTGTGTTTTCAACGTAAGCAAAGCATAAGCAAACTATAAGCAAAGGAACTGTGTCTTGATAAACCCTTTTTGCAACTATTTTCTGAAGAAATAATGTATTATTCTACTTCCAGGGAACCTATTTCAGTCGAATATGGTGCAGAACTGTAGAAAAATTGAGGTAAAATATGCAAAAGGGTCACAAAAATCCACAATGTTACTTTCATAAAGTATCAGAATGTTCTATTTCTGATTTTGATTAAACGATTTTGCCCTTAATATTTAGATTCCTGATCACTAAGAGGAACTATTTTGCAGCCAGGTAAACAGTATGGTCCCTATGGGTCATATTTGTGTGTATTTGTAGAAAAATGCTTTAATTGTGTTGTGTTTTCAACGTAAGCAAAGCATAAGCAAACCATAAGCAAAGGAACTGTGTATGGTAAACCCTTTTTGCAACTATTTTCTGAAGAAATAATGTATTATTCTACTTCCAGCGACCCTATTACAGTCGGATATGGTGCAGAACTGTAGAAAAATTTAGGTAAAATATGCAAAAGGGTCACTAAAATCCATCATGTTACTTTTATAAAGAATCAGAATTTTCTATTTCTGAATTTGATTAAACGATTTTACCCTTTATTTTTAGATTTACCTTCACTGACAGGGGCAATTATATAGCCAGGGAACCAATCTGTTTCCCTATGGGTCATATTTGTGTGTATTTGTAGAAAAATGCTTAAATTGTGTGGTGTTTTCATCGTAAGCAAAGCATAAGAAAACTGTAAGCAAAGGAACTGTGTCTCGATAAATCCTTTTTTACAAGTATTTTCTGAAGAAATAATGTATTATTCTACTTCCCGGGAATCTTTTTCTGTCGAATATGGTGCAAAACTGTAGAAAAATGGAGGTTAAATATGCAAAAGGGTCACGAAAATCCACAATGTTACTTTTACAAAGAATCAGAATTTTCTATTTC
The DNA here is from genome assembly GCA_026874595.1 of Sipunculus nudus. NCBI lineage: Eukaryota > Metazoa > Annelida > Sipuncula > Golfingiida > Sipunculidae > Sipunculus > Sipunculus nudus. The sequence continues at coordinate 246,080 of JAPPUL010000151.1, forward strand.
TGATTTTGATTAAACAATTTCACCCTTAATTTATAAATTCACTTCCACTTAGAAGTGCAATTATATAGCCAGGTAAACAGTCTGTGTTCCTATGGGTCATATTTGTGTGTATTTGTAGAAGAATGCTTAAATTGTGTGGTGTTTTCATTGTAAGCAAAGCAGCGGATTTATATAATTTTGGTTTTGATTTCACAATTTTGCCCTTAATATTTAGATTCCTGATCGCTAACAGGAACTATTTTGTAGCCAGGGAAACAGTCTGTTTCCCTATGGGTCATATTTGTGTGTATTTGTAGAAAAATGCCTAAATTGTGTGGTGTTTTTATCGTAAGCAAAGCATAAGTAAACTGTAAGCAAAGTAACTGTGTCTTGATAAATCCTTTTTGCAACTCTTTTCTGAAGAAATAATGTATTATTCTACTTCCCGGGAATCTATTTATGTTGAATATGGTGCAAAATCTAAGACAAATTGAGGCAAAATATGCAATAGGGTCAGAAAAGCTATAATGTCACTTTAAGAAAGTAGGTGATTTACATATTTTTGGTTTTGATTTAACAATTTTGCCCTTAATATTTAGATTCCTGATCACTAACAGGAACTATTTTGGAGCCAGGTAAACAGTCTGTGTTCCTATGGGTCATATTTGTGTGTATTTGTAGAAAAATGCTTAAATTGTGTTGTGTTTCAACGTAAGCAAAGCATAAGCAAAGCGTAAGCAAACTGTAAGCAATGGAACTGTGTCTTGATAAACCCTTTTTGCAACTATTTTCTGAAGAAATTATGTATTATTCTACTTCCAGGGACACTATTACAGTCGGATATGGTGCAGAACTGTAGAAAAATTGAGGTAAATTATGCAAAAGGGTCACAAAAATCCACAATGTTACTTTTATAAAGTATCAGAATGTTCTATTTCTGATTTTGATTAAACGATTTTGCCCTTAATATTTAGATTCCTGAATACAAAGAGGAACTATTTTGCAGCCAGGTAAACAGTATTGTCCCTAAGGGTCATATTTGTTTGTATTTGTAGGAAAATGCTTAAATTGTGTTGTGTTTTCAAAGTAAGCAAAGCATAAGCAAAGCATAAGCAAACTATAAGCAAAGGAACTGTGTCTTGATAAATCCTTTTTGCAACTCTTTTCTGAAGAGAGAATGTATTATTCTACTTCCCGGGAATCTATTTCTGTTGAATATGGTGCAAAATTTAAGACAAATTGAGGCAAAATATGCAATAGGGTCACAAAAATCCACAATGTTACTTTTACAAGGTGCCAGAATTTTCTATTTCTGATTTTGATTAAACAATTTTACTCTAAATTTTCAGATTCACCTTCACTGACAGGTGCAATTATATAGCCAGGTAAACAGTCTCTGGTCCATATGGGTCATATTTTTGTGTATTTGTAGAAAAATGCCTAAATTGTGTGGTGTTTTCATCGTAAGCAAAGCATAAGCAAACTGTAAGCAAAGAAACTGTGTCTTGATAAATCCTTTTGGCAACTATTTTCTGAAGAAATAATGTATTATTCAACTTTCCGGGAATCTATTTCTGTCGAATATGGTGCAAAACTGTAGAAAAATTTAGGTAAAATATCCAAAGGGTCACAAAAATTCACAATGTTACTTTTATAAAGTATCAGAATTTTCTATTTCTGATTTTTATTAAACGATTTAACCCTTAATTTTTAGATTCACCTTCACTGACAGGTGCAATTATATAGCCAGGGAACCAATCTGTGTCCCTATGGGTCATATTTGTGTGTATTTGTAGAAGAATGCTTAAATTGTGTGGTCTTTTTAACGTAAGCAAAGCATAAGCAAAGCGTAAGCAAACTGTAAGGAAAGGAACTGTATCTTGATAAACCCTTTTTGCAACTATTTTCTGAAGAAATAATGTATTTTTCTACTTCCAGGGACCCTATTACAGTCGGATATGGTGCAGAACTGTAGAAAAATTGAGGTAAATTATGCAAAAGGGTCACAAAAATCCACAATGTTACTTTTATAAAGTATTAGAATGTTCTATTTCTGATTTTGATTAAACGATTTTGCCCTTAATATTTAGATTCCTGAATACTAACAGGAACTATTTTGCAGCCAGGTAAACAGTATTGTCCCTATGGGTCATATTTGTGTGTATTTGTAGAAAAATGCTTAAATTGTGTGGTGTTTTCACCGTAAGCAAAGCATAAGCAAAGCATAAGCAAACTGTAAGCAAAGTAACTGTGTCTTGATAAACCCTTTGTGCAACTATTTTCTGAAGAAATAATGAATTATTCGACTTTCCTGGAACCTATTTCTGTAGAATATGGTGAAAAACTGTAGAAAAATTGAGGTAAAATATTCAAAAGGGTCACAAAAATCTATAATGTCACTTTAAGAAAGTAGCGGATTTATATATTTTTGGTTTTGATTTAACAATTTGGCCCTTAATATTTAGATTCCTGATCACTAACAGGAACTATTTTGTAACCAGGTAAACAGACTGTGTCCCAGTGGGTCATATTTGTGTGTATTTGTAGAAAAATGCCTAAATTGTGTGGTGTTTTTATCGTAAGCAAAGCATAAGTAAACTGTAAGCAAAGAAACTGTGTCTTGATAAATCCTTTTTGCAACTCTTTTCTGAAGAAAAAATGTATTATACTACTTCCCGGGAATATATTTCTGTTGAATATGGTGGAAAATCTAAGAAAAATTGAGGCAAAATATGCAGTAGGGTCACAAAAATCTATGATGTCATTTTAAGAAAGTAGGGGATTTATATATTTTTGGTTTTGATTTAACAATTTTGCCCTTAATATTTAGATTCCTGATCACTAACAGGAACTATTTTGTAGCCAGGTAAACAGTCTGTGTTCCTATGTGTCATATTTATGTGTATTTGTAGAAAAAATGCTTAAATTGTGTGGTGTTTTCAACGTAAGCAAAGTATAAGCAAAGCGTGAGCAAACTGAAAGCAAAGGAACTGTGTCTTGATAAATCCTTTTTGCAACTATTTTTTGAAGAAATCATGTATTATTCTACTTCCCGGGAATCTATTTATGTTGAATATGGTGCAAAATCTAAGACAAATTGAGGCAAAATATGCAATAGGGTCACAAAAATCTATAATGTCACTTTAAGAAAGTAGCGGATTTATATATTTTTGGTTTTGATTTAACAATTTGGCCCTTAATATTTAGATTCCTGATCAATAACAGGAACTATTTTGTAGCCAGGTAAACAGTCTGTGTCCCTATGAGTCATATTTGTGTGTATTTGTAGAAAAATGCCTAAATTGTGTGGTGTTTTCATCGTAAGCAAAGCATAAGCAAACTGTAAGCAAAGTAAATGTGTCTTGATAAATCCTTTTGGCAACTATTTTCTTAAGAAATAATGTAATATTCAACTTTCCGAGAATCTATTTCTGTCGAATATGGTGCAAAACTGTAGAACAATTTAGGTAAAGTATGCAAAAGGGTCACAAAAATTCACAATGTTACTTTTATAAAGTATCAGAATTTTCTATTTCTGATTTTTATTAAACGATTTAACCCTTAATTTTTAGATTCACCTTCACTGACAGGTGCAATTGTATAGCCAGGGAACTAGTCTGTGTCCCTATGGGTCATATTGGTATATATTTATAGAAAAAATGCATAAGTTGTGTGAGGTTTTGACCGTAAGCAAAGCATAAGCAAAGCATGAGCAATCTGTAGGAAAGTAACTGTGTCTTGATAAATCCTTTTTGCAACTATTTTCTGAAGAAATAATGGATTATTCGACTTTCCTGGAACCTATTTCTGTCAAATATGGTGCAAAACTGTAGAAAAATTTAGGTAAAATATGCAAAAGGGTCACTAAAATCCACCATGTTACTTTTATAAAGAATCAGAATTTTCTATTTCTGAATTTGATTAAACGATTTTACCCTTTATTTTTAGATTTACCTTAACTGACAAGGACAATTACATAGCCAGGGAGCCAATCTGTTTCCCTATGGGTCATATTTGTGTGTATTTGTAGAAAAATGCCTAAATTGTGTGGTGTTTTCATCGTAAGCAAAGCATAAGCAAACTGTAAGCAAAGGAACTGTGTCTCGATAAATCCTTTTTTACAACTATTTTCTGAAGAAATAATGTATTATTCTACTTCCCGGGAATCTTTTTCTGTCGAATATGGTGCAAAACTGTAGAAAAATTGAGGTAAAATATGCAAAAGGGTCACAAAAATCCACAATGTTACTTTTACAAAGAATCAGAAATTTCTATTTCTGATTTTGATTAAACAATTTCACCCTTAATTTATAGATTCACTTTCAACGAGAGGTGCAATTATATAGCCAGGTAAACAGTCTGTGTTCCTATGGGTCATATTTGTGGGTATTTGTAGAAAAATGCTTAAATTGTGTGGTGTTTTCATTGTAAGCAAAGCAGCGGATTTATATATTTTTGGTTTTGATTTCACAATTTTGCCCTTTATATTTAGATTCCTGATCGCTAACAGGAACTTTTTTGTAGCCAGGGAAACAGTCTGTTTCCCTATGGGTCATATTTGTGTGTATTTGTAGAAAAATGCCTAAATTATGTGGTGTTTTTATCGTAAGCAAAGCATAAGTAAACTGTAAGCAAAGTAACTGTGTCTTGATAAATCCTTTTTGCAACTCTTTTCTGAAGAAATAATGTATTATACTACTTCCCGGGAATCTATTTATGTTGAATATGGTGCAAAATCTAAGACAAATTGAGGCAAAATATGCAATAGGGTCACAAAAATCTATAATGTCACTTTAAGAAAGTAGCGGATTTATATATTTTTGGTTTTGATTTAACAATTTGGCCCTTAATATTTAGATTCCTGATCAATAACAGGAACTATTTTGTAGCCAGGTAAACAGTCTGTGTCCCTATGAGTCATATTTGTGTGTATTTGTAGAAAAATGCCTAAATTGTGTGGTGTTTTCATCGTAAGCAAAGCATAAGCAAACTGTAAGCAAAGTAACTGTGTCTTGATAAATCCTTTTGGCAACTCTTTTCTTAAGAAATAATGTAATATTCACTTTCCGAGAATCTATTTCTGTCGAATATGGTGCAAAACTGTAGAACAATTTAGGTAAAATATGCAAAAGGGTCACAAAAATTCACAATGTTACTTTTATAAAGTATCAGAATTTTCTATTTCTGATTTTTATTAAACGATTTAACCCTTAATTTTTAGATTCACCTTCACTGACAGGTGCAATTGTATAGCCAGGGAACTAGTCTGTGTCCCTATGGGTCATATTGGTATATATTTATAGAAAAATGCTTAAGTTGTGTGAGGTTTTGACCGTAAGCAAAGCATAAGCAAAGCATGAGCAATCTGTAGCAAAGTAACTGTGTCTTGATAAATCCTTTTTGCAACTATTTTCTGAAGAAATAATGGATTATTCGACTTTCCTGGAACCTATTTCTGTCAAATATGGTGCAAAACTGTAGAAAAATTTAGGTAAAATATGCAAAAGGGTCACTTAAATCCACCATGTTACTTTTATAAAGAATCAGAATTTTCTATTTCTGAATTTGATTAAACGATTTTACCCTTTATTTTTAGATTTACCTTCACTGACAGGAACTATTTTGTAGCCAGGGAAACAGTCTGTTTCCCTATGGGTCATATTTGTGTGTATTTGTAGAAAAATGCCTAAATTGTGTGGTGTTTTTATCGTAAGCAAAGCATAAGTAAACTGTAAGCAAAGTAACTGTGTCTTGATAAATCCTTTTTGCAACTCTTTTCTGAAGAAATAATGTATTATTCTACTTCCCGGGAATCTATTTATGTTGAATATGGTGCAAAATCTAAGACAAATTGAGGCAAAATATGCAATAGGGTCAGAAAAGCTATAATGTCACTTTAAGAAAGTAGGTGATTTACATATTTTTGGTTTTGATTTAACAATTTTGCCCTTAATATTTAGATTCCTGATCACTAACAGGAACTATTTTGGAGCCAGGTAAACAGTCTGTGTTCCTATGGGTCATATTTGTGTGTATTTGTAGAAAAATGCTTAAATTGTGTTGTGTTTTCAACGTAAGCAAAGCATAAGCAAAGCGTAAGCAAACTGTAAGCAATGGAACTGTGTCTTGATAAACCCTTTTTGCAACTATTTTCTGAAGAAATTATGTATTATTCTACTTCCAGGGACACTATTACAGTCGGATATGGTGCAGAACTGTAGAAAAATTGAGGTAAATTATGCAAAAGGGTCACAAAAATCCACAATGTTACTTTTATAAAGTATCAGAATGTTCTATTTCTGATTTTGATTAAACGATTTTGCCCTTAATATTTAGATTCCTGAATACTAACAGGAACTATTTTGCAGCCAGGTAAACAGTATTGTCCCTATGGGTCATATTTGTGTGTATTTGTAGAAAAATGCTTAAATTGTGTTGTGTTTTCAAAGTAAGCAAAGCATAAGCAAAGCATAAGCAAACTATAAGCAAAGGAACTGTGTCTTGATAAATCCATTTTGCAACTCTTTTCTGAAGAGAGAATGTATTATTCTACTTCCCGGGAATCTATTTCTGTTGAATATGGTGCAAAATTTTAGACAAATTGAGGCAAAATATGCAATAGGGTCACAAAAATCCACAATGTTACTTTTACAAGGTGCCAGAATTTTCTATTTCTGATTTTGATTAAACAATTTTACTCTAAATTTTCAGATTCACCTTCACTGACAGGTGCAATTATATAGCCAGGTAAACAGTCTCTGGTCCATATGGGTCATATTTTTGTGTATTTGTAGAAAAATGCTTAACTTGTGTGGGGTTTTCACCGTAAGCAAAACATAACAAAGCGTAAGCAAACTGTAAGCAAAGTAACTGTCTTGATTAATTCTTTTTGTAACTATTTTCTAAAGAAATGATGTATTATTCGACTATCCTGGAACCTATTTTTGTCGAATATGGTGGAAAACTGTAGAAAAATTGAGGTAAAATATTCAAAAGGGTCACAAAAATCTATAATCTCACTTTAAGAAAGTAGCGGATTTATATATTTTTGGTTTTGATTTAGCAATTTGGCCCTTAATATTTAGATTCCTGATCAATAACAGGAACTATTTTGTAGCCAGGTAAACAGTCTCTGTCCTTATGGGTCATATTTGTGTGTATTTGTAGAAAAATGCCTAAATTGTGTGGTGTTTTCATCGTAAGCAAAGCATAAGCAAACTGTAAGCAAAGAAACTGTGTCTTGATAAATCCTTTTGGCAACTATTTTCTGAAGAAATAATGTATTATTCAACTTTCCGGGAATCTATTTCTGTCGAATATGGTGCAAAACTGTAGAAAAATTTAGGTAAAATATCCAAAGGGTCACAAAAATTCAGAATGCTACTTTTATAAAGTATCAGAATTTTCTATTTCTGATTTTGATTAAACATTTTTACTCTTAATTTTTAGATTCACCTTCACTGACAGGTGCAATTATATAGCCAGGGAACCAATCTGTGTCCCTATGGGTCATATTTGTGTGTATTTGTAGAAGAATGCTTAAATTGTGTGGTCTTTTTAACGTAAGCAAAGCATAAGCAAAGCGTAAGCAAACTGTAAGGAAAGGAACTGTATCTTGATAAACCCTTTTTGCAACTATTTTCTGAAGAAATAATGTATTATTCTACTTCCAGGGACCCTATTACAGTCGGATATGGTGCAGAACTGTAGAAAAATTGAGGTAAATTATGCAAAAGGGTCACAAAAATCCACAATGTTACTTTTATAAAGTATTAGAATGTTCTATTTCTGATTTTGATTAAACGATTTTGCCCTTAATATTTAGATTCCTGAATACTAACAGGAACTATTTTGCAGCCAGGTAAACAGTATTGTCCCTATGGGTCATATTTGTGTGTATTTGTAGAAAAATGCTTAAATTGTGTGGTGTTTTCACCGTAAGCAAAGCATAAGCAAAGCATAAGCAAACTGTAAGCAAAGTAACTGTGTCTTGATAAACCCTTTGTGCAACTATTTTCTGAAGAAATAATGAATTATTCGACTTTCCTGGAACCTATTTCTGTAGAATATGGTGAAAAACTGTAGAAAAATTGAGGTAAAATATTCAAAAGGGTCACAAAAATCTATAATGTCACTTTAAGAAAGTAGCGGATTTATATATTTCTGGTTTTGATTTAACAATTTGGCCCTTAATATTTAGATTCCTGATCACTAACAGGAACTATTTTGTAACCAGGTAAACAGACTGTCTCCCAGTGGGTCATATTTGTGTGTATTTGTAGAAAAATGCCTAGATTGTGTGGTGTTTTTATCGTAAGCAAAGCATAAGTAAACTGTAAGCAAAGAAACTGTGTCTTGATAAATCCTTTTTGCAACTCTTTTCTGAAGAAAAAATGTATTATACTACTTCCCGGGAATATATTTCTGTTGAATATGGTGGAAAATCTAAGAAAAATTGAGGCAAAATATGCAGTAGGGTCACAAAAATCTATGATGTCATTTTAAGAAAGTAGGGGATTTATATATTTTTGGTTTTGATTTAACAATTTTGCCCTTAATATTTAGATTCCTGATCACTAACAGGAACTATTTTGTAGCCAGGTAAACAGTCTGTGTTCCTATGTGTCATATTTATGTGTATTTGTAGAAAAAATGCTTAAATTGTGTGGTGTTTTCAACGTAAGCAAAGTATAAGCAAAGCGTGAGCAAACTAAAAGCAAAGGAACTGTGTCTTGATAAATCCTTTTTGCAACTATTTTTGAAGAAATAATGTATTATTCTACTTCCAGGGACCCTATTTCAGTCGAATATGGTGCAGAACTATAGAAAAACTGAGGTAAAATATGCAAAAGGGTCACAAAAATCCACAATGTTACTTTTATAAAGTATCAGAATGTTCTATTTCTGATTTTGATTAAACGATTTTGCCCTTAACATTTAGATTCCTGATAACTAACAGGAACCATTTTGTAGCCAGGTAAACAGTCCGTGTTAGTATGGGTTATATTTGTGTCTATTTGTAGAAAAATGCTTAAATTGTGTCGTGTTTTCAACGTAGGCAAAGCATAAGCAAAGCGTAAACAAACTGTAAGCAAAGGAACTGTGTCTTGATAAACCCTTTTTGCAACTTTTTTCTGAAGAAATAATGTATTATTCTACTTCCAGGGACCCTATTACAGTCGAATATGGTGCAGAACTGTAGAAAAATTGAGGTAAAATATGCAAAAGGGTCACAAAAATCCACAATGTTACTTTCATAAAGTATCAGAATGTTCTATTTCTGATTTTGATTAAACGATTTTGCCCTTAATATTTAGATTCCTGATCACTAAGAGGAACTATTTTGCAGCCAGGTAAACAGTATGGTCCCTATGGGTCATATTTGTGTGTATTTGTAGAAAAATGCTTTAATTGTGTTGTGTTTTCAACGTAAGCAAAGCATAAGCAAACCATAAGCAAAGGAACTGTGTCTTGATAAACCCTTTTTGCAACTATTTTCTGAAGAAATAATGTATTATTCTACTTCCAGCGACCCTATTACAGTCGGATATGGTGCAGAACTGTAGAAAATTTAGGTAAAATATGCAAAAGGGTCACTAAAATCCATCATGTTACTTTTATAAAGAATCAGAATTTTCTATTTCTGAATTTGATTAAACGATTTTACCCTTTATTTTTAGATTTACCTTCACTGACAGGGGCAATTATATAGCCAGGGAACCAATCTGTTTCCCTATGGGTCATATTTGTGTGTATTTGTAGAAAAATGCTTAAATTGTGTGGTGTTTTCATCGTAAGCAAAGCATAAGAAAACTGTAAGCAAAGGAACTGTGTCTTGATAAATCCTTTTGGAAACTATTTTGTGAAGAAATAATGTATTATTCAACTTTCCGGGAATCTATTTCTGTCGAATATGGTGGAAAATTGTAGAAAAATTTAGGTAAAATAGGCAAAAGGTTCACAAATATTCACAGTGTTACTTTTACAAAGTATCAGAATTTTCTATTTCTGATTTTGATTTAACGATTTTGCCCTTAATATTTAGATTCCTGATCACTAACAGGAACTATTTTGCAGCCAGGTAAACAGTATTGTCCCTATGGGTCATATTTGTGTGTATTTGTAGAAAAATGCTTAAATTGTGTTGTGTTTTCAATGTAAGCAAAGCATAAGCAAAGCATAAGCAAACTATAAGCAAAGGAACTGTGTCTTGATAAATCCTTTTTGCAACTATTTTCTGAAGAAAAAATGTATTATACTACTTCCCGGGAATATATTTCTGTTGAATATGGTGGAAAATCTAAGAAAAATTGAGGCAAAATATGCAGTAGGGTCACAAAAATCTATAATGTCATTTTAAGAAAGTAGGGGATTTATATATTTTTGGTTTTGATTTAACAATTTTGCCCTTAATATTTAGATTCCTGATCACTAACAGGAACTATTTTGTAGCCAGGTAAACAGTCTGTGTTCCTATGTGTCATATTTATGTGTATTTGTAGAAAAAATGCTTAAATTGTGTGGTGTTTTCAACGTAAGCAAAGTATAAGCAAAGCGTGAGGAAACTGAAAGCAAAGGAACTGTGTCTTGATAAATCCTTTTTGCAACTATTTTTTGAAGAAATAATGTATTATTCTACTTCCAGGGACCCTATTTCAGTCGAATATGGTGCAGAACTGTAGAAAAACTGAGGTAAAATATGCAAAAGGGTCACAAAAATCCACAATGTTACTTTTATAAAGTATCAGAATGTTCTATTTCTGATTTTGATTAAACGATTTTGCCCTTAACATTTAGATTCCTGATAACTAACAGGAACTATTTTGTAGCCAGGTAAACAGTCCGTGTTAGTATGGGTTATATTTGTGTCTATTTCTAGAAAAATGCTTAAATTGTGTCGTGTTTTCAACGTAAGCAAAGCATAAGCAAAGCGTAAACAAACTGTAAGCAAAGGAACTGTGTCTTGATAAACCCTTTTTGCAACTATTTTCTGAAGAAATAATGTATTATTCTACTTCCAGGGACCCTATTACAGTCGGATATGGTGCAGAACTGTAGAAAAACTGAGGTAAAATATACAAAAGGGTTACAAAAATCCACAATGTTACTTTTATAAAGTTCCAGAATTTTCTATTTCTGATTTTGATTAAACAATTTTACTCTAAATTTTTAGATTCACCTTCACTGACAGGTGCAATTATATGGCCAGTTAAACAGTCTGTGGTCCATATGGGTCATATTTATGTGTATTTGTAAAAAATTGCTTAAATTGTGTGGTGTTTTCAACGTAAGCAAAGTATAAGCAAAGCGTGAGGAAACTGAAAGCAAAGGAACTGTGTCTTGATAAATCCTTTTTGCAACTATTTTTTGAAGAAATAATGTATTATTCTACTTCCAGGGACCCTATTTCAGTCGAATATGGTGCAGAACTGTAGAAAAACTGAGGTAAAATATGCAAAAGGGTCACAAAAATCCACAATGTTACTTTTATAAAGTATCAGAATGTTCTATTTCTGATTTTGATTAAACGATTTTGCCCTTAATATTTAGATTCCTGATCCCTAACAGGAACTATTTTGCAGCCAGGTAAACAGTATTGTCCCTATGGGTCATATTTGTGTGTATTTGTAGAAAAATGCTTAAATTGTGTGGTGTTTTCAATGTAAGCAAAGTATAAGCAAAGCGTAAACAAACTGTAAGCAAAGGAACTGTGTCTTGATAAACCCTTTTTGCAACTATTTTCTGAAGAAATAATGTATTATTCTACTTCCAGGGACCCTATTACAGTCGGATATGGTGCAGAACTGTAGAAAAACTGAGGTAAAATATTCATAAGGGTCACAAAAATCTATAATGTCACTTTAAGAAAGTAGCGGATTTATATATTTTTGGTTTTGATTTAACAATTTGGCCCTTAATATTTAGATTCCTGATCACTAACAGGAACTATTTTGTAACCAGGTAAACAGACTGTGTCCCTGTGGGTCATATTTGTGTGTATTTGTAGAAAAATGCCTAAATTGTGTGGTGTTTTTATCGTAAGCATAGCATAAGTAAACTGTAAGCAAAGAAACTGTGTATTGATAAATCCTTTTTGCAACTCTTTTCTGAAGAAAAAATGTATTATACTACTTCCCGGGAATATATTTCTGTTGAATATGGTGGAAAATCTAAGAAAAATTGAGGCAAAATATGCAGTAGGGTCACAAAAATCTATAATGTCATTTTAAGAAAGTAGGGGATTTATATATTTTTGGTTTTGATTTAACAATTTTGCCCTTAATATTTAGATTCCTGATCACTAACAGGAACTATTTTGTAGCCAGGTAAACAGTCTGTGTTCCTATGTGTCATATTTATGTGTATTTGTAGAAAAAAAAATGCTTAAATTGTGTGGTGTTTTCAACGTAAGCAAAGTATAAGCAAAGCGTGAGGAAACTGAAAGCAAAGGAACTGTGTCTTGTTAAATCCTTTTTGCAACTATTTTTTGAAGAAATAATGTATTATTCTACTTCCAGGGACCCTATTTCAGTCGAATATGGTGCAGAACTGTAGAAAAACTGAGGTAAAATATGCAAAAGGGTCACAAAAATCCACAATGTTACTTTTATAAAGTATCAGAATGTTCTATTTCTGATTTTGATTAAACGATTTTGCCCTTAACATTTAGATTCCTGATAACTAACAGGAACTATTTTGTAGCCAGGTAAACAGTCCGTGTTAGTATGGGTTATATTTGTGTCTATTTGTAGAAAAATGCTTAAATTGTGTCGTGTTTTCAACGTAAGCAAAGCATAAGCAAAGCGTAAACAAACTGTAAGCAAAGGAACTGTGCCTTGATAAACCCTTTTTGCAACTATTTTCTGAAGAAATAATGTATTATTCTACTTCCAGGGACCCTATTACAGTCGGATATGGTGCAGAACTGTAGAAAAACTGAGGTAAAATATACAAAAGGGTTACAAAAATCCTCAATGTTACTTTTTTAAAGTTCCAGAATTTTCTATTTCTGATTTTGATTAAACAATTTTACTCTAAATTTTTAGATTCACCTTCACTGACAGGTGCAAATATATAGCCAGTTAAACAGTCTGTGGTCCATATGGGTCATATTTTTGTGTATTTGTAGAAAAATTCTTAAATTGTGTGGTGTTTTCACCGTAAGCAAAGCATTAGCAAAGCGTAAGCAAACTGTAAGCAAAGTAACTGTGTCTTGATAAACCCTTTGTGCAACTATTTTCTGAAGAAATAATGAATTATTCGACTTTCCTGGAACCTATTTCTGTCGAATATGGTGGAAACCTGTAGAAAAATTGAGGTAAAATATTCAAAAGGGTCACAAAAATCTATAATGTCACTTTAAGAGAGTAGCGGATTTATATATTTTTGGTTTTGATTTAACAATTTTGCCCTTAATATTTAGATTCCTGATCAATAACAGGAACTATTTTGTAGCCAGGTAAACAGTCTGTGTCCCTATGGGTCATATTTGTGTGTATTTGTAGAAAAATGCCTAAATTGTGTGGTGTTTTCATCGTAAGCAAAGCATAAGCAAACTGTAAGCAAAGTAACTGTGTCTTGATAAATCCTTTTGGCAACTATTTTCTTAAGAAATAATGTATTATTCAACTTTCCGAGAATCTATTTCTGTCGAATATGGTGCAAAACTGTAGAAAAAATTTAAGTAAAATATGCAAAAGGGTCACAAAAATTCACAATGTTACTTTTATAAAGTATCAGAATTTTCTATTTCTGATTTTTATTAAACGATTTAACCCTTAATTTTTAGATTCACCTTCACTGACACGTGCAATTGTATAGCCAGGGAAGCAGTCTGTGTCCCTATGGGTCATATTGGTATATACTTATAGAAAAATGCTTAAGTTGTGTGAGGTTTTGACCGTAAGCAAAGCACAAGCAAAGCGTGAGCAATCTGTAGCAAAGTAACTGTGTCTTGATAAATCCTTTTTGCAACTATTTTCTGAAGAAATAATGGATTATTCGACTTTCCTGGAACATATTTCTGTCAAATATGGTGCAAAACTGAAGAAAAATTGAGGTAAAATGTGCAAAAGGGTCACAAAAATCTATAATGTCACTTGAAGAAAGTAGGGGATTTATATATTTTTGGTTTCGATTTAACAATTTGTCCCTAAATATTTAGATTCCTGATGACTTACAGGAACTATTGTGTAGCCTGGTAAAGACTCTCTGTCCCTATGATCATATTTGTGTGTATTTGTAGAAAAATGCCTAAATTGTGTGGTGTTTTCATCGTAAGCAAAGCATAAGCAAACTGTAAGCAAAGTAACGGTGTCTCGATAAATCCTTTTTAACAACTATTTTCTGAAGAAATAATGTATTATTCTACTTCCAGGGAATCTTTTTCTGTCGAATATGGTGCAAAACTGTAGAAAAATGGAGGTAAAATATGCAATAGGGTCACAAAAATCCACAATGTCACTTTTATAAAGAATCAGAATTTTCTATTTCTGATTTTGATTAAACAATTTCACCCTTAATTTATAGATTCACTTTCACTGAGAGGTGCAATTATATAGCCAGGTAAACAGTCTGTGTTCCTATGGGTCATATTTGTGTGTATTTGTAGAAAAATGCTTAAATTGTGTGGTGTTTTCATTGTAAGCAAAGCAGCGGATTTATATATTTTTGGTTTTGGTTTCACAATTTTGCCCTTAATATTTAGATTCCTGATCGCTAACAGGAACTATTTTGTAGCCAGGGAAACAGTCTGTTTCCCTATGGGTCATATTTGTGTGTATTTGTAGAAAAATGCCTAAATTGTGTGGTGTTTTTATCGTAAGCAAAGCATAGGTAAACTGTAAGCAAAGTAACTGTGTCTTGATAAATCCTTTTTACAACTCTTTTCTGAAGAAATAATGTATTATACTACTTCCCGGGAATCTATTTATGTTGAATATGGTGCAAAATCTAAGACAAATTGAGGCAAAATATGCAATAGGGTCACAAAAATCTATAATGTCACTTTAAGAATGTAGGTAATTTACATATTTTTGGTTTTGATTTAACAATTTTGCCCTTAATATTTAGATTCTTCATCACAAACAGGAACTATTTTGTAGCCAGGTAAACAGTCTGTGTTCCTATGGGTCATATTTGTGTGTATTTGTAGAAAATTGCTTAAATTGTGTGGTGTTTTCAACGTAAACAAAGTATAAGCAAAGCATAAGCAAACTGTAAGCAAAAGAACTGTGTCTTGATAAACCCTTTTTGCAACTATTTTTTGAAGAAATAATGTATTATTCTACTTCCAGGGAACCTATTTCAGTCGAATATGGTTCAGAACTGTAGAAAAATTGAGGTAAAATATGCAAAAGGGTCACAAAAATCCACAATGTTACTTTCATAAAGTATCAGAATGTTCTATTTCTGAATTTGATTAAACGATTTTGCCCTTAATATTTAGATTCCTGATCACTAAGAGGAACTATTTTGCAGCCAGGTAAACAGTATGGTCCCTATGGGTCATATTTGTGTGTATTTGTAGAAAAATGCTTTAATTGTGTTGTGTTTTCAACGTAAGCAAAGCATAAGCAAACTATAAGCAAAGGAACTGTGTCTTGATAAACCCTTTTTGCAACTATTTTCTGAAGAAATAATGTATTATTCTACTTCCAGGGAACCTGTTTCAGTCGAATATGGTGCAGAACTGTAGAAAAATTGAGGTAAAATATGCAAAAGGGTCACAAAAATCCACAATGTTACTTTCATAAAGTATCAGAATGTTCTATTTCTGATTTTGATTAAACGATTTTGCCCTTAATATTTAGATTCCTGATCACTAAGAGGAACTATTTTGCAGCCAGGTAAACAGTATGGTCCCTATGGGTCATATTTGTGTGTATTTGTAGAAAAATGCTTTAATTGTGTGGTGTTTTCATCGTAAGCAAAGCATAAGCAAAGCGTAAGCAAACTGTAAGCTAAGGAACTGTGTCTTGATAAACCCTTTTTGCAACTATTTTCTGAAGAAATAATGTATTATTCTACTTCCAGGGACCCTATTACAGTCGGATATGGTGCAGAACTGTAGAAAAATTGAGGTAAAATATGCAAAAGGGTCACTAAAATCCATCATGTTACTTTTATAAAGAATCAGAATTTTCTATTTCTGAATTTGATTAAACGATTTTACCCTTTATTTTTAGATTTACCTTCACTGACAGGGGCAATTATATAGCCAGGGAACCAATCTGTTTCCCTATGGGTCATATTTGTGTGTATTTGTAGAAAAATGCTTAATTGTGTGGTGTTTTCATCGTAAGCAAAGCATAAGAAAACTGTAAGCAAAGGAACTGTGTCTTGATAAATCCTTTTGGAAACTATTTTGTGAAGAAATAATGTATTATTCAACTTTCCGGGAATCTATTTCTGTCGAATATAGTGAAAAACTGTAGAAAAATTTAGGTAAAATAGGCAAAAGGGTCACAAAAATTCACAGTGTTACTTTTACAAAGTATCAGAATGTTCTATTTCTGATTTTGATTAAACGATTTTGCCCTTAACATTTAGATTCCTGATAACTAACAGGAACTATTTTGTAGCCAGGTAAACAGTCCGTGTTAGTATGGGTTATATTTGTGTCTATTTCTAGAAAAATGCTTAAATTGTGTCGTGTTTTCAACGTAAGCAAAGCATAAGCAAAGCGTAAGCAAACTGTAAGCTAAGGAACTGTGTCTTGATAAACCCTTTTTGCAACTATTTTCTGAAGAAATAATGTATTATTCTACTTCCAGGGACCCTATTACAGTCGGATATGGTGCAGAACTGTAGAAAAATTGAGGTAAAATATGCAGTAGGGTCACAAAAATCTATAATGTCACTTTAAGAAAGTAGGGGATTTATATATTTTTGGTTTTGATTTAACAATTTTGCCCTTAATATTTAGATTCCTGATCACTAACAGGAACTATTTTGTAGCCAGGTAAACAGTCTGTGTTCCTATGTGTCATATTTATGTGTATTTGTAGAAAAAATGCTTAAATTGTGTGGTGTTTTCAACGTAAGCAAAGTATAAGCAAAGCGTGAGGAAACTGAAAGCAAAGTAACTGTGTCTTGATAAATCCTTTTTGCAACTATTTTTTGAAGAAATAATGTATTATTCTACTTCCAGGGACCCTATTACAGTCGAATATGGTGCAGAACTGTAGAAAAACTGAGGTAAATATACAAAAGGGTTACAAAAATCCACAATGTTACTTTTATAAAGTTCCAGAATTTTCTATTTCTGATTTTGATTAAACAATTTTACTCTAAATGTTTAGATTCACCTTCACTGACAGGTGCAATTATATAGCCAGTTAAACAGTCTGTGGTCCATATGGGTCATATTTATGTGTATTTGTAGAAAAAATGCTTAAATTGTGTGGTGTTTTCAACGTAAGCAAAGTATAAGCAAAGCGTGAGCAAACTGAAAGCAAAGGAACTGTGTCTTGATAAATCCTTTTTGCAACTATTTTTTGAAGAAATAATGTATTATTCTACTTCCAGTGACCCTATTTCAGTCGAATATGGTTCAGAACTGTAGAAAAACTGAGGTAAAATATGCAAAAGGGTCACAAAAATCCACAATGTTACTTTTATAAAGTATCAGAATGTTCTATTTCTGATTTTGATTAAACGATTTTGCCCTTAATATTTAGATTAATGATCAATAACAGGAACTATTTTGTAGTCAGGTAAACAGTCTGTGTTCCTAGGGGTCATAATTGTGTGTATTTGTAGAAAAATGCTTAAATTGTGAGGTGTTTTCACCGTAAGCAAAGCATAAGCAAAGCATAAGCAAACTGTAAGCAAAGTAACTGTGTCTTGATAAACCCTTTGTGCAACTATTTTCTGAAGAAATAATGAATTATTCGACTTTCCTGGAACCTATTTCTGTAGAATATGGTGAAAAACTGTAGAAAAATTGAGGTAAAATATTCAAAAGGGTCACAAAAATCTATAATGTCACTTTAAGAAAGTAGCGGATTTATATATTTTTGGTTTTGATTTAACAATTTGGCCCTTAATATTTAGATTCCTGATCACTAACAGGAACTTTTTTGTAACCAGGTAAACAGACTGTGTCCCTGTGGGTCATATTTGTGTTTATTTGTAGAAAAATGCCTAAATTTTTTGGTGTTTTTATCGTAAGCAAAGCATAAGTAAACTGTAAGCAAAGAAACTGTCTTGATAAATCCTTTTTGCAACTCTTTTCTGAAGAAAAAATGTATTATACTACTTCCCGGGAATATATTTCTGTTGAATATGGTGGAAAATCTAAGAAAAATTGAGGCAAAATATGCAGTAGGGTCACAAAAATCTATAATGTCATTTTAAGAAAGTAGGGGATTTATATATTTTTGGTTTTGATTTAACAATTTTGCCCTTAATATTTAGATTCCTGATCACTAACAGGAACTATTTTGTAGCCAGGTAAACAGTCTGTGTTCCTATGTGTCATATTTATGTGTATTTGTAGAAAAAATGCTTAAATTGTGTGGTGTTTTCAACGTAAGCAAAGTATAAGCAAAGCGTGAGCATGATGAAAGCAAAGGAACTGTGTCTTGATAAATCCTTTTTGCAACTATTTTTTGAAGAAATAATGTATTATTCTACTTCCAGTGACCCTATTTCAGTCGAATATGGTGCAGAACTGTAGAAAAACTGAGGTAAAATATGCAAAAGTGTCACAAAAATCCACAATGTTACTTTTATAAAGTATCAGAATGTTCTATTTCTGATTTTGATTAAACGATTTTGCCCATAACATTTAGATTCCTGATAACTAGCAGGAACTATTTTGTAGCCAGGTAAACAGTCCGTGTTAGTATGAGTTATATTTGTGTCTATTTGTAGAAAAATGCTTAAATTGTGTCGTGTTTTCAACGTAAGCAAAGCATAAGCAAAGCGTAAACAAACTGTAAGCAAAGGAACTGTGTCTTGATAAACCCTTTTTGCAACTATTTTCTGAAGAATTAATGTATTATTCTACTTCCAGGGACCCTATTACAGTCGGATATGGTGCAGAACTGTAGAAAAACTGAGGTAAAATATACAAAAGGGTTACAAAAATCCACAATGTTACTTTTTTAAAGTTCCAGAATTTTCTATTTCTGATTTTGATTAAACAATTTTACTCTAAATTTTTAGATTCACCTTCACTGACAGGTGCAATTATATAGCCAGTTAAACAGTCTGTGGTCCATATGGGTCATATTTTTGTGTATTTGTAGAAAAATGCTTAAATTGTGTGGTGTTTTCACCGTAAGCAAAGCATTAGCAAAGCGTAAGCAAACTGTAAGCAAAGTAACTGTGTCTTGATAAACCCTTTGTGCAACTATTTTCTGAAGAAATAATGAATTATTCGACTTTCCTGGAACCTATTTCTGTCGAATATGGTGGAAAACTGTAGAAAAATTGAGGTAAAATATTCAAAAGGGTCACAAAAATCTATAATGTCACTTTAAGAGAGTAGCGGATTTATATATTTTTGGTTTTGATTTAACAATTTGGCCCTTAATATTTAGATTAATGATTAATAACAGGAACTATTTTGTAGCCAGGTAAACAGTCTGTGTCCCTATGGGTCATATTTGTGTGTATTTGTAGAAAAATGCCTAAATTGTGTGGTGTTTTCATCGTAAGCAAAGCATAAGCAAACTGTAAGCAAAGTAACTGTGTCTTGATAAATCCTTTTGGCAACTATTTTCTGAAGAAATAATGTATTATTCAACTTTCCGAGAATCTATTTCTGTCGAATATGGTGCAAAACTGTAGAAAAAATTTAAGTAAAATATGCAAAAGGGTCACAAAAATTCACAATGTTACTTTTATAAAGTATCAGAATTTTCTATTTCTGATTTTTATTAAACGATTTAACCCTTAATTTTTAGATTCACCTTCACTGACACGTGCAATTGTATAGCCAGGGAAGCAGTCTGTGTCCCTATGGGTCATATTGGTATATATTTATAGAAAAATGCTTAAGTTGTGTGAGGTTTTGACCGTAAGCAAAGCACAAGCAAAGCGTGAGCAATCTGTAGCAAAGTAACTGTGTCTTGATAAATCCTTTTTGCAACTATTTTCTGAAGAAATAATGGATTATTAGACTTTCCTGGAACCTATTTCTGTCAAATATGGTGCAAAACTGAAGAAAAATTGAGGTAAAATTTGCAAAAGGGTCACAAAAATCCACAATGTCACTTTTATAAAGAATCAGAATTTTCTATTTCTGATTTTGATTAAACAATTTCACCCTTAATTTATAGATTCACTTTCACTGAGAGGTGCAATTATATAGCCAGGTAAACAGTCTGTGTTCCTATGGGTCATATTTGTGTGTATTTGTAGAAAAATGCTTAAATTGTGTGGTGTTTTCATTGTAAGCAAAGCAGCGGATTTATATATTTTTGGTTTTGGTTTCACAATTTTGCCCTTAATATTTAGATTCCTGATCGCTAACAGGAACTATTTTGTAGCCAGGGAAACAGTCTGTTTCCCTATGGGTCATATTTGTGTGTATTTGTAGAAAAATGCCTAAATTGTGTGGTGTTTTTATCGTAAGCAAAGCATAAGTAAACTGTAAGCAAAGTAACTGTGTCTTGATAAATCCTTTTTGCAACTCTTTTCTGAAGAAATAATGTATTATACTACTTCCCGGGAATCTATTTATGTTGAATATGGTGCAAAATCTAAGACAAATTGAGGCAAAATATGCAATAGGGTCACAAAAATCTATAATGTCACTTTAAGAAAGTAGGTGATTTACATATTTTTGGTTTTGATTTAACAATTTCGCCCTTAATATTTAGATTCTTCATCACAAACAGGAACTATTTTGTAGCCAGGGAAACAGTCTGTGTTCCTATGGGTCATATTTGTGTGTATTTGTAGAAAATTGCTTAAATTGTGTGGTGTTTTCAACGTAAGCAAAGTATAAGCAAAGCATAAGCAAACTGTAAGCAAAAGAATTGTGTCTTGATAAACCCTTTTTGCAACTATTTTTTGAAGAAATAATGTATTATTCTACTTCCAGGGAACCTATTTCAGTCGAATATGGTTCAGAACTGTAGAAAAATTGAGGTAAAATATGCAAAAGGGTCACAAAAATCCACAATGTTACTTTCATAAAGTATCAGAATGTTCTATTTCTGATTTTGATTAAACGATTTTGCCCTTAATATTTAGATTCCTGATCACTAAGAGGAACTATTTTGCAGCCAGGTAAACAGTATGGTCCCTATGGGTCATATTTGTGTGTATTTGTAGAAAAATGCTTTAATTGTGTTGTGTTTTCAACGTAAGCAAAGCATAAGCAAACTATAAGCAAAGGAACTGTGTCTTGATAAACCCTTTTTGCAACTATTTTCTGAAGAAATAATGTATTATTCTACTTCCAGGGAACCTATTTCAGTCGAATATGGTGCAGAACTGTAGAAAAATTGAGGTAAAATATGCAAAAGGGTCACAAAAATCCACAATGTTACTTTCATAAAGTATCAGAATGTTCTATTTCTGATTTTGATTAAACGATTTTGCCCTTAATATTTAGATTCCTGATCACTAAGAGGAACTATTTTGCAGCCAGGTAAACAGTATGGTCCCTATGGGTCATATTTGTGTGTATTTGTAGAAAAATGCTTTAATTGTGTTGTGTTTTCAACGTAAGCAAAGCATAAGCAAACTATAAGCAAAGGAACTGTGTCTTGATAAACCCTTTTTGCAACTATTTTCTGAAGAAATAATGTATTATTCTACTTCCAGCGACCCTATTACAGTCGGATATGGTGCAGAACTGTAGAAAAATTTAGGTAAAATATGCAAAAGGGTCACTAAAATCCATCATGTTACTTTTATAAAGAATCAGAATTTTCTATTTCTAAATTTGATTAAACGATTTTACCCTTTATTTTTAGATTTACCTTCACTGACAGGGGCAATTATACAGCCAGGGAACCAATCTGTTTCCCTATGGGTCATATTTGTGTGTATTTGTAGAAAAATGCTTAAATTGTGTGGTGTTTTCATCGTAAGCAAAGCATAAGAAAACTGTAAGCAAAGGAACTGTGTCTTGATAAATCCTTTTGGAAACTATTTTGTGAAGAAATAATGTATTATTCAACTTTCCGGGAATCTATTTCTGTCGAATATAGTGAAAAACTGTAGAAAAATTTACCTGTTTACCTGGCTACAAAATAGTTCCTGTTAGTTATCAGGAATCTAAATGTTAAGGGCAAAATCGTTTAATCAAAATCAGAAATAGAAAATTCTGGAACTTTAAAAAAGTAACATTGTGGATTTTTGTGACCCTTTTGCATATTTTACCTCAGTTTTTCTACAGTTCTGCACCATATTCGACTGAAATAGGGTCCCTGGAAGTAGAATAATACATTATTTCTTCAAAAAATAGTTGCAAAAAGGATTTATCAAGACACAGTTCCTTTGCTTTCAGTTTCCTCACGCTTTGCTTATGCTTTGCTTACGTTGAAAACACCACACAATTTAAGCATTTTTCTACAAATAGACACAAATATAACCCATACTAACACGGACTGTTTACCTGGCTACAAAATAGTTCCTGTTAGTTATCAGGAATCTAAATGTTAAGGGCAAAATCGTTTAATCAAAATCAGAAATAGAACATTCTGATACTTTATAAAAGTAACATTGTGGATTTTTGTGACCCTTTTGCATATTTTACCTCAGTTTTTCTACAGTTCTGCACCATATTCGACTGAAATAGGGTCCCTGGAAGTAGAATAATACATTATTTCTTCAAAAAATAGTTGCAAAAAGGATTTAACAAGACACAGTTCCTTTGCTTTCAGTTTCCTCACGCTTTGCTTATACTTTGCTTACGTTGAAAACACCACACAATTTAAGCATTTTTTTTTCTACAAATACACATAAATATGACACATAGGAACACAGACTGTTTACCTGGCTACAAAATAGTTCCTGTTAGTGATCAGGAATCTAAATATTAAGGGCAAAATTGTTAAATCAAAACCAAAAATATATAAATCCCCTACTTTCTTAAAATGACATTATAGATTTTTGTGACCCTACTGCATATTTTGCCTGAATTTTTCTTAGATTTTCCACCATATTCAACAGAAATATATTCCCGGGAAGTAGTATAATACATTTTTTCTTCAGAAAAGAGTTGCAAAAAGGATTTATCAATACACAGTTTCTTTGCTTACAGTTTACTTATGCTATGCTTACGATAAAAACACAACACAATTTAGGCATTTTTCTACAAATACACACAAATATGACCCACAGGGACACAGTCTGTTTACTTGGTTACAAAATAGTTCCTGTTAGTGATCAGGAATCTAAATATTAAGGGCCAAATTGTTAAATCAAAACCAAAAATATATAAATCCGCTACTTTCTTAAAGTGACATTATAGATTTTTGTGACCCTTATGAATATTTTACCTCAGTTTTTCTACAGTTCTGCACCATATCCGACTGTAATAGGGTCCCTGGAAGTAGAATAATACATTATTTCTTCAGAAAATAGTTGCAAAAAGGGTTTATCAAGACACAGTTCCTTTGCTTACAGTTTGTTTACGCTTTGCTTAGACTTTGCTTACGTTGAAAACACCACACAATTTAAGCATTTTTCTACAAATACACACAAATATGACCCATAGGGACAATACTGTTTACCTGGCTGCAAAATAGTTCCTGTTAGGGATCAGGAATCTAAATATTAAGGGCAAAATCGTTTAATCAAAATCAGAAATAGAACATTCTGATACTTTATAAAAGTAACATTGTGGATTTTTGTGACCCTTTTGCATATTTTACCTCAGTTTTTCTATAGTTCTGCACCATATTCGACTGAAATAGGGTCCCTGGAAGTAGAATAATACATTATTTCTTCAAAAAATAGTTGCAAAAAGGATTTATCAAGACACAGTTCCTTTGCTTTCAGTTTCCTCACGCTTTGCTTATACTTTGCTTACGTTGAAAACACCACACAATTTAAGCAATTTTTTACAAATACACATAAATATGACCCATATGGACCACAGACTGTTTAACTGGCTATATAATTGCACCTGTCAGTGAAGGTGAATCTAAAAATTTAGAGTAAAATTGTTTAATCAAAATCAGAAATAGAAAATTCTGGAACTTTATAAAAGTAACATTGTGGATTTTTGTAACCCTTTTGTATATTTTACCTCAGTTTTTCTACAGTTCTGCACCATATCCGACTGTAATAGGGTCCCTGGAAGTAGAATAATACATTATTTCTTCAGAAAATAGTTGCAAAAAGGGTTTATCAAGACACAGTTCCTTTGCTTACAGTTTGTTTACGCTTTGCTTATGCTTTGCTTACGTTGAAAACACGACACAATTTAAGCATTTTTCTAGAAATAGACACAAATATAACCCATACTAACACGGACTGTTTACCTGGCTACAAAATAGTTCCTGTTAGTTATCAGGAATCTAAATGTTAAGGGCAAAATCGTTTAATCAAAATCAGAAATAGAACATTCTGATACTTTATAAAAGTAACATTGTGGATTTTTGTGACCCTTTTGCATATTTTACCTCAGTTTTTCTACAGTTCTGCACCATATTCGACTGAAATAGGGTCCCTGGAAGTAGAATAATACATTATTTCTTCAAAAAATAGTTGCAAAAAGGATTTATCAAGACACAGTTCCTTTGCTTTCAGTTTCCTCACGCTTTGCTTATACTTTGCTTACGTTGAAAACACCACACAATTTAAGCATTTTTTCTACAAATACACATAAATATGACACATAGGAACACAGACTGTTTACCTGGCTACAAAATAGTTCCTGTTAGTGATCAGGAATCTAAATATTAAGGGCAAAATTGTTAAATCAAAACCAAAAATATATAAATCCCCTACTTTCTTAAAATGACATTATAGATTTTTGTG
Source organism: Sipunculus nudus (assembly GCA_026874595.1). Taxonomy (NCBI): domain Eukaryota; kingdom Metazoa; phylum Annelida; class Sipuncula; order Golfingiida; family Sipunculidae; genus Sipunculus; species Sipunculus nudus. Next base: position 271,013 of record JAPPUL010000151.1, read on the forward strand.
ACCCTACTGCATATTTTGCCTCAATTTTTCTTAGATTTTCCACCATATTCAACAGAAATATATTCCCGGGAAGTAGTATAATACATTTTTTCTTCAGAAAATAGTTGCAAAAAGGATTTATCAAGACACAGTTCCTTTGCTTATAGTTTGCTTATGCTTTGCTTATGCTTTGCTTACATTGAAAACACAACACAATTTAAGCATTTTTCTACAAATACACACAAATATGACCCATAGGGACAATACTGTTTACCTGGCTGCAAAATAGTTCCTGTTAGTGATCAGGAATATAAATATTAAGGGCAAAATCGTTTAATCAAAATCAGAAATAGAAAATTCTGATACTTTGTAAAAGTAACACTGTGAATTTTTGTGAACCTTTTGCCTATTTTACCTAAATTTTTCTACAGTTTTCCACCATATTCGACAGAAATAGATTCCCGGAAAGTTGAATAATACATTATTTCTTCACAAAATAGTTTCCAAAAGGATTTATCAAGACACAGTTCCTTTGCTTACAGTTTTCTTATGCTTTGCTTACGATGAAAACACCACACAATTTAAGCATTTTTCTATAAATACACACAAATATGACCCATAGGGAAACAGAATGGTTCCCTGGCTATATAATTGCCCCTGTCAGTGAAGGTAAATCTAAAAATAAAGGGTAAAATCGTTTAATCAAATTCAGAAATAGAAAATTCTGATTCTTTATAAAAGTTACATGATGGATTTTAGTGACCCTTTTGCATATTTTACCTAAATTTTCTACAGTTCTGCACCATATCCGACTGTAATAGGGTCGCTGGAAGTAGAATAATACATTATTTCTTCAGAAAATAGTTGCAAAAAGGGTTTATCAAGACACAGTTCCTTTGCTTATGGTTTGCTTATGCTTTGCTTACGTTGAAAACACAACACAATTAAAGCATTTTTCTACAAATACACACAAATATGACCCATAGGGACCATACTGTTTACCTGGCTGCAAAATAGTTCCTCTTAGTGATCAGGAATCTAAATATTAAGGGCAAAATCGTTTAATCAAAATCAGAAATAGAACATTCTGATACTTTATGAAAGTAACATTGTGGATTTTTGTAACCCTTTTGTATATTTTACCTCAGTTTTTCTACAGTTCTGCACCATATCCGACTGTAATAGGGTCCCTGGAAGTAGAATAATACATTATTTCTTCAGAAAATAGTTGCAAAAAGGGTTTATGAAGACACAGTTCCTTTGCTTACAGTTTGTTTACGCTTTGCTTATGCTTTGCTTACGTTGAAAACACGACACAATTTAAGCATTTTTCTAGAAATAGACACAAATATAACCCATACTAACACGGACTGTTTACCTGGCTACAAAATAGTTCCTGTTAGTTATCAGGAATCTAAATGTAAAGGGCAAAATCGTTTAATCAAAATCAGAAATAGAACATTCTGATACTTTATAAAAGTAACATTGTGGATTTTTGTGACCCTTTTGCATATTTTACCTCAGTTTTTCTACAGTTCTGCACCATATTCGACTGAAATAGGGTTCCTGGAAGTAGAATAATACATTATTTCTTCAAAAAATAGTTGCAAAAAGGATTTATCAAGACACAGTTAATTTGCTTTCAGTTTCCTCACGCTTTGCTTATACTTTGCTTACGTTGAAAACACCACACAATTTAAGCATTTTTTCTACAAATACACATAAATATGACACATAGGAACACAGACTGTTTACCTGGCTACAAAATAGTTCCTGTTAGTGATCAGGAATCTAAATATTAAGGGCAAAATTGTTAAATCAAAACCAAAAATATATAAATCCCCTACTTTCTTAAAATGACATTATAGATTTTTGTGACCCTACTGCATATTTTGCCTCAATTTTTCTTAGATTTTCCACCATATTCAACAGAAATATATTCCCGGGAAGTAGTATAATACATTTTTTCTTCAGAAAATAGTTGCAAAAAGGATTTATCAAGACACAGTTCCTTTGCTTATAGTTTGCTTATGCTTTGCTTATGCTTTGCTTACATTGAAAACACAACACAATTTAAGCATTTTTCTACAAATACACACAAATATGACCCATAGGGACAATACTGTTTACCTGGCTGCAAAATAGTTCCTGTTAGTGATCAGGAATATAAATATTAAGGGCAAAATCGTTTAATCAAAATCAGAAATAGAAAATTCTGATACTTTGTAAAAGTAACACTGTGAATTTTTGTGAACCTTTTGCCTATTTTACCTAAATTTTTCTACAGTTTTCCACCATATTCGTCAGAAATAGATTCCCGGAAAGTTGAATAATACATTATTTCTTCACAAAATAGTTTCCAAAAGGATTTATCAAGACAGTTCCTTTGCTTACAGTTTTCTTATGCTTTGCTTACGATGAAAACACCACACAATTTAAGCATTTTTCTACAAATACACACAAATATGACCCATAGGGAAACAGATTGGTTCCCTGGCTATATAATTGCCCCTGTCAGTGAAGGTAAATCTAAAAATAAAGGGTAAAATCGTTTAATCAAATTCAGAAATAGAAAATTCTGATTCTTTATAAAAGTAACATGATGGATTTTAGTGACCCTTTTGCATATTTTACCTAAATTTTCTACAGTTCTGCACCATATCCGACTGTAATAGGGTCGCTGGAAGTAGAATAATACATTATTTCTTCAGAAAATAGTTGCAAAAAGGGTTTATCAAGACACAGTTCCTTTGCTTATGGTTTGCTTATGCTTTGCTTACGTTGAAAACACAACACAATTAAAGCATTTTTCTACAAATACACACAAATATGACCCATAGGGACCATACTGTTTACCTGGCTGCAAAATAGTTCCTCTTAGTGATCAGGAATCTAAATATTAAGGGCAAAATCGTTTAATCAAAATCAGAAATAGAACATTCTGATACTTTATGAAAGTAACATTGTGGATTTTTGTGACCCTTTTGCATATTTTACCTCAATTTTTCTACAGTTCTGCACCATATTCGACTGAAATAGGTTCCCTGGAAGTAGAATAATACATTATTTCTTCAGAAAATAGTTGCAAAAAGGGTTTATCAAGACACAGTTCCTTTGCTTATAGTTTGCTTATGCTTTGCTTACGTTGAAAACACAACACAATTAAAGCATTTTTCTACAAATACACACAAATATGACCCATAGGGACCATACTGTTTACCTGGCTGCAAAATAGTTCCTCTTAGTGATCAGGAATCTAAATATTAAGGGCAAAATCGTTTAATCAAAATCAGAAATAGAACATTCTGATACTTTATAAAAGTAACATTGTGGATTTTTGTGACCCTTTTGCATATTTTACCTCAGTTTTTCTACAGTTCTGCACCATATTCGACTGAAATAGGTTCCCTGGAAGTAGAATAATACATTATTTCTTCAAAAAATAGTTGCAAAAAGGGTTTATCAAGACACAGTTCTTTTGCTTACAGTTTGCTTATGCTTTGCTTATACTTTGCTTACGTTGAAAACACCACACAATTTAAGCATTTTTCTACAAATACACACAAATATGATCCATAGGAACACAGACTGTTTACCTGGCTACAAAATAGTTCCTGTTTGTGATGAAGAATCTAAATATTAAGGGGAAAATTGTTAAATCAAAACCAAAAATATGTAAATCACCTTCTTTCTTAAAGTGACATTATAGATTTTTGTGACCCTATTGCATATTTTGCCTCAATTTGTCTTAGATTTTGCACCATATTCAACATAAATAGATTCCCGGGAAGTAGTATAATACATTATTTCTTCAGAAAAGAGTTGTAAAAAGGATTTATCAAGACACAGTTACTTTGCTTACAGTTTACTTATGCTTTGCTTACGATAAAAACACCACACAATTTAGGCATTTTTCTACAAATACACACAAATATGACCCATAGGGAAACAGACTGTTTCCCTGGCTACAAAATAGTTCCTGTTAGCGATCAGGAATCTAAATATTAAGGGCAAAATTGTGAAACCAAAACCAAAAATATATAAATCCGCTGCTTTGCTTACAATGAAAACACCACACAATTTAAGCATTTTTCTACAAATACACACAAATATGACCCATAGGAACACAGACTGTTTACCTGGCTATATAATTGCACCTCTCAGTGAAAGTGAATCTATAAATTAAGGGTGAAATTGTTTAATCAAAATCAGAAATAGAAAATTCTGATTCTTTATAAAAGTGACATTGTGGATTTTTGTGACCCTATTGCATATTTTTACCTCCATTTTTCTACAGTTTTGCACCATATTCGACAGAAAAAGATTCCCGGGAAGTAGAATAATACATTATTTCTTCAGAAAATAGTTGTTAAAAAGGATTTATCGAGACACCGTTACTTTGCTTACAGTTTGCTTATGCTTTGCTTACGATGAAAACACCACACAATTTAGGCATTTTTCTACAAATACACACAAATATGACCCATAGGGAAACAGACTGTTTCCCTGGCTACAAAATAGTTCCTGTAAGTCATCAGGAATCTAAATATTTAGGGACAAATTGTTAAATCGAAACCAAAAATATATAAATCCCCTACTTTCTTCAAGTGACATTATAGATTTTTGTGACCCTTTTGCACATTTTACCTCAATTTTTCTTCAGTTTTGCACCATATTGGCAGAAATATGTTCCAGGAAAGTCGAATAATCCATTATTTCTTCAGAAAATAGTTGCAAAAAGGATTTATCAAGACACAGTTACTATGCTACAGATTGCTCACGCTTTGCTTGTGCTTTGCTTACGGTCAAAACCTCACACAACTTAAGCATTTTTCTATAAATATATACCATTATGACCCATAGGGACACAGACTGCTTCCCTGGCTGTACAATTGCACGTGTCAGTGAAGGTGAATCTAAAAATTAAGGGTTAAATCGTTTAATAAAAATCAGAAATAGAAAATTCTGATACTTTATAAAAGTAACATTGTGAATTTTTGTGACCCTTTTGCATATTTTACTTAAATTTTTTCTACAGTTTTGCACCATATTCGACAGAAATAGATTCTCGGAGAGTTGAATAATACATTATTTCTTCAGAAAATAGTTGCCAAAAGGATTTATCAAGACACAGTTACTTTGCTTACAGTTTGCTTATGCTTTGCTTACGATGAAAACACCACACAATTTAGGCATTTTTCTACAAATACACACAAATATGACCCATAGGGACACAGACTGTTTACCTGGCTACAAAATAGTTCCTGTTATTGATCATTAATCTAAATATTAAGGGCCAAATTGTTAAATCAAAACCAAAAATATATAAATCCGCTACTCTCTTAAAGTGACATTATAGATTTTTGTGACCCTTTTGAATATTTTACCTCAATTTTTCTACAGTTTTCCACCATATTCGACAGAAATAGGTTCCAGGAAAGTCGAATAATTCATTATTTCTTCAGAAAATAGTTGCACAAAGGGTTTATCAAGACACAGTTACTTTGCTTACAGTTTGCTTACGCTTTGCTAATGCTTTGCTTACGGTGAAAACACCACACAATTTAAGCATTTTTCTACAAATACACAAAAATATGACCCATATGGACCACAGACTGTTTAACTGGCTATATAATTGCACCTGTCAGTGAAGGTACATCTAAAAATTTAGAGTAAAATTGTTTAATCAAAATCAGAAATAGAAAATTCTGGAACTTTAAAAAAGTAACATTGTGGATTTTTGTAACCCTTTTGTATATTTTACCTCAGTTTTTCTACGGTTCTGCACCATATCCGACTGTAATAGGGTCCCTGGAAGTAGAATAATACATTATTTCTTCAGAAAATAGTTGCAAAAAGGGTTTATCAAGACACAGTTCCTTTGCTTACAGTTTGTTTACGCTTTGCTTATGCTTTGCTTACGTTGAAAACACGACACAATTTAAGCATTTTTCTAGAAATAGACACAAATATAACCCATACTAACACGGACTGTTTACCTGGCTACAAAATAGTTCCTGTTAGTTATCAGGAATCTAAATGTTAAGGGCAAAATCGTTTAATCAAAATCAGAAATAGAACATTCTGATACTTTATAAAAGTAACATTGTGGATTTTGGTGACCCTTTTGCATATTTTACCTCAGTTTTTCTACAGTTCTGCAGCATATTCGACTGAAATAGGGTCCCTGGAAGTAGAATAATACATTATTTCTTCAAAAAATAGTTGCAAAAAGGATTTATCAAGACACAGTTCCTTTGCTTTCAGTTTGCTCACGCTTTGCTTATACTTTGCTTACGTTGAAAACACCACACAATTTAAGCATTTTTTCTACAAATACACATAAATATGACACATAGGAACACAGACTGTTTACCTGGCTACAAAATAGTTCCCGTTAGTGATCAGGAATCTAAATATTAAGGGCAAAATTGTTAAATCAAAACAAAAAATATATAAATCCCCTACTTTCTTAAAATGACATTATAGATTTTTGTGACCCTACTGCATATTTTGCCTCAATTTTTCTTAGATTTTCCACCATATTCAACAGAAATATATTCCCGGGAAGTAGTATAATACATTTTTTCTTCAGAAAAGAGTTGCAAAAAGGATTTATCAAGACATAGTTTCTTTGCTTACAGTTTACTTATGCTTTGCTTACGATAAAAACACCACACAATTTAGGCATTTTTCTACAAATACACACAAATATGACCCACAGGGACACAGTCTGTTTACCTGGTTACAAAATAGTTCCTGTTAGTGATCAGGAATCTAAATATTAAGGGCCAAATTGTTAAATCAAAACCAAAAATATATAAATCCGCTACTTTCTTAAAGTGACATTATAGATTTTTGTGACCCTTTTGAATATTTTACCTCAATTTTTCTACAGTTTTTCAACATATTCTACAGAAATAGGTTCCAGGAAAGTCGAATAATTGATTATTTCTTCAGAAAATAGTTGCACAAAGGGTTTATCAAGACACAGTTACTTTGCTTACAGTTTGCTTATGCTTTGCTTATGCTTTGCTTACGGTGAAAACACCTCACAATTTAAGCATTTTTCTACAAATACACACAAATATGTACTTAATTAGGCCTGTGCCGATTCCTTTATTGTAGCATAACATTTGGAGTTAATCTGTCAGGTTATAAAAATATTGCCAAATTTCAGTAGGCAGTCTTCTGTGGAACTGACTCTAGGTAATCTTACATATGCAGTTTATCTTGATATTTACATATATGAACAAGCGTTAATTCATCATCATCCTTAATTCATTTTGAGGTTTGTCAAGTAAATCAAAAGCAAAGAATTTTACAAGATTCAAACATATACTCCAGATCGTCCCACTCAAGAGCACCAACCGGATTTTGGGATATTTATGAAATGCTGATATTTCTGTCCAGTATTTTATCACGGATAATAATATGCACTTCATCAATAGAGAATGAACTATTTTATTTATACTTTTTGAATGTATTCGATTTTCTTGACTATCCGCCTGTAATCGTAACATATTATGGCGTTTTTAAAGTTTTCGATGTATTTATCATAAATAATGGTGCCGAATACTGTCATTATCCGATCAATGTGTTTCAAAATGCTTTCTTAACCCCGTCAATATGTCGTGACAAAATCGACTAATTTCTCAAATATGAAAAAGGTTTACTCTAATTCTTTCCGAGGTATGGTGGTGGTTTCTTATTAAATAATTGAAGGATTACCTGGTAAGTTTAATGTAATATAATTATTGACTTTACTTAACCTATGTTCGCGCATAGAGTAAAAATGCCAAGTGAATGAGGTCCCGCTCGATAATGCTCAGAAAACTGTAAACAGTTTATAGAGGAGATTAATATCCGTTTTTATCAAGACACACCACTCGTTATAACGGGGAAAATCTCAAAATGCTTACTTGACCCTGTCAATATGTTGTGACAAAAATCGACTATTTTTTCAGATACGAAAATGTTTCGCTCAATCCTTTGAAAGTTATTTACTTTGTATCGTCTTCTATTGGCTTATAGACTGTAAACGTTGTATCGCTACCAATGGACATCTACTCTGTAGGTAGGTTTTCGATTTATATACAGGCACTTCTATTTGGTCGGCAGTCTTTGACACTTCCGTGTTTCCTCCCCTTAATCTTTGCTGCATCCATTTCTTTCATATAATGGGCGCCTGGATAAGGTAGACAGTTTGCCTAGTCCCAAGAGTGCCCACATATTAGAGGTTTGACAGTTTAACAGTATTAAAAGAATTGTAGTCCTGGTAATAATCGTTGCAATAAATCGCTCTGTCAACAATGATAGTTTTCTGGCTTTTTTTATGTAGCCCAGGCATCATTGGCATTTTTCAATTTTTTTATCACTGTTTGATTGAAAGGATTAATTAAGCATTTTATAGTGTTACAGGTGTCTGTTTTATTGTGCGCAGGGGTGTTACACGTGTCTGTTGACATTCTGATTCGTGTAGCGCAGGCATGGTTCGTTGCTGTGGGAAACTCGCTTGTTTGGCGCTGGCTCGCATGTTGGGTCTTAAGCGTTGAGACACTTCTTTCTTTGTTTTAGATGTTTCAGGTCTGTTCATGTGCGTGTGTATTGTTCTTTGGGAATTTTCATTTTCTAGAATTTTCGGATGAGAAGCTATATATTAGGGGCTGTGATTAGAGCCGGCAGAAAGGAATATACCAGCGAGCACTAAGATTGTTACTTTCTCGTCAGTTTGGGACCTTACCGATAATTGCAGTGGTGTCAGATATTCAACGGACTTTATACAGATTTAATACGGACTCTGTCCAGTTTGCCTTTGGATTATTACTATTTAGATAAAATATTTGTGTTAAATGACTTTTGTTGAGCTGTGACAGTGGTGATATCCAGAGATACAAGCCTAGGATCCGGACACTCTGGTACTGTACATTTTTATTTTTATACTTAGTAATTGTATTGATTTAGTGCGTTGTAATGTTAGGATTGTTCTAAGAATAAATTATATATATTTGCTGAAAAAAAAAAACACTGACTTCTTTATTCATTGCCCTAGGCATTTCACGCTGCCTAGTGTTACAGAATCTGATTTTTTTATCTCCGTAACAAACTTTGTGCTGATCACGATTACGTGATCTATTGTTATTAGGTTCCGTAACAATATAATTTTATGATTTGAAGACTGCGATCGTCAAATTATGAAAACTAATCAATTGGGAGCCGGTTTCCCCGGTACCGGATCTGATGTATTACCAGAATAGATCCTTTTAAGTCTTATCCTTTTAATATCCTGATGGGGACAGGATAAGAAGTCTCAACATGGGGGACATGATAAGAAGTCACAACAGGCCATCAGATGAAATCTTCTTTAGCAAGTTAATTTAAGAGCGAAACTTCCCGGAAGTTCCGCACTTCCGTATAATATTAATTAACCAAAAAAAAACTTTCATCATAACAGTTTGCCATTTCTAGTCTACTGATATTCTATCTAAATATATATCTTTCGATCATTTCCTCCTGGTCACCCTCGGTAAAACAATTTATGGATTGAATACGCCTTGTTTTGTTTCTCATCCTGATTGCTTCTATTTTAACTCCTATGTAAACCCAGCACCCAGCCGTAAATGAGAAAACGGGTTACTTTGTAAATCTTCAGGTAATGTGTTTTTCCTTCATATTAAGATTAACATCAAAAGAAATGCAGAGAGCGGGCTGTTGGAAATTGTAACATAATGAGTCCATTACTCTTTTTCGCTCACCTACTTGTCACCCATTGTGCGGCCACGGCGTCTCTCGTTTTGAGCAATGCCTCCTTTCTCTGCAATGATTTCACCTACCCTTTACACACACACACACACACACACACACACATATATATATATCCTGATCAAGTACCGATGTGCTATTATCTTCAATATTTTGATCATATGATGACATGACGCCATGGTCATTTGGTTGTGACGTGTCAGTATCACCTCCTAACACACCATTGTCTTCATCATTAAAACTTGCAGTATTTACGCCATCAACAAGTGAATTAACATCATCATTTGAACCATTTATCGGAGTGCAACCCACTCACATGGTCAGAACTAATATTGGGAGGATCAATGTTTTGTGGTGTTATAGTGAACATAAGCATCATCTGTTGATGACTCTTCTGACTCTGAAGATGTATCATTTGGTTTGCATGTGATGGTGGTTACTGGTGTCGGTTTAGTGTCGATTGGCAACCCTATTTATGGTAGGATCAGATTGCATTACAAGGAACGAGTATGTCTTTTATTACCGAAGGGGCAAACGATATAGTCGCCTTTAATCTTAAAAGCATTTTAAGTGAGGAAAGTGGACTGGACCATATGGGCATCTGGTTGCCTCGTTCTCCTTCGGTAAATTATCCCAGCGGGGCGTGGGCATTGTCTGCTCATTAGCTACGTGCACGCACAGGAGGCGGCCTGGTGTAGATTCCGTCCATGTTAAATTGTGGACTGTTCATTTCAAATTCAATTAACTTCTTTGAAAATGGCCCGAGGAAAGAAAAAAGATAAAAAGCGTGACTCAAAAACATCAAAGGGATATCTGAATTGACAGATACTCAATCAAGAAACTCGCACGTGAAGGATTTTGTAGTCTTGAAATTCCTTAACTGTTATTAGAAAACCATGCGACACTTGACCAGTTAAACCTGCCTCTTGCACAACGTTTGATGAAGTTCCTGGAGCGGGAGACTGGTGTTAAAAAGACCATGTAGTGAATAATGGTAGGGAAAGTAACAGTCAACATAAGAGCAGGTGCTATCATCATTAGTGTCGGAAGATAGTATGTGTAGTAATGGAACTCCAGACACCGCAGGGAACATACACCAGGCCACACAAGCAAGCACACAGAACACACGCCTCGCTGCACAGAACTCGGGTGACTCCGTGGATCAGGGGCGGCGTACCATTCATCTGGCCCCTAACCATATTGGGCAACCTTTGTCTTATGTCGAGCCAGGCCTGGGTGAACATATTGATCCTCAGAGGTGAGTGCCAGTCAAAACCCGCAGCATATGACATTATGGATTTTATAAACTTTTCCCCCCTTTAAACGAAGAGACTGTTGTTTGTGATCAACAAAGCGTTCAAATGTTATTGTACAGTGCTCCAAAAAGGCCTAAAATTCAAAATGTTTCTCTAGATGAGTGGGCCAACACTAGGATTATGAGCACACTCATGGACGAAGGGAAGCTATCAGGAAATTATTTGCGGAATTACATGGCTTACACGGTTAAAGTGTATGAACTGTTTAAATCGTTTGATAGAATCTCTGTTGCAGTACGACAGGGAGTATCGTCACTTGCAGGCCAGGTTTGGCTGTAGATGGGGCCTGGACGCACCACACCTGTTCAGCGTACGTCTGAGACGAAAAGGACCGAATCATTTTCAAAGAGTAGTAGGAACATCATCTAATCATGGTATTGCTGCTACAAAAAAGGTCAGTGGTCCGATTAGATCGGAAATTTGCCGCTTGTTCAATTCTAGACGTGGATGTCACTTTAGGGAACAGTGCCGCTGTGTTCATGCATGTAGCGAACCGGACTGTGGCGGAGAGCATTAAAGGATGGATCATCCAAATAGCTCGGCTTGACTTAAGGTAACGCAATTTGCAGTTTTTTTTATTACAAACAAACAAATACAATACATACAAAATCAACAGTGAAAGTTTCCAAAACAATGCGATATCCTTTCAATATATATGTATATAAAGAACCACTGTCTTACCTCTATAAATTGTATTATCCAATTCAATATGCTGTTATATATATTCCCAAAACAAAATATCTGATAATAATACAGTAAATATGTATATAATATCTGTATTCTCAAAGTAAATCCTTTAATTATTTGTATACCTATAATTTATGAAATCTCTCCCATAACTAAACTCTCCCAATCTACTATGAAATTTAGTTACCAAGTTATTTTTTTTGTGCCATCATAAATTCTATTCTGGCATATTTCCAGATTTTCTGGTATGCTTTATCAAAAGATATACCTTCTTGACTATTTCAAGCTCTGTTTATATATTGTTTCACCACTAAAAAAATAAATTTCCTACTACAGGTGCCGTAGGAGCACCATACATGACTGCAGAGATATTTATATCAATATTAATACCTTTTTGTTTACACCACCTTTCAATATCTGACCATAGTGTTCTAACCTTATAACAAGACCAAATCAAGTGAATTAATTGTTCATGCTCTCTTTTACAAAAAGTACATAAATCAGAATCTTTAATCTTCCATTTACATAACCAATAATTATTTACTAAACAATTATTGAGCAATTTATATTGAAACACTCAAGATTTTGTGCCTAAACATATTTTAAAGGGAAGCTTGTATACTTCCTTATCATCTAAATCTACCTCTACGTCTGACATGCAACTTGCACTATTTGAAATGTATGGCCCTTTCCTTAATATAGTACCAACAAAACAATTATTACTAAGATGCACCAGAATTGAGTATCTGCTCCCCATTATAAAAAGCAAACGAAAAGGGCTCTATAGAACTTAAATTTTGCGACTTAAGATGTTTAAACTTAGACACAAGGGCATACCATTTTAAAAAATGTATTCCTGAGATACCTTTTCCAATCCAACATTCAAAAGGTATTGATATTGCCCATGTAATCAAACAAATCTAATCCTATGTTAATTCCTACGTCTGAAAACTGTTTCCAATAAGTTAAAGCACTGTCAATTTTTAATAATTTATTATTCCAAATAATTTGCTGTTCAACTGGAACGTTTTTAAAATATTTCATTCGTAACATTATATAACTTTTAAGACTTCTTTGTAAAAGCTTGGAATGTTAAATAATTTTATATGTTTTATTTTTATATTACTGTTAAGCAACAACTCTACATCTGGACTGAGTGTTTGTAAAAAATGTCTAAACAACACCTTCCATAGTCTTTCTCCTACCGTAATGTATCTTTTAAGCCATGCTACTCTTGATGCATAAAATTATTGATTCTATATGTGGAGCATTTAGACCACTATTTTCCACTTCTTGTATGAATTTAACTCTCTTAATTCCCTCTATACCTCCATTCCACATAAATCTGAAGAAAAGTTCAACTCTTTCACAAAAGTCTACTGGTAGTGATGCATTAGAAATATAAAAATAAAACTTTGAAAAAAAAGAATGATTTTGCTACTTGTATTTTTCTTAAAAATGTCAGTCCTCTCTGGTTCTACATTTTCAATGTATTTTGCACTGAATTCATCTTAGAAAAAAAGATTAAATCCTTGGATTCTTTTTTATCATATGAAATGTAAACTCCCAAAAATGTTATTGGATTATCAGGCCATCTTATTCCTAGTGGTTACTGCTTATTATTTCTATATTGACCTATCCACATACCTTCACAATTTTCATAATTTATTTTTAAACCACTAAAAGTACCAAATAGTTTAATGATCTCGAGGAAATATTTAGCTGAACTTTTGTCTTTTATTATTCCTACCGTTTCATCTGCATAACGAAATCACATAAAATGATATCGGAAATTTCTAATCCTTTTATCTTTTCTGAACTCCTTAAGTTTCTGCTATTACTTCAGCAGCTGAAACAAATAAATATGGGGACAAAGGGTCTTCTTGCCGAACCCCTATTTTTACTTTTAAAATATCCAGATGTAACCCCATTATTTATTGTACAGCTTTCAATATTATTATATAAAATGTGAATCCAATTGATAAATATGGATGGAAATTTATATTTCTCCAAAATTGATATCATAAAGTGCCATTCCAAGAAATCGAAAGCTTTCTCAAAATCTATACTGATAAATATCCCAGGTAAATTTTTTATTCTTGTATATTCTAAAAGGTCGGATAAAATTCTTATATTTTCCCCTATATATCTTCCCTGAATATATCCAGTTTGATTCGCATTAACAATTTCTGGCATGACCTTTTTTAATCTTAATGCTAAAGGTTTTGATAAAATTTTGTAATCTACGTTTAATAGAGATATAGGCCTCTAATTTGTAATAATGTTCTATCCTTTTTCATGTCAATTAATGTTATTATTGCCTGTTTTTGAAAAGGCGACAATTCCCCTTTTTGAAATGATTAATTAAATGATGCTACCATAGTTGAGCCGAAAAGGGGCCAAAACTTTTGCAGATATGCCATCATTTCCTGGGCTTTTGTTTTTTTGCAACTGTTTTTAGAGTTAAATAACATTCTTCTTCTGTAATTTCTTTACCTTAATATTCTGAATTTAATTGGGATAACATTGGCAACTTTATTTTATCCAAGTATTCATCCAACTCCTTCTGAGTGTTGTTTGCTTGTGAACAATATAACTTCTGATAAAATTCCTTTTGCATTTCTAAAATTTCTTTTCCTTTGGTTACTAATTTTCTTATACATTTTTGTCGCCTATTATACTTTTCTAAGTTGAGGAAATATTTAGAATTTTTTTCTCTATGTTCTAACTATCTAATTTTAGATCTAAGCATACAACCTTGTGTTTTATAATTATCAATATCTGCCAGCTGATTCGTAACTGAATTTATTTCATCTTGTAAAGCTTGACTATGGCATACTTCGGATGTGTCTAATGTTTCATGTAATACCTGTAGTTTTTGTTTAAGACTCTCTTCTTTTGTTTTTCTTTCATTAGCTCACAATAGGATATACTAAACTGTCTTACCTTATATTTAAACAATTCCTATTTAACCCTGTCATCTTTAATATTACTGTACTCTCTATCCCATACTTTTTTTCTTTGTTCAGATTTTCCACAAATTCTGCTTCTTGTAATATATTTCGATTTAATTTCCGATAGCCTTTACCCTTTTTTTTATCTGATGTGTGTTCCAAATCCAAAATTACAGCGCAATGATCTGAATGGATGTATGGTTCAATATATGTATCTTTAACTGTATCTTGTAACGTTTGTGAAATCCACCAAAAATCTAATCTAGAGCAAACGTTACCATTCTTTTGTCTCCATGTTTAACGTTTTTTAGACGGGTATTTGATTCTAAAAATATCAGTTGATGATAAATAATCTATTGTTCTTTAAAAGTTTTCTACTACTGTTTTCTTAATATCTTTTGTTCCTCCTTTTTTTATCCAAAATCACATCAAAAACTATATTAAAATCTCCTCCTACTAAGACATTGTCTTTATTTTATATATGCTGCTTTATTAAGTTATAGAGTCTATGTAAAATCTATTTTGTTCATTTGTCATATTTGGTGCATAAATGTTTATTAACTTATATTCTATTCCCTTTATTTTTAATCCAATCATTAGAATCCTTCCATCTTGAGAATTGTGTACCTTTAATTCATCTTCTATTTCTAAATTCTTTTTAATGAAAATAGCACATCCTCTACTAGATGAGTTTGCATGACTATAAAAAGCTTTCCCATTCCATTCATTACTCCACTGATTCTCTATTTCTGTAGTTCCATGTGTTTCTTGTAAGAATAGTATATCAGCCCCTTGCAATTTCGCCCATCTAAATACAGATCTTCTCTTTTTTGGATTACCTATTTCCCTAACATTTAAGCTTATTCATCTGAATGACACAAATAACACAAATATTACTCTTTAACCATAAATAATTTTCTGGGAGATAAACAAGTGTTTTGAGTTTGTATATTAATAATTTTTTTTAATGTGCATATTGAAAAATAAACTAATTAAAAAAGTAATCTTCTTGGTTTTAGTATCCTTGTAACATTTTAACCTAAGGTTTTTTCTTAAATAAACCCAACAAGTTGTAGCCTTTAGTTTACTTCCTTGTACTAAGCTTAGTAAGCTAAAGATTACATGGATCATCTTGGTCCATCCTAAACTTGAGGAATACCCTTCTCTTATGTCTACACATCGTCATGTCAGCAAAAGGTCTTCTGACAGGCTTGCCCCTTTCTTATATTTATTATTTTTTTAACAACTAACCCAAATTTTATCTATATCTTAGTCAATATTTTCTTTCTTCGAGTATGCTGACTTTGTTTTAAATTATTTTTTTATGAAAACTAATCTCAAATTTACAAATTAATGTATCTAGCTTTCCCTGGTGTATAAATATCTTGATTCTAATTCATATATAACCATTTATATTTGATTTCTACCAGGGAAAAGGTGTCCTGATTGACAGCTTTAGTATTAGTTAGGTGACTATTTTCACCTTAACAAATTAATATATCCATATATTTCTATGATATAAATATGTATCAAATTGCCTATTTCATAAAAAAAATTTACTCTTTCAAAATAGGTAATTCTCTGCGTGTTACACCTCAAGACATGTTCATAATTTTTACCATCTAGACTCTTACAAAATAGGTAACTCCCTGTGTGTTACACCTCAAAACATGTTTATATAATTTTTACCATCTAGACATCCTTGATATTAACAAAATAAATAAGACTCATATCACCTTAGATGTCTTCCTATGATGCCAACACACCCAAAATCCGTAATAAATAATACTACAAAACTAGAAAGATAAATAAATATATAAAATAAAAATATAAAACTCTAGCTTGTAAACATATATAATGCTTAATACTTATCAACATTGTCCTACCCCAATGAACAACATGCATATTTAATATTATCATTTACCTATATATTTCCACAATACATTGCCTCAATTCATATCAGTCTCCTCTTATGCAATATAATATAAAAAATATTTAAATCTGACTGGTCTAACTTTCTGAGTATGTATCCACAAATTTATATATAGAGTAAGCACTCCTGCTTCCAATACATACAGTTATCGCTCAACAAGTATAATCCTTATAATTCAATCAATGTAAAAGATATGCCTGTTAATATTTGATCAATAAAATGCCTCACTGACCCCATTAATATCAATGTCTTTCTGTGATTAAAAAAAATTACACGGAATTAATAAAAAGAAAATCCCTGATTCAATTTTTATAAAATTTAATTAACCCCTTTGATATCTGTCAGGCCTAAACATACAGAAATAGTATATTTATTTTAAGATGACTGAACAAAATACCAACATTGTTCTTTTCAATAAATTCTTCAAAAATGCTATATTTCTGACAATTTTCCTGAATGTATTTAAAAAATGTGAGAAAATATCTTGGTACAATGAGAATCACCATATTTCTGTGAAACGATTATACTGAAAGTCCTTTACTTATCACAGTTGCTGATTAGGGTTAAAGATAAGGAAAAAATACATGATATTCAGTATCATATATTGCTAAAATTCTTCCAAAAGAGTTGACCAACATACATATTAATATTTAATAAAGTGACTAACCTCATATTTAAGAAACTGTCTGTATCTATAATATTTGTGCGTTATAACCTAGCAAATTTAAAAAGAGGAAGGAAGATACCCTTATATAATCTAAATGTATCTAAATACATGTATCCCTCAGTAGCTTTGAATATTTGCACAAAAGTATTCATTTAATTTAGGTAAGCTGACTTGGAGCTCCTACCGACAAATTACTAACACTGCTCTCTACAGTAAGTTCTCCAAAATTTCTATATTTATGACAATTTTTCTGAATGCATTTAGATATATAAAAAAGCAAGTGACCCATGGGTAATGACATGTTGACAATAAGTCCTTGCCCAGGCAGCTAATCAAGATAATGTAAATCCCATCATCCGTCATGATCATAAAATTTGATGACAATCCAACCAGCCTTTCCTGAGGAATCTGGCTATTTGTGTGTATCTTGCGTTATTTCCAGGGTGCTAATACATACCCCAAAACTCTGATAATACAGGTTACAATGACCCATTTTCAGGTTTCTAGTGAGAACTTATGAGGAACTCTCAGGATGTAAAGTTAGAAGATTCTGGGTTCAATGGTAATGATTTGTGCCCTACTTTGGTATCAATTTTTCAATTATTCTGGGGGGGGGGGGGGTGCTTCTTAGCCCCATAGCTCAGAGAATATGGATAACAGAGACCAAATTTCAAGTTTCCAAGTAGACTATTCCTGGACCTCTCTGAATTTAAAGCAAGACGATTCTAGATCCAATGGTTATGATTTGTGTCCTGCTTTGTAACAAATTTCAGTTATGATGGGGGTGCTTTTAGCCCCATAGCTCAGAGAATATGGGTGACAGAGACCTGATTTCAGGTTTCCAAGGACATTTTTTACAAACCTCCCTAAATGTAAAGTTAGATGATTCTAGAGCAAACAGTTACATTTTGTGGCTTGTTTACATACGACATCTTTAAAGGTCTAATAATAAAAATAATAAAAAATGTGTTAAAAGAAAAAAAAAGAAAAATCTGGGTGGCACCAGCAGTCTGCAGGAACTGACGAAACACTTCTTGATCAATATGCATGCAAAATTAGAAGGCTGTCAAGTTAGAAGATTCTGGGTCCAGTAGTACGGTTCATGCTCTTTAACAGATGACTAAATCGTTGAAGGTCTCAAACATAGAAAAAAATCGTAAAAATATGCAGGTGGCATCACCAGTCTATATAAACTGATGAAACCTTCACTGACCAATATCCATGCAAAGAATCATGGTGATCAATGCATTAGTTGATCAGATACTTGAATTTGTGTATCAAATTTTCCATTATTATAGGGGGTACTTCTAAGCCCCATAGAACAAAAATTATGGGTAACAGAGAACAAATATTAGGTTTGCAAGGAGACTTTTCAAATGCCATCATGCATGTTAAGTCAGGTCCTTATGATCCTTGTTAACAGTGGGTCGCATTTTAAAGGTCTATAAAATAGAGAGAAAAATCTTCTAAGCCCCATAGCACATAGATTATGGGTAACCGGGAACAAATTTTAGGTTTGCAAGGAGACTTTTCAAATACTACCCTGCATGTTATGTCAGGTCCTTATGATTGGTGCCTTGTTAACAGTGGGTCGCATCTTTTATGGTCTAAAATATAGAGAGAAAAATCGTAAAAATTTAAAAAAATACAGGTGGCGCCACCAGTCTGCAGTAACTGATGAAACACTCCATGATCAACATTTCTATACTAATATTCAATTTTCTTGAATATATTAAAAAAATAAATAGATAAATAAAAAAAATAAACGAGGCATTGCCTTGGTACGATGAGTATTGCTATCTTTCTATAGTTTGATAACATTGAAAATCCTTCAGCTATCACAATTACTAATTACAGTTAAGAATAAGGAAGAAAATGCTAATTATTCAGTATTACATTATACTAAAAATACTTAACATTTTTCCAACCAAGTTGACAATCATTCATTTTTAATATCAATAATGTGTCTTACCTTATATATATAGATTTTTAATATCAGTCTACCTTCGGTAAATACCAAAATGTATCCTAATTTTACAGCAATAACCAGCATATTTCTCCAATTTAAGCTCTGTAATAACTATGTATATGCTATTCACAAATATCGACAAGTAATTTCCTATCCCTTATCTTTTCATTCTACTGCCTTGATGATTGTTAAACAACTCTTAATTTAAATTCTTTTTTTATAATGAATTTTACCATTATCTATAGACTGTATTAAACCCAACCTCTTTATATTTATACTTATGACTTAGAATTGTGTTTATCTAACTTACAGTCGAAAAAAACTAGAGTGTAATTACCTAATGTTCAATGCAATGATGATTTCTAAACATTTAACGAGGCATACCCATATACCATACCTGTATTTGAAATTCAATGTTTATTATAACATCGTTGAGTAAAGTATTAAATGTTATCTATTGAAAAAAAAGGCAATTTCTTCTTAAATATATATATGACAATTTCTGTGTATAAAATAACTTACATCTGTTTCGGTAGTGCATCTCATATATTGAACAGAGTCTATAGAATATAATTTTACTATAAAAAAAAGTCTTTAACCTCCAGAGCGGTCATCCGTCCTCTTGGCTGTCCTAGTGTTTATTTACAATCCTCGACCTTGCTCTTCGTGCATCTACGGCAATGGTCGCTCATCTCCGTTTCTCAGCACTGGCACAGTGATTTCTTGGTATTCCTAAAGGTGGCGCTGGTGCTCTAGCCAACCGTGGTTGAGCGACTCAAATCCTTTTGCACAAGCAAATGAGTTGAATATTCGGGTAATCAGTGTTCACCTGGGTTTGGTTTTGTTAGCTGTCCGTTGGCATACAATTCTCCCCGCCAGAAACGTACTTTGTTACCTCTTTTAAATTCCATTTTTATTTGTTCTTTCAGCTGTTGCTTGCGTTTAAAGTCTTGTTTTGTGAGATATTCCACAACTCTGATTCTCTGCATGTTTTTGTTTTTACTACCACGTGTAATTTTATTTCTGTCCGTTCTTGAAAAAAATCTTACGATAATATGTCTCGGTTTCTCATCTTTTCTAGCGGTTCTGTGGGCAGTTTCAATTCTACTTTTTATGTCTGTACTGTCAATTTCTGCTTCGCCTTCCGATTGTAATAAACTGTTTTCCCCGATGACTTTTGCTTTTAATATTTTGAAGAAAATCCTCGTGGTTTTTGTTGGCTTCTCTTCAGTTTTTTCTTGTGAGTCTTTTACAAGTTTTTTTCATATCATTCATTGCGTTTTCCACTAGTAATCTTATACTCACTTGTTCTTCACTTGTTTGGGCCGCCATGTTTGTTTGTTGAATGTCCTCCATGTCGTCTGTCACTTTTTTCCGTCCTGACCTTGTTTTACTTCGATAATTTTTTCAATATTTCCGGGAACTGGCTGGTCTCTGGTACTCTTTGTCCTTCCTTTAGGAGGCATTTTCTTGAAATTCTATTTTTAGGCTTAGTTTTCTGATTTTTGCTACGGGCACGGCCTGGACCGTCCTCACTAGCTCTCCATGACACCGGAAGTCCGCAATTTACAGTTTCCTTAGAACTGTGTATTGATAAAAGGAGAGCAGAATTGTCAGGTGACCCGGATGAGTTCATTGTCTAGGATGGTATTAAAAACGAATTTCATATTATAGAGCCGGATGATCAGTTAAAAGCAGTACATATACCCTATTCCAAATCCGCGTCACAGCCTGATGTAAAAGCAGCAGCCGAGCAGCTTATCCTTAAGGAGGTAAACAGGGTTAACCACGAGTTCACTGACAAAAAGCCGACTATAGTAAGTGCCCTAGGTGTGGTGCAGAAAGGTGACGGGTGATATAGACCAATACACGATTGTAGCCTTCCGGCAGGTGATTCGTTGGACTCGCATTCCCCAGAGTTTGATAAATACGCATACAAATCGGTTTACTCTGCAGTTAACCTAATCAAACATGGTTATTTTGTAGCTAAAATTGACATCAAGTCAGCATATGGCAAATTCCTATTCACCGGAGGTAATAGCAGGCGACAGGTCTTGAGTGGACGTTTATAGACAGCAAGACCAGATATATGTATAACGTCAAACTACCCTTTGGAGCGAGGGCAAGTCAAACCCATTTCCATAGGATTCCGTAGGTCGCCTACCAGGATGACCTTCTGGTAGTTGATGAAACCTACGAGTTAGAGATAAACTTGTAGCGCCTTGTACCTGTTTAGTGTTTCTTGGTATTGAAATAAATACGCTCACCTGTAAAATAGCCTGATCCGAGGATAAATTGCAGGATATCAAATCACTTTTGAAACAATTAGTAAAACTGCGTCGTGCATCAAAACGACAGTTGATGTCATCAGCATGCAAACTGAACTTTGCAGCAAGATTGGTGAAAGGCGCAAGGACCTTTCTCCGAAGATTGCTTAATAGCATCGCCAAGTTGAAGCAAAAATACAAGGCACAACTGCAGGGCGTGGTAAGACAGGATATCATGTGGTGGCATAAATTTATGCGGCAGTTTAATGGTGTTGTCTCCTTCATTGAAGACAGTCCTCTTAAAGCTCTTGTAAAGGTAAAGGTAAAGGATAGGTTTTTATAGTCTGATATCACCGACGATGTCAGTCTCATCCGACTTTGCCTTCCTGGTCTTTCGGGCCTGTTCATTCTTGTAGCTTTTCTCGGCTCCCTTGGGAGCATACAACCCGAGCTGCCATATCAGGCGCAAGGGGGTTATTCGTTCTACATTTGCCTACCTCCCATGACCAGTACCCATTCACTACTGGGTCGAGAGAGCGCACCCTTGTGGTAAAGACTTTGCCTAAGAGTCTTAGCGCAGACGGCGGTCAGAATGGGACGCGAACCCAAGACCCTGCGGTCACAAGTCCAGCGCCCTACACGCCACCACGGTCCACAGGAGCTGGTGCCTTCAACGGGGGGGGGGGGGGGGTTAGAGACTTCTGGTACATTAACCGGGGCATGGATTTTCCTTAATTCACTGATATGCTTATAAATTATAAAGAAGCAGCAATAGCCGCGCTAGCATTATAAAGTGGGTACCCTTGTTTTGTAATAAGACCATATATATCTATACAGATAATACATTTACAGCAGCAACTATCAACAAATGTGCCCGTCGCAACAATAGACTTATGGTACTATTAAAAAATGTTTTGGGTCTCCGTGAAATATAACTTTGTCGTTCGCTGTAAATATTAAAATGGCACCCAGAACAGCATGGCAGAATGTATAAGTCGTCAACACGAACCAGGTAGACTTCTGCAGCAGGAAGCCCTATCAACGCCTGGAACCTGTGTCATAAATCATCGTATGAAATATTTGCTTCGATCAGTTATGTTGAAAGCGCTGTGCACTATATTTAAACAGGTCGCGAACTTGAAGAGGCTCAGGCAGCGCTGGAGAAGGACGTAGAAAAGGATGTGACGGGCGGCATACGCTGAGACGACAAAGTCAGCCTATCGCAGCCAGTTACACACTTATCTTGGATTTTGTCATAAGTTTCAATATACACCGGTACCAGTTAGTAGTCAGATTTTGTTATGCTATGTGGCTTTCTTAGCACAAAATTACAGTTCTAATTCAATTAAAATGTTTTTGAATGTAGTACGACTGTTGCATGTCGAGTGTGGCTTTGTAAATCCGTTATGTAGTGACGAGTGGATAGCCCACTCTCTTAGGTCACCAGTGAATGGCATTAAGCGCATTTAAGGTGCAAGGGTCAACAGGAAACTACCAATTGCAGTAGACATGTTGTAAAAAATTCGGTCTGTGCTAAGGCTTGAACAGTCAGCAGATGCAACTTTTAATGCTGCATGTCTGGTTGCCTTTACGGTATGCTCAGGAAAAGTAGCTAGTTTCCTTCAACAATTAACAGACGCGTCTTGCATAAACATTGTGTATTAAAATCTTGGGGACTGGTTATGTATTTCAGATATTCAAAGACTATTTATATCAAGAGCGCCAGACATACGTGGCCCTACCGTGGAGTAGGGATGCCAGACTGCCCATGTAGAGCAATCCTCCGTGCTTGTTTGAAACATCCAGATTGTTTCGTATTCAACTACCGGTCAGGTGGACAGATTTTCGGTATGACATACAACCAATTTTCTCTCAAACTGAGGATTGTTCTTGAGCAGTTACACATGCCGAGGCATCTCTATTCAGGACACTCCTTTCGCCGCTGAGGGGCTATGCATGGCCTGTGCTCTCATGTACCCCCGGAGATTATTTAAGCTCAAGGAGACTGGAAATCACTATCTTATCTGAACTATCTCGATGTGCATAGTACTTTGGATAGAGCAAAATTCATAAAATACATGTATCAATCGTAACCTTATTTCGTAACTATTTCTCACGGTTGAGATGAATCAAAGCTCTACCTAGCCATACAGCTGTATTTTGTTTAAATGTAATTGAACAAAGTTTGGTTTTGGAGGACTCTTAGTCTTTGGATGACATACATGCGCACAATGTATTTGTTATTTTATTCATGCAGTAAATCACTGGGTTCCTCCAATACCAGACTCTGTTCATTGATCTCACCTTTAAGTCGCCTTTAATCTTAAAGGCATTTAAAGTGAGGAAAGTGGACTTGACCATAGGGGCACCTGGTTGCCATGTTCTCATTCGGTAAAAAAAAATCCAAGCGGGGCGTGGGCATTGTCTGCTCATTAGCTATGTGCACGCACAGGAGGCAGTCTGGTGTAGATTCCGTTCATGTCAAATTCCACTCCAACCCACCCAGTTAAAATAAACATAAATTTGGGTTAAATGTTTTGCACTTACAATACATTGCTTCTCTGCAGATATGAGAAAACAAAATAAAAAAAAGGAGATAATATTAAGAATAATTGTGTTGATTCCTTTATTATGCATGTACGTGTTACATTATATTTTAAACATACTTATATTTTGTGGATGACATACATGCACATAATGTATTTGTGAATTTATTCATGCAATAAATCACTGGGTTCCTCCAATACCAGAGTTTGTTCATTGATCTCGCTTTTAAGACTGGAATAGCCTTATTGGGTTGTTCCAATACCTCATACACCTGCTCTTCCCATTTATTAGCCAGTTTCTGTTTCCCAAGTAGCCCTTCCTTTCATACTAAGACGTGATATCCAATACTCAGCACCGCATTACGAGCACGTTTATCGTACAACCTTTTGTAATGATATCTGGACGAGAGGGATACACGCTGAGCAATATCACAGGCAGGAGAAAGTTGGTCTTTGAGATCTGAATCCCTATGTGTGGTTTATTTGATGGTTAGGATTGTTGTTAGTTCCAAGTACTAGATCAAAAGGGAGGCCTGGATGACGACCAAACATTAAATAGAAAGGAGTAAAACCGGTTGCGTCATTTTTGTACAATTATAGGCATGATTTAGAGCAACATACTAGTAAGACTACGGCTAAACCTTTCGGTTTGCCCATTCCCCATCGGATGGTACGGTGTACATCGTGATTTTTGGAAACCATCTAATCTGCATAGTTCTTTGATGATTTTAGATTCAAATTGTCGCCCTGATCACTGTGTATGCGGGCTTGAAAGCCGTAGTGTTGTACAAAGGTGTTAAAGAGTATTTTATCTGTGGTTTTTTGCCGTGGTATTGCAACAAGGAACTGCTATAGCGTTGCGGGTGAAATTATCGGTCATGACTAGAATATTTTCAACTCCACGTTTAGATGGCTCAAGGCTAAGATAATCAACACACAGGAGCTCCATTGGTTGTGTGGATGCTATCAGAACCAAAGGAGCTTTTCCTGCAGGGGACTTCCGCCTTATACAACGAGGACAATTTTTAATGTATGAATCTATGTTTTTAGACATTTTGGCCAGTAAAATCGGTTATGGGCAAGATGGAGAAACCGATTACGACCTAGATGCCAAACATCGTCATGAATACCAGATAAAGCAATTTATGTAGTCTCCTAGGAATAGCCATTTGATATTCAATTTTGCCAATCAGTGTTCGTTTACGATAAAGCATGTCATCCCGTAGGACAAGATTATGTATTCGTCTGAAAAGAATTATTTGATCAGGATGAGTGAAGTCTTTCTTGTTTATGACGCTGTCTATGAAATAGAAAATGAATGGTTTTACCGTCGAATCCAAAATTTGTTCCTTAGTTACGTCTAATCGTGTTTGTCAAAGGATATCGATAGAATCAGTTGATGGAATAGCATCGGTTTGTCATAAGTAAAACTACATATTACAGGTGATGGTATGGTTACTGACTGACAAACAGCTTTTACTACGTCATTGGTAATACAGTGATGGTTTTTGTTTTGGTTTTCTGCTAGCATTTGAAGTATTCTTGAAAGTGCATCGGTATCGATGTTGTGTTTGTCGGCTTTATCTTAAATATTGAAGTCGTAATTAGCCAATTTCGATACCCATTTTTGACCTGTTGCATCTAATTTTGCAGAGGATATGATGTAGTTAGAGGGTTGTTATCTGTGAACACTGTGATCCGTAATCCATGAAGATACTCTTTAAATTTGTCGGTTACACACCACTTCAAAGCTAAGATCTCTAACGTATGGATAGGGTACCGAAACTCGTATGGAGTAAGGCTACGGCTAGCATAAGCTATCTGTCTTTTCTACGCCATCCTGCTCCTGGTAGAGAATACTAAAGATTCCATCAAAACTTGCATCTGTGCAATAAACGGACGAGAGAAATCTGCAAATGCTAGTACATGAGCAGAAGATATCTCCCATGGTCTTTTGCATTGATCTTTGGAATGAGGCTGGCGCGATCACCAAAACGAGCGGCATGGTTTCCCATTTATAAAAACCGAGAGAACCTAATGTAAATGCTGTTTTATCTTTATCTTCATCTGCTAACTCAACCTGCCAGTAACCGGACTTCAGATCTAGAGAGGAAAAGTAACGAGCGCCCATTAAAGACTCTAAGGTTTCATCCATTCTTGGCAAGGCATGAGCGTCTCTGACAGTTCTGCTATTTAAGGTTCTATAACAGAACCGAAGAGTCCCATTACTTTTTCTGACAAGGACCACTGGACTAACAAGCGGACTTCTGCTCTCCTTTGTTACTTTTGACTCTAGCATCCCTCTCAGATGTTGTTTCACCTCATCATATAATTGTGGAGGGATAAGACAATACCGCTCCCTAAATGGCCCGTTGTTAGTTAACACAATACGGTGTTTTTCTACACTGGTGTGTCCAAGATCTGTATTACTTAAGGAAAATATAAGTTTCCATTTAAGCAACAGTTGTTGTAGTAGGTTAGATTCAGATTGTGACAAATCTTGACCAAATTTGAACATGTTTAAGAATTCATCATCAGATGTTTCAAATGTTGATGGTTGCGTAATTTGGTTTACGAAGATAGCTTCCTGTATGTCACAGACAATTATTGCTGGAATAGTGATGGAATGTGTTGTTACGTTTCTAACCTGTACTGAAACTCTGTGACTTGTACGTATGGACAAATCAAGTTCTTGGACACAAGGAAGAAGAAATAATTCAGTTGGCAACCTGTGGAGTACATTCAAATCAGTTATAACAAGAGTTTTGCCTGTCGTACAACCTCTAGTGAACCATTTATAGTGATATCACTCTGGGAAGTTATTACTATAGACTTGGTGGATAATACATGTCCACATGTATTTAATGATTTCTGTTCCCTTTTCGTCATACATTTAATAGCAGTCTTTCATGGTCCTGACATATGTAAACTCTGAATAAAATTTGGACCTGCATTTGTCTGAAGAAAATTTAAACATGAGTTTAGCACGTTCGTACCAATTAAAAATGGAACATTGGAATTGAAATGTGTATTTTTGAATACAAATACTTGCACAAAAAATGTTTGAGAATGTATATCAGTAAACTTTAGGTCAACAGGGACGATACCACAATACTCCACCTGCTTGCTGTATAGTTGCCGGAGATCCATCATCTCCTACACGGACTAAGTCTGACGGGTTGAGGTGTTTTTCATTTAACCATTCAGCGACAGTAGAGATTTGGGAACCTGTATCTAAAAGACATTGGCAGTTATTACCATCTGTAATCATGTCAACAACCTGAGTTTCACATACAAAAGGGTCATTCTTGATACATACATTTGTTGTGGGAATCGTATTATTTGAACCCGTGTCCTTTCACGACTGATCACAGGTGACTCTTAGTTTTTTTTAGGATTTAACCGTATTTGTCTCGTTTAGCATGACATTTGTCAACAGTATGTGTGTTACGATGGAAACGATAGCCATCGATTTCGTCCGAGACAGTATTACCGTTACGGATATCAACCTGAGTATAAGATGGTTTATTCGTTTTGGACGTCTGGGATCGTTTAAGTTTTGACATGCGATTCCCTAGTGTAGACAGTTTGCTATTTATCTGCACAGATATCTACCCAGCACAGAGCTCTCAGAAGACAAAGTTGTAACCCCTTTGTTTAGAAATTTGATTGGACAATGCAACCTTCACCTGTGAGCTATGTAGAACTTTGGACTCTAAAGCCCGTGCAGCTGCAAACAGTTTATCTTGTTCTTCCCCATTATCATACCTATGACGCAAGACTTCTTTAATTTATTTTGAATACAGTCCATTCTAGAACCTAGAACAAAGCATTTTCTCATATTCCCTATAAGAAATAGGATTTTTTCTTGTTAATGAGGTCTTACTCTCTATTAAGCCTGCAGCTTCAGTTAACTATATCCTCTTTAGCATCCTGTTTACAAGAGTGGAACTGCTGTATGGGTACCACTGTGGGGAGCACATTACCGAAATACCTGTCAAATATATTTAGTATATCTGTAGGAGGGGATTCATCAGACATGTGTAATAAAACATTACCTGCTATTCCCCTGACAGACTGGTAAATAGCTGACAAAATTTTAGAATCTGGTGTTACGCCAGCTTTTATCATATATTTGAGATGGGAGCGCCATTGTTCGTAGCTACCAGTTTTAATATGATTCCGTGAAAAGGAAGGAAGCTTTGTAGATATTATACTGTAGCCAGTAGCCCCAGATGGCATCTGTTTGGCATCACCATTTCTGTGTTTAAACTCTCAAATCATCTGATTTACCTCGAAATCTGAAAGAAAATTGAGATTTGTCACTATCTCCGAGACAAGTCTACCCTCGGATACCTGAAAGGAGGAAGTATTTAACGAATCCAGCATTTTGTTATAAATCAGATGAGACACCTCAGTAATGAAGGAAACCCCAGCATGCTCATGTTCGTCTTTAGTTTAATAAAAATACAAACCCGCGGCTAGTGCAACGACCAGTATGTGCTTCTCTAACTAACAAAACATGTGTGGGAGTTTCAATTTGCGAGAACTGCTCAATAATGTCAGATTCATTAACATCAGAAGGTAGTCCATGTATAGAGACGACCCGTGTTATGTCAAATGATTTAACCCCAATCTCTCTTTAATGAGAGTGTATGAATAGATGGGATGGAATGTGGTCTTTGAAGACAATGACAGAAAGAAGTAATGATGTAAACTGTCTTGAGTCGTCCTACGATGGTCAAATACTAGCAGGTTCATGTAGTCAGAGTGTTATATTAATGGCAAATGTTAGTGTTTAGTTGCTGTGCCATTGTTTACATTACCGAGACCACGAGGCCTGATGACAATAGAACACGTGACTAGACAAGGTAACCTCAAACCGGAACAAATGCTAATACCCTTTACATGCAATTCAGTTTACCAATACTAAACTGTGAATATATTTTACAGTCAGAACAACTATTCAATGATCACTAATAACTTAAAAGCGTGCAATAACACTTTACACATCATAGTATATGATAATTTAAGTACAAAGTGCATGAACAATTACAAAAACAAGAAGAAAAATTCATGCGGTTCATGGAAAATGTCAAACAATACCGTGAATCTTCTCCAAGGAGAGTGACGTTCGCAAGGGCCCTTCACACGAAGTCTCCGTGCACGTTGTACAGAATGACGATAGTCCAAGAATGCAAACGAAGAACAATTGCTAAGCAGAGTTTACAGTGTAAGGCACTGAAGCGAAACGAAGTGGGAACACACGGAACCAGTGTCCTATAGAGACCACGAAAAGTCCCTCTGGCCATGTGTAATGGCGTTGTGCACAGACATCGATCAATTAATATTATTATCCATCGATGGTATGGCAGTCATAAAACGATCTTTACCAGTGATATTGTCGGCGAGACACACACACGGACATCGACTTCACTCAGAGATGGTTCCTCTCTCGGGGCACCGAAATGAAACGGGTGTTCAAAATCCTTCATGGCCCTTCAAGAAATAACAGTATTATATATTTTTGTTATTGATTGAACGATTTTCCCTTAATTTTTAGATTCATTATCACAAGGAGGTGATCCAAGTTGCATCCTTATGGGTCATATTTGTGTTTATTTGTAGAACAATTGTTTATTTTAGTGGTGTTTTCACCGTAAGCAAAACATGAGCAAAGCGTAAGCAAAGTGTAAGCAAAGGAACTATGTCTTCATAAATGCATTTGCGATCATTTTCTGAAGAAATAATGTATTATTCGACTTCCCGGCGGTCTTATTTTTTTTGGAAATTGTGCAAAACTGTAGATAAATCTAGCTAAAATTGGAAAATGATCCTCATAATCAAGCATATTCCTTTTAGGAAAAACCAGAATTAAATAAATTCTGATTTTGATTGAACGATTTTTCCCTTTAGTTTTAGATTCATGTAAATAACAGGCACTATTGTATAGCCAGGGAACTGGTCTACGTCCCTACGGGTCAATTTAGTGTGTATTTGTAGAAAAAAGTTTTAATTCTGTTTGGTTCACACGGTAAGCAAAGCATAAGCAAAGTGTAAGCAAATGAACTATGTCTTCATACATGTATTATGCGATCATTTTCTGAAGAAAAAATGTATTATTGCAATC
Organism: Sipunculus nudus; assembly: GCA_026874595.1. Lineage (NCBI taxonomy): Eukaryota > Metazoa > Annelida > Sipuncula > Golfingiida > Sipunculidae > Sipunculus > Sipunculus nudus. Next base: position 301,223 of record JAPPUL010000151.1, read on the forward strand.
CCCAGAAGTCAGTTTATGTCAAAAATGGTGCAAAACTGAAGATAAACTGAGCTGAAATATGCAAATAAGTCCACAAAATCATTCATGTCTCTTTAAGAAAATAACAGTATTATATATTTTTTATATTGATTGAAAGATTATCCCTTAATTTTTAGATTCATGTTCACTAAGAGGCACTACTGTGTAGCCAGGGATCTAAGTTGCATCCATATGGGTCATATTTGTGTGTATTTGTAGAACAATTGTTCATGTTTGTGGTGTTTTCACCGTAAGCAAAGCATAAGCAATGAGTTAGCAAAGTGTAAGCCAAAGAACTATGTCTTCATAAATTCTTTTTTCCGAGGATTTTCTGAAGAAAAATGTATTAATGTACTCCCCGCGAGTATGTTATGTCGAAAATGGTGCAAAACATTGAGCTGAAATATGCTAATGGGTCTCAAAATCCAAAATATCACTTTTAGAAAATAGGAGAATTATATATTTCTGATTTGGATTGAACGATTTTTCTTTTTTATTTTATATTCATGTTCACTGGCAGGCTTTATATATAATACTGTTATTTCGTGAAAGGAACATGAAGGATTTTGTGGACTTATTTGCATATTTCAGCTCAATTTATCTTAAGTTATGGACCATTTTTGACATCAGTAGTCTTGTAGGGAGTGCAATAATACATTATTTCTACAGAAAATGATCACAAAAGGCATTTATGAAGACAAAGTTTCTTTGTTTATAATTTGCTTACACTTTGCTTATGCTTTGCTTACCGTGAAAACCAGACAGATGTGAAGCTTTTTTCTACAAATACACACAAATATTGCATATAGGGAGGCAGACTAGTTCCCTGGCTACACAATAGTGCCTGTTACTGAACATGAATCTAAAACTAAAGGAAAAATCGTTCAATCAAAATCAGAAATATATAATTCTGGTTTTTCTTAAAAGGAATATGATTGATTTTGAGGACCATTTTTCAAATTAAGCTAGATTTATCTACAGTTTTGCACCATTTCCAAAACAGTAAGACCGCCGGGAAGTTGAATTATACATTATTTCTTCAGAAAATGGTTGCAGGAAGCATTTATGAAGACATAGTTCTTTTGCTTACACTTTACTTATGCTTTGCTAATGCTTTGCTTACTGTGAAAAGACCAACGAAAGTAAGCATTTTATACATATACACACAAATATGATCCATAGAGAAGCAGACTAGTTCTTTGGCTACACAATAAAGCCTGCTAGTTAACATGATTATAAAAAAAAGGAAAAATCGTTCAATCAAACTCAGAAATATCTAATTCACCTATTTTCTAAAAGCGATATTATGAATTTTTGAGCCATTTGCATATTTCAGCTCAATTTCTCGAATGTTTTGCACCATTGTCGACATAAACGGACTTCTGGAGAGTGCAATAATACATTATTTCTTCAGAAAATGATCGCAAAAGGCATTCATGAAGACATAGTTCCTGGGAACAGGTTGTTTCGTCCCAAGATCGTTTCGTGCTCGTCTTTTGTCCAACCACTCCGTAGTCCACATGTCCCGTTCGCCCACAGGAATAGTGTCATGGTCGTTTCGTCCTCAAACCTGTTCGTCCAACGCAGATTGACGTGCCCTTTGGCCGATATTTATGCGGCAAGAATGACCAGGCAGCGATTTGTTCTAGACAAGTTTATATGCGGATTAGGTTAATTCTTCAAGGAGATCTCTGTCTAATGGCCAATCCGTAGCATTGTGAAATGAAATCTGGCTGAGGACATGGAATGAGACGCCTGTTCGTCCACAAGGACGTTTCGTCCATTTTGTGTACCAATCTGGAATGTAGATGACGCCACGTGCTCAACGGTTTTTGTTTTATGTTACTTTGTGACAGAAGCAAATGCACCGTATGTCGGCGTGAGGGGAGGGAGAGATTGTACGGGTATAAAACCGTTGTTACACGGATCACATAGTTAGTATTGAAGCTCCTAATGCTGCGCGTGTGTATATGGGCATGAAACTACACGTCATGACGGCAGGGGGATAGGGTGGGGTTGGGGGGTTGGAGGTAAAACAGTTGGTGGATTGTACGTGTATACACGTATTGGTGTGAAGTGAATGTACAACCGACAAAAGCACATGCGTGTTAAGACAGCCAGATGCCATGACTCGTACCGTCTTCGTCGTTGGTTATGGGATACAAAACACGACATACGGGTAGCACATAGCGGCCGTCCCTGTGGCGCAATGGGTTACCGCGTTCGGCTTTTAACCGAAAAGTTGGTGGTTCGAGTCCACCCAGGGACGGTTATTAACATTTTCAATCTCCTCGAGAATAACTGTAGATATTTGCTTTTACCATACGTTTGGATGGGGATAGGGGTTGGGCAGGGATGGTAATGGTGGTGAAGGATGTCGGGACATGTGATCGACCTTCACCACGATAAAGACACGCCGGTGGTATATCACACAACCAAACACACACACTCACACACTCTCTGTTATCATCACCCATACGAACCACATAAACCACAAACACGACATGTGTGATATACACTACTTTAATGGTCAGATACAAATTCAGTGAAATGTGCACATGCCAAAACGCCACTGGACACATAAGCAGACATCATCTAAACACACTTGAACGGACAAAATGTGCTAAACGCTGACTGCAGCAAGAACAAAAGCACGTGTGGTGAAGGTATTCAAAAAGCAAACTGCGTATAATCTATGTAGAACATCCTTGCACGGAAGTTTATACAAACGACTGCGCCATTCAGTTAGAGTTATTGTTGACAAGGGTTCGTCATCTAAAGTAACCAGGTCGCGATTAACTGGACCAGCGATTGGTGCCGTTAACTTCCGCGTACACTGACATCAAATAATTGGTGGACGGCTCGGCGTGGACGAGGGTTGCAGAATTGGAGTCGACGATCTGGACGTGTGTCTTCACACCGCGTTCCCACTTGTAGGTTGGATCATAATCCTGCGTATTTACCGAGGGTCCTGTGAGTCGTCTGGTAGGCGCCATGGAACAGATCACTTTGTACCGCCATCTCCCAGGAGCTGCAGGACGGCTTCAGGTGACGTAGTTCTTTTTGACAGTTTTCTTTTCTGTACCGGGGTCGACGGTGCCGCCGGGCGGCCGTGTCAACCACCTTAAATAGATATAGTTACTTCTGAGCCTGGAGCAGAGCAAACAGCCACAACCGCAATATATGTCGGAGAACCCATTGGACAAGTCGTCGGCGGATATGTTGAACATTGCATTCTGGTGTCCAGAAGCGGAATTTACAACGAACACGTTCGGTGATGACATATTGAAATGGTCCAGTACGCCTGTAATCAGTCAGAACCCCATGGTCGATACAGAAGGGCAAGGGTCTTTCTTGTTAACAGCGTTTTCCTTGCATTCCAAGCAACAGGGCACAGTGATCGTGTCATCATCGCGCAACACTTGATTTGCATTGTCTTACGGCTCTAACACATACTGGTAACGGTTGGAGCATATCCTCTTCTTCGCGCCATAAAAGCCATATTCATTAAAAGTGACGGTGCGACGACCCTCAACCTGAAATAAGCTGACAAACAGGAGGAACAGATGTCAAATCGATTGCAGCGGTTTCATCTTCTCACCCTTCCTTATATGTCGAACGTACAGTAAATGGAAAGGCTGAGGCCGTTATCTGCACGTTTGCTTCTCAACAGCGTCCAATTGAGAATCAACTGATCTGACTCGACGTACGGCGACCTCTTATATACGTGCGAGTACCGTCCCGTGATATCAGAATCATGAACCACCCTCCCCTCCAAATCAAAAGAAAATGAATACGTTTACGTGACGCGGTCTTGCTGATTCATATTATGTTGCGTTTTTTTTACTTTCGGATGCAAGCGATGTAACAATATCGGCTGTAGTGATATTCTAGTGTCATGTAAAGCAAACGATATACAGATACACATACGACAGAATAGCACATGTGACCGACAAAGGTTTGACGGAAACACGGGTATATGTGAACCAGGGCACATACAAAAACAAACCATGTCTTGTGAACTATTACAAAAAATAAACAGCGTAAGGTCCACATATCATCATCCTTGCTCGACAGACTATTCAATCCAGTTTGACATTCAAATAGAGTTATGGACAAGGGTCAGGAGTTATGAAACCACTTCTTGATATCGTGGACCAAAGGTTCGTGCCGTTAACTTCTGCGGACACGTACACGAGATACTTTGTGGACGGCTCGGCACGGACGAGCTTCGTAGCATTTGTGTTAACGGTTTGGACGTGTTTCTTTACCTTGGGGACCCATCTGTAGGTTGTATCGTAAACCGAGCTGCCCGGTGAATTAACTGTGTCAAGTACCTTTCGGTAGATAACTTTATACCGGTATGTTCCACGGGCGCCAGGACGGTCCCATGTCACAGAATTAGTTTTGATAGTTTTCGTGACCTGCTTCGGCTGCGAGGGTTTCTTGGGGCGGCCGTGTCCACCACCTTCAAATAGAGGTCGTTGCTCCTCAGCCTGGAGCAGACAAAACAGCCACAGCCGAAATATACGGCTGAATATCCGTTAGGCAAGTCGTCGGCGGAAATGTTAAACATGGCATTCGCTTCACCAGAGGAGGAATTTTCAACGAACACTCTCGGCGATGACATATTGAACAGGTCGAGTACTCCTATGGACAGTCCGAACCCCCTGGTCGTAACAGAAGGGAAGGGTCTTCTTTGTGAACATTGCATCCCAACCGGCACCGCACAGTGATCGTGTCACCATCATGGAACACCAGTGTTTTGCTGTCGTACGCCTCGATTCGATGGTTAGGTTCGAAGCATATCTTTTTATCCGACGTGTAGGACCCATAGTTACGGAAAGTGACTGTGCGATGGATTTCCACCGGATTTAGGCAGGCCAAGAGTGTGAACAGATGCAACATCGGCAGCAGCGGTGTCATCGTTTTAGCTGTCCTGGTATGTCGAACGTACAGAAATACAAACGCAGAAGCTTTGATCTGCACGTTTTGTACCAATAAGCGTCCCGAGAGGAGTTTTCTGACTCGTCATGCGGCGGCCATATATATATATATATATATATATATATATATATATATATATATATATAACTCTGAAGAAAAACAACACTGTTAATTCACAACAGTCTGTTTCTTATATATATTATTTGGAGTTAAGGCGACACTGGGAATTAAGCATGTATGCGGGGAACTGTCGGTCTTTCAGACTAATCTATGGGATTATTTGCTACCACTGCGCATAGCCCGGGACAAAGCGCACTCAGCATCCAATCAGCTTGCTACTATTATGCGCTCAATGGCTATTGAGCGCAAAGTGCGCGGTAGCGAATAGCAGTCGCACAGTAGCATTTGCTACTCTTGCGCACAGCTTGCCACATCGGGCAATGAGCAGGCAGCCACTGGACTTGCTACCACCTGATACAGACCGGCTCATATGTGCAAAGTGCGCGGTAGCAAATCAGACCTGCGCGGTAGCAAGTGGCTGTCGTTGCTATCATGGGGATTTTGAATTTGCGGTCGCAAGACCTGCTGTTGACGTAGTGCAAGTCTTTCCTGCCAGAGGTCGCTCGGACAAGACCACTCAAAGCAATATGCGCGGTAACAATTAACTGTCGCAAAGTAGCAAACAGATCTGCGCAGTAGCTTATACCATGGGTCATATTAAGCTGCGATGGCAATGCGCAATGTGCGCGGTAGGAAATCAGATTTGAGCGGTAGCAAGTACCCCATGGAGGCTATCTATTGCGATCGAAACTTTTGCTGCTATCGTTTCAGTGCAAGTCTTTGTAGCCATAGGTTGCCCGGATAGGCCAGCAACAAGCTTTGCAATAGGCGTGTAAGCAGTTAACAGTCGCAGAGTAACACATTGCCCTGCGCAGTAGCAGGTGTTACGGGCCATATTAACTAGCGACCCCAAAGCATAATGTGCACGGTACCAAAAAGGACCTGCGAGATACCAAGTGCTTGTTACTGACTAATCATAGTCATAATTCTGGCATAATATATGCTTCATTTCATTATTTTTTTTTTCAAATAACCACATATGATATATTAACATTTTATTTGATAAACACTTGTTCCAAACCTTTGTCGCCCTTCTCTTACAAAATCTGCATCTTCTGTTCATACAAAATATTGCACATTTATTTAGGGGTTGTTCATATGCTTTGTCTGTAAAACATGGACCTTTTCAATAATTGATATTTTGTGTTTTGCATTATTTCTAATTCCGATGAACCTTCAACACTCCCAGGATCAGAACTGTCCAGATTTCATTCAAGTGTCCAGATTTCAAGTATTGATGCAATATTCTAGAATAATTTATATCTCGCAGAAATTCTATATCATTATATTCATAATATATAGTCACAGAGCTGCATTTGCTGTTCACTTCTCTTTTTATGATAACATCGCTGTTGTCGGTTCTATCGATGTGTCTCTTCATGATTTATTGAAATATTAGGGTAACCTGTATCCCGGATATAGCATATATTAATAGTGACAAACACTTACTGTAGTATTTCATGCCTGAAGGGTTAGGGCAACCCGTTCACGGATACAGCATATATTAATAGTAACAAACACTTTCTAGAGTATTTCATGCCCGAAGGGTTAGGGTAATCCGTATTCCTGATATAGTATATATCAAAAGTGACAAACACTTACTGTAGTATTTCATGACGGAGGTGATAGGGTAATTAGATTCCCGGATAAGCATATACTAATAGGTACAAAGACGTACTGGAGTATTTTAGCCCTACGGTTTAGGGGAACCTGTATCTTGGATATAGCATATATTATAGTGACAAACACTTACTGGAGTATATCATGCTCGAAGAGTTAGGGTAACCCGTATCCCGGATATAGCATATATAAATAATGACAAACGCTTACTGAAGTATTTCATGTCGAAGTGTCTTTTCTTTCTAAATTACAGCCTGGATAACTGTGCGAATTTGGAAAGACGATATAGCTTAAGATTTCCGATTATCATATATTAACTGTGGTCTTAAAATTTAAAAGTATAGAAGATCCATGAAGCTAAAAGATGTTCATTGAACCAGAAAATATTAGACAAGAGCGAGTTAGCATATCAAATCATCATAATATATATATTTTGTTATAATCATAGACATATCTGTAGCTCCCATTTTGGTGTCGCTAAATTTCTGTAGGTATTCATCTCTGAAAAGTTACCTTAACTCCAATGCTGCCTTATTGGTGTCGCTTTAATTGCTTGTGACATAATGTCTGCATGCATTAATCCCTATATGAATATATACATAGATAATCTAAATAAACTAAAAATATTAACGTAGTAAGTTGAATTATCACATGATTATATTATATCATAAGCAAGAGCAATATCAATATAAGCTTGGAAAGCTAGATTTCAGGATAGAAAACTTTATTTAAGTTGGAATAGAATTTCATTAAGGTTTTAAGTTTTGTCGCCTTGATTAATATCGGATAAATATCGAGATTACTGAAATAAATTTCAAATCTACGCAGCAATAAGTTATCATAATATATACTTATGTAATATCGTAAGCAGGAGTCTCACCAATGTAACATAAGAAAGCTAGACATAATTATCTGAGTACATGTAAATCCCTTATACCTCCTTCGATTGGCATGTGGACGTAACGCCGATATATAATAACTGCATTTTCATAGTCATATACTTCTCCATATAGCTCCGATGTTGATGTCGCCTTAATTCCTGTATGCATTCATCTCTGAAATGTCGCCTTAATTCCAATATTTCCTTATTGGTGTCGCCTTAATTCCTGTATGTATTTATCTTTGAAAGGTTTCTTTAATTCAAATATATCTTTAATCGTTCGTTACGCAGTTGCAATTTGTATCCCTGGGAACCGATTGCTGCATATTTGAAACTTTGTTCCATATTATGTGCAAGTAATCTCTTATTACAATATTAGATACATCTTTCATTCAAAGTTGTGTCGATTTAATCTTTATATGAATATATACGGAGAAAACCTAAATAAATTTAAAATACATGCAGCAGTAATTTATCATATCATATGAATATATCATAAGCTATGCAAGAGCCACACCAATGTAAGCTTAGACAGTTATATAGGCACCTTTAAGTATAAACTTGTGGATAATGCTGGAATCGTTATTTAATGGACATATGACAATCGTATCTGTGATGATGTCGCCTTTATTCCTATACCAACGGTTCAGAGAGCTATACATATCTTTGTGTATCCCTGAGGATATGGCTGGAATCGTTATTGAAAACATTATTTAAGTTGGTATAGAAATTCATTACCGATAGATCTTGTTGCCTTGAATCATGTAATAAAATATAGAGATTACTGAAATAAATTTCAAATCTACGCAGCAATAAATTATCATAATATATACTATGTAATATCATAAGCAGGAGCCTCACAAAGGTATCTTTAGGAAGTAAGACATAAATATATGAGTACATGTATATCCTTATCTCTTTCAAAGGGCATGTCGACTCAATGCCTATATATAATAATTTTTCCTTATAATTATAGACTTCTCTCAGTTGCACCGATGTTGATGTCGCCGTAACTCCTGTATGCATTCATCTCTGAATTGTCGCCTTAATTCCAATATTTCGCTACTGGTGTCGCCTTAATTCCTGTATGTATCCCTTAAATGTCACCTTAATTCCAATATATCTTTAGTCATATGTTACACAGTTGCAAAATTTATTTCGGGCAACCAATTGCTGGATATCCAAAATTTTGTTCTATATTATAAGGAAGTAATATCTCATCGTGTTATTAGATATCTTTCATTCACAGTTGTGTGAACTTATTCCCTGTATGAATATATACGAGATAACCTAGATAAATTTCAAATATAAGCAGCAGTAAGTTGTCATATCATATGATAATATTATAAGATATGCAGGAGCCATACCAATGTAAGCTTAGAAAGCTAAGTATAGCCCTATGGATAATGCTGGAATCGTCATTTAAACTTCCTCGTGTACATATAACAATAGTATCTGTGACGATGTCGCCTTACTTCCTATACAAACGGTCCCTTTTATCGCCTTCGATGGGCATGTGGACTTAACGCTCAGATATATCAATAGCTTTTATAATCATATACTTCTGCCTGTAGCTGCAATATTGATGACGCCTTAATCCCTGTGTTCATTTATCTCTGAAAAGTCGCCTTAATTCCAGTGCTGTTTTTGTTGTGTCGCCCTAATTCCTAGTGCTCTATTTCCTGCATGTATTAATCCCTATATGGATATACACCGAAATGACCAAAATAAATTTTAAATATAAGCAGCATTCAGTTGATAAATTATATGGTTTAGTTGTGTCATAATCAGGAGCCATACCAATGTAATCTTAGAAAGCTAGACATTCTTTCACTCACTCCTTACCTCATTGCTTCAATCACTCCGTCATTTCTGTACTCCTACTTCACACCTTTCTTCCCTTCTTCCTTCCTTCACTTCCTCCTCCACACACTCCCTCACTCTTATACGCCTCCTTCACTCCTTCATTCCTTCACACCTTCCTTCCTTCCATCATTCATTCATTCTTCTTCATTAATCATCCACTTAGTCCTTTCACATTCTAAAAGCTAATTTGCGTTGTAATTTCCCCTTTTTTATGCTTTTCTCTTCCTTCCTTTCTCTCACTCTTTCTCCCATTTATTCTTTACTTCAATCCTTCCTTCCTTCACTCCTCCCTTCCTTCACTCCTTTACTTATTTCTTATCTCCATCCTTCACATTCCCTCTATGTAATTATCTTTGTCCTCTGCCCTCTGTATCTCTTTACATCTTCACTCTCTCATTCTTTCATAGTGTCATCTCTTTCTCAATGCTTTTTAATAAATCCTTCACTCACCCCACTCCTTCCTTCACTCACTCCGCCACTTCATGCTCCTCCTTTACTCCTTCATTTGTTCCCATCCTCCTCCCTTTCTTCCTTCACTCCATTCACTACTTCACTCGCTCCATCACAACTATAATCCTACTTCATTCCTTCATTCTTTCATACCTGCCTTCTGTCATCCCTTCCTTCTTCACTCCTTCACTCACTCCAACTTTCTTTCACTCTTTCATTTACTCCTTTTACATTCTGGCTAATTCCGATGTCCTTTGCCTTTTTTACGTCTTATTCTTCTCTCTCATTATTTCCTTATTTTATTTCCTTTACCTCTTCTGTTCTTCCTACCTTAATTTACTCTTTCCTTCACTTATCCATTCCATTATTCCTTTTCACCCCTCCACTCATTTCATCACTATTTCTTTCACTTTCAATCAATTTTTCATTGACATCCTTACGTGTTCCTCACTTCTCTCTCATTCAAACAATCCTCTTAAGGTATCATTATCGCCTTTTTTTCAGAAATGGTAAATTAATTGAAATGTAAAACCTACACATTTTATTTGTATCGCAAATGGTTGCGATGAAATGAATACGCAAGGAAATAGTATTTTAATATACTCAACAGATCCAAAAGTAAACATATCAATGAAACTTTTCTAAATTCATATTTTCTATGAACGAGTTAAGAGTTTTAAAAGAGAGAAAAGAGTTTTGGACAAACATCATACCATTCTAAGTTGCAAAAAAAATATAAAATATTATTATGATATTGAAAAAAATGGGATACACTTTCAAAAGGAAGACATATATCTAAGAATATAATGGAACCTATAAATATATTACCAATTTAATACTGCTCAATATTGTTTTGGTGGGGTGAAAGATTTATTGAAAATATCTATTGATTAAATAAATTGAATGAATTTGTTCTATGTTATGCTCGTAATCATACAGTAAATGACATAAATAATTGGATTGTTGAGGAAAACATTAACAGAATTAAGATATTTTTTATGTTCTGGATTTACAAAGTGATAGCAATGACACTGAAGCTAAAAGAGCTGTAATTAACTTGTTCTACCCCCAGTGTTCTTTTTGTTGAATGGTCTGTCCTCCTTGTGGCTTAATCCAAGATATAGTAGACTTCTTTCTTTTTCCCTTCGATTATTCTCACTTTCTTTCTGTCTCTTTCTCTCCCTCCCCCCTCTCTTTACCATTTTCATTTTCTTTCTCCCTCTCTCTCTCTCCCTCTCCGTCTCTCTACCATTTTCACTTTCTTTTCTCTCTCTCTCTCTCTCTCTCTCTCTCTCTCTCTCTCTCTCTCTCTCTCTCTCTCTCTCTCTCTCTCTCTCTCTCTCTCTCCTTTAACCGTTTTCACTTTCGTCCTTTCTCTTCTTTCTTTGTTATATTTCTTCGGGTCTTTATCACTCTCCAATTGCATCTCTCCGTTCATAATCCGTTCTTTCTTTCTTTCCTCCTTTCTGTCTGTCTTTCTTTCTGTTTTGTGTCTTTCTCTCGTAGTACGAATATTATCTATGACAAAGTGTTTGTTCATTTGAGATCTGCTCAATTACTTAGCAGGATATGACGACTCAGGTTATTGTTTTTAGTGCACTAATTACATCAAAAAGCCTTTGGTCATAGACTATAGGAGAGCAAGAATCTCTTTACATTTCCTATTATTTATTTTAATAATATGTTTGTCCAATATATTTATTCATTTTTCGTTAAATTGTTTCACATATTCATATTTAATATAGGCAATGATATATGATTCAAGAATTGTCGTACATTTCCGCTACTATCGCGTGTTATGCACCAAATCCAAAAAGACAAAGACAAAGGAAATATTTATTAGCCCAGTTAAATAGATTTGCTATCAACCACACGTCGTCGTCCTGGCGAGACGCACTCAACAAGACCGAATAAATCCGAGTTTAATCGAGCACGGCCCCTTTCCGTTACTATCGTAAGTTATGCAACAACCCAAAACAGAAAAACACGATTCCATTGCAGAAAATTTATATTGGCACAGTTTAATATGTTAATGCACTCAACATGATTGTATTAAACAGTGCTCAATCTATCCAACTGGTCATCATCTATCTAAACAATGTCCAGCTGTCACAAAATTGTCCAAATCTTCCATCTGAACATAGTTCAGCTGGGATGTCCAGTCTACAGGAACTGACGAAACGCTCCTTCATCAATATGCATGCAAAGAATGATAACAATCAATGAATTAGTTATTTAAATAAAGCTTTTGTATCACGTTAGATTATTTCGGGGTGGGAGGGGGGGGAGTACTTCCATACCCCCAGCTCGGAGGATATGAGTAACAGAGATCTAATTTCAGCTTTCCATGAAGACGTTTCATTGACCTCTTTGGATGATAAGTTAGAAGATTCTAGGTCACTTAGTGATGATTTGTGCCCTGTTTACAGATGATGCTTTATTTGAAGATATCAAAAATAGAGAAAAAAATGTGTAAGAATTCGAGAAAATGCAGGATGTGCGACCAGTCTGCAGGAACTGATGGAATACCCGTGATCAAATATCATGCAATGAATCATGGTGATCAATGCAATATTTTTTCAGATACTGGAGCTTTTGTATCAAATTATTTAATTATTCTAAGGATTACTCACGAGCACAATAGCTCAGAGGATATGGTTAACAGAGACCTAATTTCAAGTTTCCGAAGTGACTTTTATGGACCTCCTTTGATATTCAGTTAGAAGATTCCAGGTCCAGCTGTTTCGATTTTCCCCCTGTTAACAAATGACAGCTTCTTTGGTTAAAAAATCATTAAAATTAGGAAAACAATACAGGCTGCGCCACAAGTTTGCAGGAACTAGTGGAATACTCTATGATTAATATTCATTCTAAAAATCATGGTGATCAATGCATCAGTTGTTCAGATACTTGGGCTTTTGTATCAAATTTTCCTTAATCTGGGGAGAAGGGTTCTTCGGAGCCCCATATTTAAGAGATTATGGGTAACAGAGACCTATTTTCAGGTTTCAAAGGAGATTTTCATGGGCCTTCCTAGATGTGAAGTTTAAAGATTCAAGAATCAGCGATTACGATTTGTGCCTGGTTAACCAACGAACAGACAGAAGGACAGATGGACGGACCCTGGACAAAGGGTGATCGCTATAGCTCAGATGACTTTCAGTCAGCTGAGCTTAAAACACACCGCTTTGCCTGAGCCTGTGACTAAACATCTAAAGGAGGACTCGGATTTATCGAACTGATCTGATGACGACAGCAAATCGGACATGGGTAAAATCCTGAGCCATAATTCCACAAATATACCGTTTGTGACAAGTATGTTTGTCGCAATATAGTCAGCTTGCCATGCAACTTGCCGATTCGACTGTGTGCTCGATGTGTCATAATCATACAAGATTTTGAGAAGAGACGCGGCTGGTATAGTCCAGTCGGACTGAGATGTAAAAACGTTAATGAAAGAAAGTTGTATGTTTCCATTTAATGAAAAAACTGTTAATCAGTCGATGTAGGTGCTGAGCTTGCCACAGGCGAGCGACTTGAAAGAGCGCGTGTTTGCCCTTCCCTTCATAAACCGTTCTACACCTGATAGCTGGCACGTGTCATGCCGTCTGTGACACACGGCAGTCATCTGCCAAGTATGAACTCGGATGTTAAATTTAGCTTGTGAAGCATCAGATTAAAATGAATATCAATCAGACTGGTATATCATTATATATATTTCGATGAAAAATGAAGAAATGTGACTATCATTCTATTTTGTAGGCCACCGATGTCGCAAATCCAACAAGTATACTCAGAATTGGTTTTTGCTGATTTTCTCAGAATATTATATCAGACATTCCTGAACTTTAAATCAACAACTCCATTTCCTAAAGCATTCCGTTTTTGACGTACGCATGGAAAAATCTGTCTAAAATGTTTTTGTTGGTCTTAAATTTAAATAAGTTATGAAATGATTTCTTCTGAAAAGGGTGGTTTTATAGACAAAATGTAAATAATTGATTTTGAAGATTAGAAAATAAAGATAAATTATCAAACAAAAGTTCGTCTAGAGATATTATAAAAGATTCACGCATAACTATGAAAATCTCTCAAGATGTTACTGGAAGCTAGGAATATCGCATTTAAAAAATAAATTATTCTATTTAAACAATTTAAACTTGTTACATATCAAAATACTCGATTATTGACAAGTTGTTATGATATTAAATGTTATAAGGTTTAAATTGATATGTACTTTATGGGGTCTCAGATGAAATTCAACCGATTTATTATCACTAAACTGAAGTCAAGGACCAAACGATAAAAATACCTTACCTCTCCCTCCTTCCACTTCTTCCTTCTTTCTTTCATTCCTTCACGCCTCTCTTAAAATTCCCTCCACGTAATTATATTTGCCCTTTGCCCTCTGTATCTCTTATCTTGTCTCTCATTCTTTTTTTTTGTCTTCTTCTCTTTATCTCTTCCTTCCTTTCTTCCCTCACTCATTCTTTCACTCACTCCTTCGCTTATTTCTTCCTTCAAATTCTATCTAATTTTCGTTGTTCTTGGCCCTTTTTGTATCTGTTTGCTTCCCTCTCTCATTCATTTCTCATTCTACCTATCTACTCCCCTTTATCTCTTCCTTCCTCACAGCCTTTCACTCCTCCTTTCATTCCTTCTTTCCTTCAATACTCCCTTCTCATCATCCTTCATATTCGCTCTATCTAATTTTTGTCATTTGTCCGCTTTATATCTCTTTTTTCTCTAATTTTTCCCTATTGCCTTCTCCCTTTATCTCTTCCTTCCTTTTCCTCTCCATCCTTCTCTCTTCTCCTTCACTACTTCCTTCACTCCTCTCCCTCCTTCCCTCACATCTCCTTTACCTAATTTTGTTGTCCTTTGCCCTCCTTATGTCTTTCTTTCTCATTCTTTCTTACTTTTCTCCTCTGTATCTCTTCCTTCTTTTCCCAAAACCTTCCTTCGTCATTTCTTTTACGTTCCAACACTTACTCCTTTCTTCACTCATTCCTTCATTCACCCTTCACTTATTTCTTCACCCCTTGCTTCACTCCTTCACCCCTACCTTCCTTCCTTCCAACTTCTTCCTTCAATTCTCTCATTCCTTACTTCTCTCCTCCCTCCCCCCCCCCCCAGCCCCCTTGGGTCCGTCTCTTTCGTTTGCTACCTTTTTTTACCCGTTCCCTCGTTCCTTAACTCCCTCCTTCACATTCACTCTATATCTAACTTTCGATGTCCGTTGCCCGCATACTTTTGTCTCTTCTATCTTTCTTTCCTATTGTCTTCTTCTCTCTATCTTTTCTTTCTTTTCTTCCTTCCTTCACATTTTCCCTCCTTTCTTCCGTCCTTTATTCCTATGTTCCTTAACCTCTCTTCACTCTTTTTTCACTCATTCTATCACTCCTTCCTTCACCTTTTTTCTAATTTTCGTTGTCATCTGCCCACTTTGTCTTTATCCCTTACCACCCTTTTTATTCTTCTCGTCTCTTCCCATTATCTCCTTTTTATCTTCCCATTTTTTCTCCTTCCTTCACTCTTTCCTTCACATTTTTGTGAATTTTTCTTGTAATTTTCTTTGTCCTTTGTCCCCTGTATCTCTTTCTTTCTTTTCTCTGTCATTCTTTCTTAATTTCTTCTTCCCTTAATTTATTTCTTCCTTCCTCTCTTCCTTCATACTTTCTTTCACGCTCCTTAGCTCACTCCTTCCTTCCTTCACTCTTCACTCTTTCCTTCACTCAATCTTCACTCCTTCCTTCACTCACTCACATCTTCCTTTACTCTGTCTTTCACTTCTCTTCCCCCCCCATCTGTAACTGCCTTTTTCTATCGTTATTTTACCCCTTTCCATCTTTCTTGTCCAGTTTCTTTCTTTCGGTCCTTCTTACTCTCTCTCTATCGTTCACTCTGCCTTTCTCTATCGTAAGCCTTCCTATTTTCCTAACTGTATTTTTCCCCTTCCCCTCTATCTTTTATCTTTTCCTGTATCTTTTCTTTCTCTTGGTCCGCTAATCAACCCCCCTCCCCATGTTTCTGTCTCTTTCTTTCATCATTTTATTTTTTCCCGCTCTTTCTCTCCTTCTTACTCTGTCACTTTCTGTCTTTCATTCTCCCGATTTTGCTTACTAACTGTGGATGGAAAGTAGACTCAATGACAACCAGCGCCCTGACTGCGTGACACGGTACTAACAGATCCGACTTAAGTACCTCATCAGTGGCTGTACTTCTAGCATTTTTATACAAATACACACAAATATGACCCATAGGGACACATACTGTTCACCTGGCTACAAGATAGTTCCTGTTAGTGATCAGGAATCTAAAAATTAGGGGTAAAATCGTTTAATCAAAATCAAAAATAGAACATTCTGATACTTTATAAAAGTGACATTATAGATTTTTGTGACACTTTTGCATATTTTACCTCAAATTTTCTACAGTTTTGAACCATATTCGACAGAAATAGATTTCCGGGAAGTAGAATAATACATTATTTGTTCAGAAAATAGTTGCGAAAAGGATTTATCAAGACACAGTTACTTTGCTTACAGGTTGCTTATGCTTTGCTTACGATGAAAACACCACACAATTTAAGCATTTTTCTACAAATACACACAAATATGACCCATAGGGACACAGACTGTTTACCTAGCTACAAAATAGTTCCTGTTAGTGATCAAGAATCTAAATATTAAGGGCCAAATTGTTAAATCGAAACCAAAAATATATAAATCCGCTACTTTCTTAAAGTGACATTATAGATTTTTGTGACCCTTTTGCATATTTTACCTCAATTTTTCTACAGTTTTGAACCATATTCGACAGAAATAGATTTCCGGGAAGTAGAATAATACATTATTTGTTCAGAAAATAGTTGCGAAAAGGATTTATCAAGACACAGTTACTTTGCTTACAGGTTGCTTATGCTTTGCTTACGATGAAAACACCACACAATTTAAGCATTTTTCTACAAATACACACAAATATGACCCATAGGGACACAGACTGTTTACCTAGCTACAAAATAGTTCCTGTTAGTGATCAGGAATCTAAATATTAAGGGCCAAATTGTAAAATCAAAACCAAAAATATATAAATCCGCTACTTTCTTAAAGTGACATTGTAGATTCTTGTGACCCTTTTGCATATTTTACCTCAATTTTTCTACAGTTTTGAACCATATTCGACAGAAATAGATTTCCGGGAAGTAGAATAATACATTATTTGTTCAGAAAATAGTTGCGAAAAGGATTTATCAAGACACAGTTACTTTGCTTACAGGTTGCTTATGCTTTGCTTACGATGAAAACACCACACAATTTAAGCATTTTTCTACAAATACACACAAATATGACCCATAGGGACACAGACTGTTTACCTAGCTACAAAATAGTTCCTGTTAGTGATCAGGAATCTAAATATTAAGGGCCAAATTGTAAAATCAAAACCAAAAATATATAAATCCGCTACTTTCTTAAAGTGACATTGTAGATTCTTGTGACCCTTTTGCATATTTTACCTCAATTTTTCTACAGTTTTGCACCATATTCGACAGAAATAGGTTCCAGGAAAGTCGAATAATACATTATTTCTTCAGAAAATAGTTGCAAAAAGGATTTATCAAGACACAGTTACTTTGCTTACAGTTTGCTTACGCTTTGCTTATGCTTTAGTAACGGTGAAAACATCACACAACTTTCCCATTTTTCTAGAAATACACACAATTATGACCCATAGAGACACAGGCTGTTTAGTGGGCTACAAAATAGTTCCTGTTAGTGATCAGGAATCTAAAAATTAAGGGTAAAATCGTTTAATCAAAATCAAAAATAGAAAATTCTGATACCTTATAAAAGAAACATTATGGATTTTTGTGACCCTTTTGCATATTTTACCTCAATTTTTATTAAGTTTTTCAGGATATTCGACAGAAATAGATTCCACGGAAGTAGAATAATACATCATTTCTTTAGAACCAAGTTTCAAAAAGGATTTATCAAGACACAGTTATTTTGCTTATAGTTTGCTTATGCTTTGCTTATGCTTTGCTTACGGTGAAAACCCCACACAATTTAAGCATTTTTCTACAAATACACAAAAATATGACCCATACCGACCACAGACTGCTTACCTGGCTCTATAATTGCACCTGTCAGAAAAGGTGAATCTAAAAATTAAGTGTAAAATTGTTTAATCAAAATCAGAAATAGAAAATTCTGATACTTTATAAAAGTAACATTGTGGATTTTTGTGACCCTATTGCATATTTTGCCTCAATTTGTCTTAGAGATTGCACCATATTTGACAGAAATAGGTTCCAGGAAAGTCGAATAATCCATTATTTCTTAAGAAAATTGTTGCAAAAAGGATTTATCAAGACACAGTTCCTTTGCTTAGTTTGCTTACACTTTGCTTATGCTTTGCTTACGGTGAAAACACCACACAACTTAAGCATTTTTCGATAAATATATACGAATATGACCCATAAGGACACAGACTGTTTACCTGGCTACAAAAAAGTTCCTGTTAGTGATCAGGAATCTAAATATTAAGGGCCAAATTGTTAAATCGAAACCAAAAATATATAAATCCGCTACTTTCTTAAGTGACATTATAGATTTTTGTGACCCTTTTGCATATTTACCCTCAGTTTTGAACCATATTCGACAGAAATAGATTTCCGGGAAGTAGTATAATACATTATTTGTTCAGAAATTAGTTGCGAAAAGGATTTATCAAGACACAGTTACTTTGCTTACAGTTTGCTTATGCTTTGCTTACGATGAAAACACCACACAATTTAAGCATTTTTCTACAAGTACACACAAATATGACCCATAGGGACACAGACTGTTTACCTGGCTACAAAATAGTTCCTGTTAGTGATCAGGAATCTAAATATTAAGGGCCAAATTGTTAAATCGAAACCAAAAATATATAAATCCGCTACTTTCTTAAAGTGACATTATAGATTTTTGTGACCCTTTTGCATATTTTACCTCAATTTTTCTACAGTTTTGAACCATATTCGACAGAAATAGATTTCCGGGAAGTAGAATAATACATTATTTGTTCAGAAAATAGTTGCGAAAAGGATTTATCAAGACACAGTTACTTTGCTTACAGGTTGCTTATGCTTTGCTTACGATGAAAACACCACACAATTTAAGCATTTTTCTACAAATACACACAAATATGACCCATAGGGACACAGACTGTTTACCTAGCTACAAAATAGTTCCTGTTAGTGATCAGGAATCTAAATATTAAGGGCCAAATTGTTAAATCGAAACCAAAAATATATAAATCCGCTACTTTCTTAAAGTGACATTATAGATTTTTGTGACCCTTTTGCATATTTTACCTCAATTTTTCTACAGTTTTGAACCATATTCGACAGAAATAGATTTCCGGGAAGTAGAATAATACATTATTTGTTCAGAAAATAGTTGCGAAAAGGATTTATCAAGACACAGTTACTTTGCTTACAGGTTGCTTATGCTTTGCTTACGATGAAAACACCACACAATTTAAGCATTTTTCTACAAATACACACAAATATGACCCATAGGGACACAGACTGTTTACCTAGCTACAAAATAGTTCCTGTTAGTGATCAGGAATCTAAATATTAAGGGCCAAATTGTAAAATCAAAACCAAAAATATATAAATCCGCTACTTTCTTAAAGTGACATTGTAGATTCTTGTGACCCTTTTGCATATTTTACCTCAATTTTTCTACAGTTTTGCACCATATTCGACAGAAATAGGTTCCAGGAAAGTCGAATAATACATTATTTCTTCAGAAAATAGTTGCAAAAAGGATTTATCAAGACACAGTTACTTTGCTTACAGTTTGCTTACGCTTTGCTTATGCTTTAGTAACGGTGAAAACATCACACAACTTTCCCATTTTTCTAGAAATACACACAATTATGACCCATAGAGACACAGGCTGTTTAGTGGGCTACAAAATAGTTCCTGTTAGTGATCAGGAATCTAAAAATTAAGGGTAAAATCGTTTAATCAAAATCAAAAATAGAAAATTCTGATACCTTATAAAAGAAACATTGTGGATTTTTGTGACCCTTTTGCATATTTTACCTCAATTTTTATTAAGTTTTTCAGGATATTCGACAGAAATAGATTCCACGGAAGTAGAATAATACATCATTTCTTTAGAACAAAGTTTCA
This sequence comes from Sipunculus nudus, assembly GCA_026874595.1. Taxonomy (NCBI): domain Eukaryota; kingdom Metazoa; phylum Annelida; class Sipuncula; order Golfingiida; family Sipunculidae; genus Sipunculus; species Sipunculus nudus. Next base: position 321,316 of record JAPPUL010000151.1, read on the forward strand.
AAAAGGATTTATCAAGACACAGTTATTTTGCTTATAGTTTGCTTATGCTTTGCTTATGCTTTGCTTACGGTGAAAACCCCACACAATTTAAGCATTTTTCTACAAATACACAAAAATATGACCCATACCGACCACAGACTGCTTACCTGGCTCTATAATTGCACCTGTCAGAAAAGGTGAATCTAAAAATTAAGTGTAAAATTGTTTAATCAAAATCAGAAATAGAAAATTCTGATACTTTATAAAAGTAACATTGTGGATTTTTGTGACCCTATTGCATATTTTGCCTCAATTTGTCTTAGAGATTGCACCATATTTGACAGAAATAGGTTCCAGGAAAGTCGAATAATCCATTATTTCTTAAGAAAATTGTTGCAAAAAGGATTTATCAAGACACAGTTCCTTTGCTTAGTTTGCTTACACTTTGCTTATGCTTTGCTTACGGTGAAAACACCACACAACTTAAGCATTTTTCGATAAATATATACGAATATGACCCATAAGGACACAGACTGTTCACCTGGCTACAAGATAGTTCCTGTTAGTGATCAGGAATCTAAAAATTAGGGGTAAAATCGTTTAATCAAAATCAAAAATAGAACATTCTGATACTTTATAAAAGTGACATTATAGATTTTTGTGACACTTTTGCATATTTTACCTCAAATTTTCTACAGTTTTGAACCATATTCGACAGAAATAGATTTCCGGGAAGTAGAATAATACATTATTTGTTCAGAAAATAGTTGCGAAAAGGATTTATCAAGACACAGTTACTTTGCTTACAGGTTGCTTATGCTTTGCTTACGATGAAAACACCACACAATTTAAGCATTTTTCTACAAATACACACAAATATGACCCATAGGGACACAGACTGTTTACCTAGCTACAAAATAGTTCCTGTTAGTGATCAAGAATCTAAATATTAAGGGCCAAATTGTTAAATCGAAACCAAAAATATATAAATCCGCTACTTTCTTAAAGTGACATTATAGATTTTTGTGACCCTTTTGCATATTTTACCTCAATTTTTCTACAGTTTTGAACCATATTCGACAGAAATAGATTTCCGGGAAGTAGAATAATACATTATTTGTTCAGAAAATAGTTGCGAAAAGGATTTATCAAGACACAGTTACTTTGCTTACAGGTTGCTTATGCTTTGCTTACGATGAAAACACCACACAATTTAAGCATTTTTCTACAAATACACACAAATATGACCCATAGGGACACAGACTGTTTACCTAGCTACAAAATAGTTCCTGTTAGTGATCAGGAATCTAAATATTAAGGGCCAAATTGTAAAATCAAAACCAAAAATATATAAATCCGCTACTTTCTTAAAGTGACATTGTAGATTCTTGTGACCCTTTTGCATATTTTACCTCAATTTTTCTACAGTTTTGAACCATATTCGACAGAAATAGATTTCCGGGAAGTAGAATAATACATTATTTGTTCAGAAAATAGTTGCGAAAAGGATTTATCAAGACACAGTTACTTTGCTTACAGGTTGCTTATGCTTTGCTTACGATGAAAACACCACACAATTTAAGCATTTTTCTACAAATACACACAAATATGACCCATAGGGACACAGACTGTTTACCTAGCTACAAAATAATTCCTGTTAGTGATCAGGAATCTAAATATTAAGGGCCAAATTGTAAAATCAAAACCAAAAATATATAAATCCGCTACTTTCTTAAAGTGACATTGTAGATTCTTGTGACCCTTTTGCATATTTTACCTCAATTTTTCTACAGTTTTGCACCATATTCGACAGAAATAGGTTCCAGGAAAGTCGAATAATACATTATTTCTTCAGAAAATAGTTGCAAAAAGGATTTATCAAGACACAGTTACTTTGCTTACAGTTTGCTTACGCTTTGCTTATGCTTTAGTAACGGTGAAAACATCACACAACTTTCCCATTTTTCTAGAAATACACACAATTATGACCCATAGAGACACAGGCTGTTTAGTGGGCTACAAAATAGTTCCTGTTAGTGATCAGGAATCTAAAAATTAAGGGTAAAATCGTTTAATCAAAATCAAAAATAGAAAATTCTGATACCTTATAAAAGAAACATTATGGATTTTTGTGACCCTTTTGCATATTTTACCTCAATTTTTATTAAGTTTTTCAGGATATTCGACAGAAATAGATTCCACGGAAGTAGAATAATACATCATTTCTTTAGAACCAAGTTTCAAAAAGGATTTATCAAGACACAGTTATTTTGCTTATAGTTTGCTTATGCTTTGCTTATGCTTTGCTTACGGTGAAAACCCCACACAATTTAAGCATTTTTCTACAAATACACAAAAATATGACCCATACCGACCACAGACTGCTTACCTGGCTCTATAATTGCACCTGTCAGAAAAGGTGAATCTAAAAATTAAGTGTAAAATTGTTTAATCAAAATCAGAAATAGAAAATTCTGATACTTTATAAAAGTAACATTGTGGATTTTTGTGACCCTATTGCATATTTTGCCTCAATTTGTCTTAGAGATTGCACCATATTTGACAGAAATAGGTTCCAGGAAAGTCGAATAATCCATTATTTCTTAAGAAAATTGTTGCAAAAAGGATTTATCAAGACACAGTTCCTTTGCTTAGTTTGCTTACACTTTGCTTATGCTTTGCTTACGGTGAAAACACCACACAACTTAAGCATTTTTCGATAAATATATACGAATATGACCCATAAGGACACAGACTGTTTACCTGGCTACAAAAAAGTTCCTGTTAGTGATCAGGAATCTAAATATTAAGGGCCAAATTGTTAAATCGAAACCAAAAATATATAAATCCGCTACTTTCTTAAGTGACATTATAGATTTTTGTGACCCTTTTGCATATTCACCCTCAATTTTTCTACAGTTTTGAACCATATTCGACAGAAATAGATTTCCGGGAAGTAGTATAATACATTATTTGTTCAGAAATTAGTTGCGAAAAGGATTTATCAAGACACAGTTACTTTGCTTACAGTTTGCTTATGCTTTGCTTTCGATGAAAACACCACACAATTTAAGCATTTTTCTACAAGTACACACAAATATGACCCATAGGGACACAGACTGTTTACCTGGCTACAAAATAGTTCCTGTTAGTGATCAGGAATCTAAATATTAAGGGCCAAATTGTTAAATCGAAACCAAAAATATATAAATCCGCTACTTTCTTAAAGTGACATTATAGATTTTTGTGACCCTTTTGCATATTTTACCTCAATTTTTCTACAGTTTTGAACCATATTCGACAGAAATAGATTTCCGGGAAGTAGAATAATACATTATTTGTTCAGAAAATAGTTGCGAAAAGGATTTATCAAGACACAGTTACTTTGCTTACAGGTTGCTTATGCTTTGCTTACGATGAAAACACCACACAATTTAAGCATTTTTCTACAAATACACACAAATATGACCCATAGGGACACAGACTGTTTACCTAGCTACAAAATAGTTCCTGTTAGTGATCAGGAATCTAAATATTAAGGGCCAAATTGTTAAATCGAAACCAAAAATATATAAATCCGCTACTTTCTTAAAGTGACATTATAGATTTTTGTGACCCTTTTGCATATTTTACCTCAATTTTTCTACAGTTTTGAACCATATTCGACAGAAATAGATTTCCGGGAAGTAGAATAATACATTATTTGTTCAGAAAATAGTTGCGAAAAGGATTTATCAAGACACAGTTACTTTGCTTACAGGTTGCTTATGCTTTGCTTACGATGAAAACACCACACAATTTAAGCATTTTTCTACAAATACACACAAATATGACCCATAGGGACACAGACTGTTTACCTAGCTACAAAATAGTTCCTGTTAGTGATCAGGAATCTAAATATTAAGGGCCAAATTGTAAAATCAAAACCAAAAATATATAAATCCGCTACTTTCTTAAAGTGACATTGTAGATTCTTGTGACCCTTTTGCATATTTTACCTCAATTTTTCTACAGTTTTGCACCATATTCGACAGAAATAGGTTCCAGGAAAGTCGAATAATACATTATTTCTTCAGAAAATAGTTGCAAAAAGGATTTATCAAGACACAGTTACTTTGCTTACAGTTTGCTTACGCTTTGCTTATGCTTTAGTAACGGTGAAAACATCACACAACTTTCCCATTTTTCTAGAAATACACACAATTATGACCCATAGAGACACAGGCTGTTTAGTGGGCTACAAAATAGTTCCTGTTAGTGATCAGGAATCTAAAAATTAAGGGTAAAATCGTTTAATCAAAATCAAAAATAGAAAATTCTGATACCTTATAAAAGAAACATTGTGGATTTTTGTGACCCTTTTGCATATTTTACCTCAATTTTTATTAAGTTTTTCAGGATATTCGACAGAAATAGATTCCACGGAAGTAGAATAATACATCATTTCTTTAGAACAAAGTTTCAAAAAGGATTTATCAAGACACAGTTATTTTGCTTATAGTTTGCTTATGCTTTGCTTATGCTTTGCTTACGGTGAAAACCCCACACAATTTAAGCATTTTTCTACAAATACACAAAAATATGACCCATACCGACCACAGACTGCTTACCTGGCTCTATAATTGCACCTGTCAGAAAAGGTGAATCTAAAAATTAAGTGTAAAATTGTTTAATCAAAATCAGAAATAGAAAATTCTGATACTTTATAAAAGTAACATTGTGGATTTTTGTGACCCTATTGCATATTTTGCCTCAATTTGTCTTAGAGATTGCACCATATTTGACAGAAATAGGTTCCAGGAAAGTCGAATAATCCATTATTTCTTAAGAAAATTGTTGCAAAAAGGATTTATCAAGACACAGTTCCTTTGCTTAGTTTGCTTACACTTTGCTTATGCTTTGCTTACGGTGAAAACACCACACAACTTAAGCATTTTTCGATAAATATATACGAATATGACCCATAAGGACACAGACTGTTTACCTGGCTACAAAAAAGTTCCTGTTAGTGATCAGGAATCTAAATATTAAGGGCCAAACTGTTAAATCGAAACCAAAAATATATAAATCCGCTACTTTCTTAAGTGACATTATAGATTTTTGTGACCCTTTTGCATATTTTACCTCAATTTTTCTACAGTTTTGAACCATATTCGACAGAAATAGATTTCCGGGAAGTAGTATAATACATTATTTGTTCAGAAATTAGTTGCGAAAAGGATTTATCAAGACACAGTTACTTTGCTTACAGTTTGCTTATGCTTTGCTTACGATGAAAACACCACACAATTTAAGCATTTTTCTACAAGTACACACAAATATGACCCATAGGGACACAGACTGTTTACCTGGCTACAAAATAGTTCCTGTTAGTGATCAGGAATCTAAATATTAAGGGCCAAATTGTTAAATCGAAACCAAAAATATATAAATCCGCTACTTTCTTAAAGTGACATTATAGATTTTTGTGACCCTTTTGCATATTTTACCTCAATTTTTCTACAGTTTTGAACCATATTCGACAGAAATAGATTTCCGGGAAGTAGAATAATACATTATTTGTTCAGAAAATAGTTGCGAAAAGGATTTATCAAGACACAGTTACTTTGCTTACAGGTTGCTTATGCTTTGCTTACGATGAAAACACCACACAATTTAAGCATTTTTCTACAAATACACACAAATATGACCCATAGGGACACAGACTGTTTACCTAGCTACAAAATAGTTCCTGTTAGTGATCAGGAATCTAAATATTAAGGGCCAAATTGTAAAATCAAAACCAAAAATATATAAATCCGCTACTTTCTTAAAGTGACATTGTAGATTCTTGTGACCCTTTTGCATATTTTACCTCAATTTTTCTACAGTTTTGCACCATATTCGACAGAAATAGGTTCCAGGAAAGTCGAATAATACATTATTTCTTCAGAAAATAGTTGCAAAAAGGATTTATCAAGACACAGTTACTTTGCTTACAGTTTGCTTACGCTTTGCTTATGCTTTAGTAACGGTGAAAACATCACACAACTTTCCCATTTTTCTAGAAATACACACAATTATGACCCATAGAGACACAGGCTGTTTAGTGGGCTACAAAATAGTTCCTGTTAGTGATCAGGAATCTAAAAATTAAGGGTAAAATCGTTTAATCAAAATCAAAAATAGAAAATTCTGATACCTTATAAAAGAAACATTATGGATTTTTGTGACCCTTTTGCATATTTTACCTCAATTTTTATTAAGTTTTTCAGGATATTCGACAGAAATAGATTCCACGGAAGTAGAATAATACATCATTTCTTTAGAACCAAGTTTCAAAAAGGATTTATCAAGACACAGTTATTTTGCTTATAGTTTGCTTATGCTTTGCTTATGCTTTGCTTACGGTGAAAACCCCACACAATTTAAGCATTTTTCTACAAATACACAAAAATATGACCCATACCGACCACAGACTGCTTACCTGGCTCTATAATTGGACCTGTCAGAAAAGGTGAATCTAAAAATTATGTGTAAAATTGTTTAATCAAAATCAGAAATAGAAAATTCTGATACTTTATAAAAGTAACATTGTGGATTTTTGTGACCCTATTGCATATTTTGCCTCAATATGTCTTAGAGATTGCACCATATTTGACAGAAATAGGTTCCAGGAAAGTCGAATAATCCATTATTTCTTAAGAAAATTGTTGCAAAAAGGATTTATCAAGACACAGTTCCTTTGCTTAGTTTGCTTACACTTTGCTTATGCTTTGCTTACGGTGAAAACACCACACAACTTAAGCATTTTTCGATAAATATATACGAATATGACCCATAAGGACACAGACTGTTTACCTGGCTACAAAAAAGTTCCTGTTAGTGATCAGGAATCTAAATATTAAGGGCCAAATTGTTAAATCGAAACCAAAAATATATAAATCCGCTACTTTCTTACAGTGACATTATAGATTTTTGTGACCCTTTTGCATATTTTACCTCAATTTTTCTACAGTTTTGAACCATATTCGACAGAAATAGATTTCCGGGAAGTAGTATAATACATTATTTGTAAGAAATTAGTTGCGAAAAGGATTTATCAAGACACAGTTACTTTGCTTACAGTTTGCTTATGCTTTGCTTACGATGAAAACACCACACTATTTAAGCATTTTTCTACAAGTACACACAAATATGACCCATAGGGACACAGACTGTTTACCTGGCTACAAAATAGTTCCTGTTAGTGATCAGGAATCTAAATATTAAGGGCCAAATTGTTAAATCGAAACCAAAAATATATAAATCCGCTACATTCTTAAAGTGACATTATAGATTTTTGTGACCCTTTTGCATATTTTACCTCAATTTTTCTACAGTTTTGAACCATATTCGACAGAAATAGATTTCCGGGAAGTAGAATAATACATTATTTGTTCAGAAAATAGTTGCGAAAAGGATTTATCAAGACACAGTTACTTTGCTTACAGGTTGCTTATGCTTTGCTTACGATGAAAACACCACACAATTTAAGCATTTTTCTACAAATACACACAAATATGACCCATAGGGACACAGACTGTTTACCTAGCTACAAAATAGTTCCTGTTAGTGATCAGGAATCTAAATATTAAGGGCCAAATTGTAAAATCAAAACCAAAAATATATAAATCCGCTACTTTCTTAAAGTGACATTGTAGATTCTTGTGACCCTTTTGCATATTTTACCTCAATTTTTCTACAGTTTTGCACCATATTCGACAGAAATAGGTTCAAGGAAAGTCGAATAATACATTATTTCTTCAGAAAATAGTTGCAAAAAGGATTTATCAAGACACAGTTCCTTTGCTTAGTTTGCTTACGCTTTGCTTATGCTTTGCTTACGGTGAAAACACCTCACAACTTAAGCATTTTTCTATAAATATATACGAATATGACCTATAGGGACACAGACTGGTTCCCTGGCTATACAATTGCTCCTGTCAGTGAAGGTGAATCTAAAAATTAAGGGTAAAATCGTTTAATCAAAATCAAAAATAGAAAATTCTGATACTTCATGAAATAACATTGTGGATTTCTGTGACCCTTTTGCATATTTTAACTCAATTTTTCTGGAGTTTTGCAGCATATTCGACAGAGACAGATTCCGGCGAAGTAGAATAATACATTATTTCTTCAGAAAATAGTTGCAAAAAGGATTTATCAAGACACAGTTCCTATGCTTACAGTTTGCTTCTGCTTTGCTTATGCCTTGCTTACGATGAAAACACCACACAATTTAAGCATTTTTCAACAAATGCCCACAAATATGACCTATATGGACACAGATTGGTTCCCTGGCTATATAATTGCACCTGTCAGTGAAGGCAAATCTAAAAATAAAGGGTAAAATCGTTTAATCAAAATCAGAAATAGAAAATTCTGATTCTTTATAAAAGTAACATGGTGGATTTTCGTGACCCTTTTGCATATTTTACCTAAATTTTTCTACAGTTTTGCACCATATTCGACAGAAATAGATTCCCGGAAAGTCGAATAATACATTATTTCTTCAGAAAATAGTTGTAAAAAGTATTTATCAAGACACAGTTACTTTGCTTACAGTTTGCTTACGATTTGCTTATGCTTTGCTTACGGTGAAACACCACAAAATTTAAGCATTTTTCTACAAATACACACAAATACGACCCATATGGACCATAGACTGTTTACCTGGCTGTATAATGACACCTGTCAGTGTAGGTGAATCTAAAAATTAAAGGTGAAATCGTTTAATCAAAATCAGAAATAGAAAATTTTGATACTTTGTAAAAGTAACACTGTGAATTTTTGTGACCCTTTTTCATATTTTACCTATATTTTTCTACAGTTTTGCACCATATTCGACAGAAATAGATTCCCGGAAAGTTGAATAATACATTATTTCTTCAGAAAATAGTTGCTAAAAGGATTTATCAAGACACAGTTCCTTTGCTTACAGTTTGTTTACGCTTTGCTTATGCTTTGCTTACGTTGAAAACACCACACAATTTAAGCATTTTTCTACAAATACACACAAATATAACCTGTTGGAAAACAGACTGTTTACCTGGCTACAAAATAGTTCTTGTTAGTGATCAGGAATCTAAATATTGAGGGTAAAATCGTTTAATAAAAATCAAAAATAGAAAATTCTGATACCTTATAAAAGAAACATTGTGGATTTTTGTGACCCTTTTGCATATTTTACCTCAATTTTTATTAAGTTTTTCAGGATATTCGACAGAAATAGATTCCACGGAAGTAGAATAATACATCATTTCTTTAGAACAAAGTTTCAAAAAGCATTTATCAAGACACAGTTATTTTGCTTATAGTTTGCTTATGCTTTGCTTATGCTTTGATTACGGTGAAAACCCCACACAATTTAAGCATTTTTCTACAAATACACACAAATATGACCCATATCGACCACAGACTGCTTACCTGGCTCTATAATTGCACCTGTCAGAAAAGGTGAATCTAAAAATTAAGTGTAAAATTGTTTAATCAAAATCAGAAATAGAAAATTCTGATACTTTATAAAAGTAACATTGTGGATTTTTGTGACCCTATTGCATATTTTGCCTCAATTTGTTTTAGATATTGCACCATATTTGACAGAAATAGGTTCAAGGAAAGTCGAATAATCCATTATTTCTTCAGAAAATAGTTGCAAAAAGGATTTATCAAGACACAGTTCCTTTGCTTAGTTTGCTTACGCTTTGCTTATGCTTTGCTTACGGTGAAAACACCACACAACTTAAGCATTTTTCGATAAATATATACGAATATGACCCATAGGGACACAGACTGTTTACCTGGCTACAAAATAGTTCCTGTTAGTGATCAGGAATCTAATTATTAAGGGCCAAATTGTTAAATCGAAACCATAAATATATAAATCCACTACTTTCTTAAAGTGACATTATAGATTTTTGTGACCCTTTTGCATATTTTACCTCAATTTTTCTACAGTTTTGAACCATATTCGACAGAAATAGATTTCCGGGAAGTAGAATAATACATTATTTGTTCAGAAAATAGTTGCGAAAAGGATTTATCTAGACACAGTTACTTTGCTTACAGGTTGCTTATGCTTTGCTTACGATGAAAACACCACACAATTTAAGCATTTTTCTACAAATACACACAAATATGACCCATAGGGACACAGACTGTTTACCTAGCTACAAAATAGTTCCTGTTAGTGATCAGGAATCTAAATATTAAGGGCCAAATTGTAAAATCAAAACCAAAAATATATAAATCCGCTACTTTCTTAAAGTGACATTGTAGATTCTTGTGACCCTTTTGCATATTTTACCTCAATTTTTCTACAGTTTTGCACCATATTCGACAGAAATAGGTTCCAGGAAAGTCGAATAATACATTATTTCTTCAGAAAATAGTTGCAAAAAGGATTTATCAAGACACAGTTACTTTGCTTACAGTTTGCTTACGCTTTGCTTATGCTTTAGTAACGGTGAAAACATCACACAACTTTCCCATTTTTCTAGAAATACACACAATTATGACCCATAGAGACACAGGCTGTTTAGTGGGCTACAAAATAGTTCCTGTAAGTGATCAGGAATCTAAAAATTAAGGGTAAAATCGTTTAATCAAAATCAAAAATAGAAAATTCTGATACCTTATAAAAGAAACATTGTGGATTTTTGTGACCCTTTTGCATATTTTACCTCAATTTTTATTAAGTTTTTCAGGATATTCGACAGAAATAGATTCCACGGAAGTAGAATAATACATCATTTCTTTAGAACAAAGTTTCAAAAAGCATTTATCAAGACACAGTTATTTTGCTTATAGTTTGCTTATGCTTTGCTTATGCTTTGATTACGGTGAAAACCCCACACAATTTAAGCATTTTTCTACAAATACACACAAATATGACCCATATCGACCACAGACTGCTTACCTGGCTCTATAATTGCACCTGTCAGAAAAGGTGAATCTAAAAATTAAGTGTAAAATTGTTTAATCAAAATCAGAAATAGAAAATTCTGATACTTTATAAAAGTAACATTGTGGATTTTTGTGACCCTATTGCATATTTTGCCTCAATTTGTTTTAGATATTGCACCATATTTGACAGAAATAGGTTCCAGGAAAGTCGAATAATCCATTATTTCTTCAGAAAATAGTTGCAAAAAGGATTTATCAAGACACAGTTCCTTTGCTTAGTTTGCTTACGCTTTGCTTATGCTTTGCTTACGGTGAAAACACCACACAACTTAAGCATTTTTCGATAAATATATACGAATATGACCCATAGGGACACAGACTGTTTACCTGGCTACAAAATAGTTCCTGTTAGTGATCAGGAATCTAATTATTAAGGGCCAAATTGTTAAATCGAAACCATAAATATATAAATCCACTACTTTCTTAAAGTGACATTATAGATTTTTGTGACCCTTTTGCATATTTTACCTCAATTTTTCTACAGTTTTGAACCATATTCGACAGAAATAGATTTCCGGGAAGTAGAATAATACATTATTTGTTCAGAAAATAGTTGCGAAAAGGATTTATCTAGACACAGTTACTTTGCTTACAGGTTGCTTATGCTTTGCTTACGATGAAAACACCACACAATTTAAGCATTTTTCTACAAATACACACAAATATGACCCATAGGGACACAGACTGTTTACCTAGCTACAAAATAGTTCCTGTTAGTGATCAGGAATCTAAATATTAAGGGCCAAATTGTAAAATCAAAACCAAAAATATATAAATCCGCTACTTTCTTAAAGTGACATTGTAGATTCTTGTGACCCTTTTGCATATTTTACCTCAATTTTTCTACAGTTTTGCACCATATTCGACAGAAATAGGTTCCAGGAAAGTCGAATAATACATTATTTCTTCAGAAAATAGTTGCAAAAAGGATTTATCAAGACACAGTTACTTTGCTTACAGTTTGCTTACGCTTTGCTTATGCTTTAGTAACGGTGAAAACATCACACAACTTTCCCATTTTTCTAGAAATACACACAATTATGACCCATAGAGACACAGGCTGTTTAGTGGGCTACAAAATAGTTCCTGTTAGTGATCAGGAATCTAAAAATTAAGGGTAAAATCGTTTAATCAAAATCAAAAATAGAAAATTCTGATACCTTATAAAAGAAACATTGTGGATTTTTGTGACCCTTTTGCATATTTTACCTCAATTTTTATTAAGTTTTTCAGGATATTCGACAGAAATAGATTCCACGGAAGTAGAATAATACATCATTTCTTTAGAACAAAGTTTCAAAAAGGATTTATCAAGACACAGTTATTTTGCTTATAGTTTGCTTATGCTTTGCTTATGCTTTGCTTACGGTGAAAACCCCCCACAATTTAAGCATTTTTCTACAAATACACAAAAATATGACCCATACCGACCACAGACTGCTTACCTGGCTCTATAATTGCACCTGTCAGAAAAGGTGAATCTAAAAATTAAGTGTAAAATTGTTTAATCAAAATCAGAAATAGAAAATTCTGATACTTTATAAAAGTAACATTGTGGATTTTTGTGACCCTATTGCATATTTTGCCTCAATTTGTCTTAGAGATTGCACCATATTTGACAGAAATAGGTTCAAGGAAAGTCGAATAATCCATTATTTCTTAAGAAAATTGTTGCAAAAAGGATTTATCAAGACACAGTTCCTTTGCTTAGTTTGCTTACACTTTGCTTATGCTTTGCTTACGGTGAAAACACCACACAACTTAAGCATTTTTCGATAAATATATACGAATATGACCCATAAGGACACAGACTGTTTACCTGGCTACAAAAAAGTTCCTGTTAGTGATCAGGAATCTAAATATTAAGGGCCAAATTGTTAAATCAAAACCAAAAATATATAAATCCGCTACTTTCTTAAAGTGACATTGTAGATTTTTGTGACCCTTTTGCATATTTTACCTCAATTTTTCTACAGTTTTGCACCATATTCAACAGAAATAGATTCCCGGAAAGTCGAATAATACATTATTTCTTCAGAAAATAGTTGCAAAAAGGATTTATCAAGACACAGTTACTTTGCTTACAGTTTGCTTACGATTTGCTTATGCTTTGCTTACGGTGAAACACCACAAAATTTAAGCATTTTTCTACAAATACACACAAATACGACCCATATGGACCATAGACTGTTTACCTGGGTATGTAATTGCACCTGTCAGTGAAGGTGAATCTATAAATTATGGGTGAAATTGATTAATCAAAATCAGAAATAGAAAATTCTGATTCTTTATAAAAGAAACATTGTGGATTTGTTGACCCTTTTGCATATTTTACCTCCATTTTTCTATAGTTTTGCACCATATTCGACAGAAAAAGATTCCCGGGAAGTAGAAAAATACATTATTTCTTCAGAAAACAGTTGCCAAAAGGATTTATCAAGACACAGTTCCTATGCTTACAGTTTGCTTATGCTTTGCTTACGTTGAAAGGACCACACAATTTAAGCATTTTTCTACAAATACACAAAAATATGACCCATATGGACCACAGACTGTTTACCTGGCTATATAATTGCACCTGTCAGTGAAGGTGAATCTAAAAATTAAGAGTAAAATTTTTAATCAAAATCAGAAATAGAAAATTCTGATCCTTTATAAAAGTAACATTGTCGATTTTTGTGACCCTATTGTATATTTTGCCTCAATTTGTCTTAGATTTTGCACCATATTCCACAGAAATGGATTCCCGGGAAGTAGAATAATACTTTATTTCTTCAGAAAAGAGTTGCAAAAAGGATTTATCAAGACACAGTTCCTTTGCTTATAGTTTGCTTATGCTTGGCTTATGCTTTGATTACGTTGAAAACACCAACCCATTTAAGCGTTTTTCTACAAATACACACAAATATGACCCATAGGGACAAAACTGTTTACCTGGCTGCAAAATAGTTCCTGTTAGTGATCAGGAATCTAAATATTAGGGCAAAATCGTTTAATCAAAATCAGAAATAGAACATTTTGATACTTTCTAAAAGTAACATTGTGGATTTTTGTGACCCTTTTGCATATTTTACCTCAATTTTTCTACAGTTCTGCACCATATTCGACTGAAATAGGGTCCCTGGAAGTAGAATAGTACATTATTTCATCAAAAAATAGTTGCAAAAAGGGTTTATCAAGACACAGTTCCTTTGTTAACAGTTTGTTTACGCTTTGCTTATGCTTTGCTTACGTTGAAAACACCACACAATTTAAGCATTTTTCTACAAATACACACAAATATAACCTGTAGGAAAACAGACTGTTTACCTGGCTACATAATAGTTCTTGTTATTGATCAGGAATCTAAATATGAAGGGAAAATCGTTGCATCAAAATCAGAAATAGAACATTCTGATACATTATAAAAGTAACATTGTGGATTTTTGTGACCCTTTTGCATATTTTACCTCAATTTTTCAACCGTTCTGCACCAAATTCGACTGAAATAGTGTTCCTGGAAGTAGAATAATACATTATTTCTTCAAAAAATAGTTGCAAAAAGGGTTTATCAAGACACAGTTCCTTTGCTTACAGTTTGCTTACGCTTTGCTTATGCTTTGCTTACGATGAAAACACCACACAATTTAACCATTTTTCTACAAATACACACAAATAGGACCCATAGGGACAATACTGTTTACCTGGCTGTATAATGACACCTGTCAGTGAAGGTGAATCTAAAAATTAAAGATGAAATCGTTTAATCAAAATCAGAAATAGAAAATTTTGATACTTTGTAAAAGTAACACTGTGAATTTTTGTGACCCTTTTTCATATTTTACCTATATTTTTCTACAGTTTTGCACCATATTCGACAGAAATAGATTCCCGGAAAGTTGAATAATACATTATTTCTTCAGAAAATAGTTGCTAAAAGGATTTATCAAGACACAGTTCCTTTGCTTACAGTTTGTTTACGCTTTGCTTATGCTTTGCTTACGTTGAAAACACCACACAATTTAAGCATTTTTCTACAAATACACACAAATATAATCTGTTGGAAAACAGACTGTTTACCTGGCTACAAAATAGTTCTTGTTAGTGATCAGGAATCTAAATATTGAGGGTAAAATCGTTTAATCAAAATCAAAAATAGAAAATTCTGATACCTTAAATAGAAACATTGTGGATTTTTGTGACCCTTTTGCATATTTTACCTCAATTTTTATTAAGTTTTTCAGGATATTCGACAGAAATAGATTCCACGGAAGTAGAATAATACATCATTTCTTTAGAACAAAGTTTCAAAAAGGATTTATCAAGACAGTTATTTTGCTTATAGTTTGCTTATGCTTTGCTTATGCTTTGCTTACGGTGAAAACCCAACACAATTTAAGCATTTTTCTACAAATACACACAAATATGACCCATATCGACCACAGACTGCTTACCTTGCTCTATAATTGCACCTGTCAGAAAAGGTGAATCTAAAAATTAAGTGTAAAATTGTTTAATCAAAATCAGAAATAGAAAATTCTGATACTTTATAAAAGTAACATTGTGGATTTTTGTGACCCTATTGCATATTTTGCCTCTATTTGTCTTAGATATTGCACCATATTTGACAGAAATAGGTTCCAGGAAAGTCGAATAATCCATTATTTCTTCAGAAAATAGTTGCAAAAAGGATTTATCAAGACACAGTTCCTATGCTTACAGTTTGCTTATGCTTTGCTTATGCTTTGCTTACGATGAAAACACCACACAATTTAGTCATTTTTCTACAAATACACACAAATATGACCCATAGGGACACAGACTGTTTACCTGGCTACAAAATAGTTCCTGTTAGTGATCAGGAATCTAAATATGAAGGGCCAAATTGTAAATTCAAAACCAAAAATATATAAATCCTCTACTTTCTTAAAGTGACATTATAGATTTTTGTGACCCTTTTGCATATTTTACCTCAATTTTTCTACAGTTTTGCACCATATTCGACAGAAAAAGGTTCCAGGAAAGTCGAATAATACATTATTTCTTCATAAAATAGTTGCAAAAAGGATTTATCAAGACACAGTTCCTTTGCTTAGTTTGCTTACGCTTTGCTTATGCTTTGCTTACGGTGAAAACATCTCACAACTTAAGCATTTTTCTATAAATATATACGAATATGACCTATAGGGACACAGACTGGTTCCCTGGCTATACAATTGCACCTGTCAGTGAAGGTGAATCTAAAAATTAAGGGTAAAATCGTTTATTCAAAATCAAAAAATAAAAAATTCTGATACTTTATGAAATAACATTGTGGATTTCTGTGACCCTTTTGCATATTTTAACTCATTTTTTCTGGAATTTTGCAGCATATTCGACAGAGACAGATTCCTGCGAAGTAGAATAATACATTATTTCTTCAGAAAATAGTTGCAAAAAGGATTTATCAAGACACAGTTCCTATGCTTACAGTTTGCTTCTGCTTTGCTTATGCTTTGCTTACGATGAAAACACCACACAATTTAAGCATTTTTCTACAAATGCACACAAATATGACCTATAGGGACACAGATTGGTTCCCTGGCTATATAATTGCACCTGTCAGTGAAGGCAAATCTAAAAATAAAGGCTAAAATCGTTTAATCAAAATCAGAAATAGAAAATTCTGATACTTTATAAAAGTAACATTGTGGATTTTTGTGACCCTTTTGCATAATTTACCTCAATTTTTCTACAGTTCTGCGCCATATCCGACTGTAATAGGGTCGCTGGATGTAGAATAATAGATTATTTCTTCAGAAAATAGTTGCAAAAAGGATTTATGAAGACACAGTTCCTATGCTTACAGTTTGCTTATGCTTTGCTTACGTTGAAAACACCACACAATTTAAGCATTTTTCTACAAATACACACAAATATGACCCAAAGGGAGACAGATTGGTTCCCTGGCTATATAATTGCACCTGTCAGTGAAGGTGAATCTAAAAATTAAAGGTGAAATCGTTTAATCAAAATCAGAAATAGAAAATTCTGATACTTTGTAAAAGTTACACTGTGAATTTTTGTGACCTTTTATCATATTTTACCTATATTTTTCTAAAGTTTTGCACCATATTCGACAGAAATAGATTCCCGGAAAGTTGAATAATACATTATTTCTTCAGAAAATAGTTGCCAAAAGGATTTATCAAGACACAGTTCCTTTGCTTACAGTTTGCTTAGGCTTTGCTTACGATGAAAACACCACACAATTTAAGCGTTTTTCTACAAATACACAAATATGACCCATAAGGATAATACTGTTTACCTGGCTGCAAAATAGTTCTGTTCGTGATCAGGAATCTAAATATTAAGGGCAAAATCGTTTAATCAAAATCAGAAATAGAACATTTTGATACTTTATAAAAGTAACATTGTGGATTTTTGTGATCCTATTGCATATTTTACCTCAATTTGTCTTAGATTTTGCACCATATTCAACAGAAATAGATTCCCGGGAAGTAGAATAATACATTATTTCTTCAGAAAAGAGTTGCAAAAGGGTTTATCAAGACACAGTTCCTTTGCTTATAGTTTGCTTATGCTTTGCTTATGCTTTGCTAACGTTGAAAACACATCAGAATTTAAGCATTTTTCTACAAATACACACAAATATGACCCATAGATACAATACTGTTTAGCTGGCTGCAAAATAGTTCCTGTTAGTGATCAGGAATCTAAATATTAAGGGCAAAATCGTTTAATCAAAATCAGAAATAGAACATTCTGATACTTTATAAAAGTAACATTGTGGATTTTTGTGACCCTTTTGCATAACTTACCTCAATTTTTCTACAGTTCTGCACCATATCCGACTGTAATAGGGTCGCTGGATGTAGAATAATAGATTATTTCTTCAGAAAATAGTTGCAAAAAGGATTTATCAAGACACAGTTCCTATGCTTACAGTTTGCTTATGCTTTGCTTACGTTGAAAGGACCACACAATTTAAGCATTTTTCTACAGATACACACAAATATGACCCAAAGTGACACAGATTGGTTCCCTGGCTATATAATTGCACCTGTCAGTGAAGGTGAATCTAAAAATTTAAGGTGAAATCGTTTAATCAAAATCAGAAATAGAAAATTCTGATACTTTGTAAAAGTTACACTGTGAATTTTTGTGACATTTTATCATATTTTACCTATATTTTTCTAAAGTTTTGCACCATATTCGACAGAAATAGATTCCCGGAAAGTTGAATAATACATTATTTCTTCAGAAAATAGTTGCCAAAAGGATTTATCAAGACACAGTTCCTTTGCTTACAGTTTGCTTAGGCTTTGCTTACGATGAAAACACCACACAATTTAAGCGTTTTTCTACAAATACACAAATATGACCCATAAGGACAATACTGTTTACCTGGCTGCAAAATAGTTCTGTTCGTGATCAGGAATCTAAATATTAAGGGCAAAATCGTTTAATCAAAATCAGAAATAGAACATTTTGATACTTTATAAAAGTAACATTGTGGATTTTCGTGACCCTTTTGTATATTTTACCTCAATTTTTCTACAGTTATGCACCATATTTGACTGAAATATGGTCCCTGGAAGTAGAATAATACATTATTTCATCAAACAATAGTTGCAAAAAGGGTTTATCAAGACACAGTTCCTTTGTTTACAGTTTGTTTACCCTCTGTTTATGCTTTGCTTACGTTGAAAACACCACACAATTTAAGCATTTTTCTAGAAATACACACAAATATAACCTATGGGAAAACAGACTGTTTACCTGGCTACAAAATAGTTCCTGTTAGTGATGAGGAATCTAAATATTAAGGGCAAAATCGTTTAATCAAAATCAGAAATAGAACATTCTGATACTTTATAAAAGTAACATAGTGGATTTTTGTGACCCTTTTGCATATTTTACCTCAATTTTTCAACAGTTCTGCACCAAATTCGACTGAAATAGTGTTCCTGGAAGTAGAATAATACATTATTTTTTTCAAAAAATAGTTGCAAAAAGGGTTTATCAAGACACAGTTCCTTTGCTTACAGTTTGCTTACGCTTTGCTTATGCTTTGCTTACGTTGAAAACACCACACAATTTAAGCATTTTTCTACAAATACACACAAATGTGGCACATAAGGACACAGACTGGTTCCCTGGCTATATAATTGCACCTGTCAGTGAAGGTGAATCTAAAAATTAAGAGTAAAATTGTTTAATCAAAATCAGAAATAGAAAATTCGGATACTTTATAAAAGTAACATTGTGGATTTTTGTGATCCTATTGCATATTTTACCTCAATTTGTCTTAGATTTTGCACCATATTCAACAGAAATAGATTCCCGGGAAGTAGAATAATACATTATTTCTTCAGAAAAGAGTTGCAAAAGGGTTTATCAAGACACAGTTCCTTTGCTTATAGTTTGCTTATGCTTTGCTTATGCTTTGCTAACGTTGAAAACACATCAGAATTTAAGCATTTTTCTACAAATACACACAAATATGACCCATAGATACAATACTGTTTAGCTGGCTGCAAAATAGTTCCTGTTAGTGATCAGGAATCTAAATATTAAGGGCAAAATCGTTTAATCAAAATCAGAAATAGAACATTCTGATACTTTATAAAAGTAACATTGTGGATTTTTGTGACCCTTTTGCATAATTTACCTCAATTTTTCTACAGTTCTGCACCATATCCGACTGTAATAGGGTCGCTGGATGTAGAATAATAGATTATTTCTTCAGAAAATAGTTGCAAAAAGGATTTATCAAGACACAGTTCCTATGCTTACAGTTTGCTTATGCTTTGCTTACGTTGAAAAGACCACACAATTTAAGCATTTTTCTACAGATACACACAAATATGACCCAAAGGGACACAGATTGGTTCCCTGGCTATATAATTGCACCTGTCAGTGAAGGTGAATCTAAAAATTTAAGGTGAAATCGTTTAATCAAAATCAGAAATAGAAAATACTGATACTTTGTAAAAGTAACACTGTGAATTTTTGTGACCTTTTATCATATTCTACCTATATTTTTCTACAGTTTTGCACCATATTCGACAGAAATAGATTCCCGGAAAGTTGAATTATACATTATTTCTTCAGAAAATAGTTGCCAAAAGGATTTATCAAGACACAGTTCCTTTGCTTACAGTTTGCTTAGGCTTTGCTTACCATGAAAACACCACACAATTTAAGCGTTTTTCTACAAATACACACAAAAATGACCCTTAGGGCCACAGACTGTTTTCCTGGCTACAAAATAGTTCCTGTTAGTGATCAGGAATCTAAATATTAAGGGCCAAATTGTTAAATCGAAAACAAAAATATATAAATCCGCTACTTTCCTTAAGTGACATTATAGATTTTTGTGACCCTTTTGCATATTTTACCTCAATTTTTCTACAGTTTTGCACCATATTCGACAGAAATAGGTTCCAGGAAAGTCGAATAATACATTATTTCTTCAGAAAATAGTTGCAAAAAGGATTTATCAAGACACAGTTCCTTTGCTTACAGTTTGCTTACGCTTTGCTTATGCTTTGCTTACGATGAAAACACCACACAATTTAACCATTTTTCTACAAATACACACAAATAGGACCCATAGGGACACAGACTGGTTCCCTGGCTATACAATTGCATCTGTCAGTGAAGGTGAATCTAAAAATAAAGGGTAAAATCGTTTAATCAAAATCAAAAATAGAAAATTCTGATACTTTATGAAATAACATTGTGGATTTCTGTGACCCTTTTGCATATTTTAACTCAATTTTTCTGGAGTTTTGCAGCATATTCGACAGAGACAGATTCCGGCGAAGTAGAATAATACATTATTTCTTCAGAAAATAGTTGCAAAAAGGATTTATCAAGACACAGTTCCTATGCTTACAGTTTGCTTCTGCTTTGCTTATGCTTTGCTTACGATGAAAACACCACACAATTTAAGCATTTTTCTACAAATGCACACAAATATGACCTATAGGGACACAGATTGGTTCCCTGGCTATATAATTGCACCAGTCAGTGAAGGCAAATCTAAAAATAAAGGGTAAAATCGTATAATCAAAATCAGAAATAGAAAATTCTGATTCTTTATAAAAGTAACATGGTGGATTTTTGTGACCCTTTTGCATATTTTACCTAAATTTTTCTACAGTTTTGCACCATATTCGACAGAAATAGATTCCCGGAAAGTCGAATAATACATTATTTCTTCAGAAAATAGTTGCAAAAAGGATTTATCAAGACACAGTTACTTTGCTTACAGTTTGCTTACGATTTGCTTATGCTTTGCTTACGGTGAAACACCACAAAATTTAAGCATTTTTCTACAAATACACACAAATATGACCCATATGGACCATAGACTGTTTACCTGGGTATATAATTGCACCTGTCAGTGAAGGTGAATCTATAAATTATGGGTGAAATTGTTTAATCAAAATCAGAAATAGAAAATTCGGATTCTTTATAAAAGTAACATTGTGGGTTTTTGTGACCCGTTTGCATATTTTACCTCCATTTTTCTACAGTTTTGCACCATATTCGACAGAAATAGGTTCCAGGAAAGTCGAATAATACATTATTTCTTCAGAAAATAGTTGCAAAAAGGATTTATCAAGACACAGTTCCTTTGCTTAGTTTCCTTACGCTTTGCTTATGCTTTGCTTACGGTGAAAACACCTCACAACTTAAGCATTTTTCTATAAATATATACGAATATGACCTATAGGGACACAGACTGGTTCCCTGGCTATACAATTGCATCTGTCAGTGAAGGTGAATCTAAAAATTAAGGGTAAAATCGTTTAATCAAAATAAAAAATAGAAAATTCTGATACTTTATGAAATAACATTGTGAATTTCTGTGACCCTTTTGCATATTTTAACTCAATTTTTCTGGAGTTTTGCAGCATATTCGACAGCGACGGATTCCGGCGAAGTAGAATAATACATTATTTCTTCAGAAAATAGTTGCAAAAAGGATTTATCAAGACACAGTTCCTATGCTTACAGTTTGCTTCTGCTTTGCTTATGCTTTGCTTACGATGAAAACACCACACAATTTAAGCATTTTTCTGCAAATGCACACAAATATGACCTATAGGGACACAGATTGGTTCTCTGGCTATATAATTGCACCTGTCAGTGAAGGCAAATCTAAAAATAAAGGGTAAAATCGTTTAATCAAAATCAGAAATAGAAAATTCTGATTCTTTATAAAAGTAACATGGTGGATTTTTGTGACCCTTTTGCATATTTTACCTAAATTTTTCTACAGTTTTGCACCATATTCGACAGAAATAGATTCCCGGAAAGTCGAATTATACATTATTTCTTCAGAAAATAGTTGCAAAAAGGATTTATCAAGACACAGTTACTTTGCTTACAGTTTGCTTACGATTTGCTTATGCTTTGCTTACGGTGAAACACCACAAAATTTAAGCATTTTTCTACAAATACACACAAATATGACCCATATCGACCATAGACTGTTTACCTGGGTATATAATTGCACCTGTCAGTGAAGTTGAATCTATAAATTATGGGTGAAATTGTTTAATCAAAATCAGAAATAGAAAATTCTGATTCTTTATAAAAGTAACATTGTGGGTTTTTGTGACCCGTTTGCATATTTTACCTCCATTTTTCTTTAGTTTTGCACCATATTCGACAGAAAAAGATTCCCGGGAAGTAGAAAAATACATTATTTCTTCAGAAAAGAGTTGCCAAAAGGATTTAGCAAGACACAGTTACTTTGCTTACAGTTTGCTTACGCTTTGCTTATGCTTTGCTTACGGTGAAAGCCCCTCACAATTAAAGCATTTTTATACAAATACACAAAAATATGACCCATATGGACCACAGACTGTTTACCTGGCTATATAATTGCACCTGTCAGTGAAGGTGAATCTAAAAATTAAGAGTAAAATTTTATGCTTTGCTTATGCTTTGCTAACGTTAAAAACACATCAGAATTTAAGCATTTTTCTACAAATACACACAAATATGACCCATAGATACAATACTGTTTACCTGGCTGCAAAATAGTTCCTGGTAGTGATCAGGAATCTAAATATTAAGGGCAAAATCGTTTAATCAAAATCAGAAATAGAACATTCTGATACTTTATAAAAGTAACATTGTGGATTTTTGTGTCCCTTTTGCTTAATTTACCTCAATTTTTCTACAGTTCTGCACCATATCCGACTGTAATAGGGTCGCTGGATGTAGAATAATAGATTATTTCTTCAGAAAATAGTTGCAAAAAGGATTTATGAAGACACAGTTCCTATGCTTACAGTTTGCTTATGCTTTGCTTACGTTGAAAAGACCACACAATTTAAGCATTTTTCTACAGATACACACAAATATGACCCAAAGGGACACAGATTGGTTCCCTGGCAATATAATTCCACCTGTCAGTGAAGGTGAATCTAAAAATTAAAGGTGAAATCGTTAAATCAAAATCAGAAATGGAAAATTCTGATACTTTGTAAAAGTAACACTGTGAATTTTTGTGACCTTTCATCATATTTTACCTATATTTTTCTACAGTTTTGCACCATATTCGACAGAAATAGATTCCCGGAAAGTTGAATAATACATTATTTCTTCAGAAAATAGTTGCCAAAAGGATTTATCAAGACACAGTTCCTTTGCTTACAGTTTGCTTATGCTTTGTTACGTTGAAAACACCACACAATTTAAGCATTTTTCTACAAATACACACAAATGTGGCACATAAGGACACAGACTGGTTCCCTGGCTATATAATTGCACCTGTCAGTGAAGGTGAATCTAAAAATTAAGAGTAAAATTGTTTAATCAAAATCAGAAATAGAAAATTCTGATACTTTATAAAAGTAACATTGTGGATTTTTGTGATCCTATTGCATATTTTACCTCAATTTGTCTTAGATTTTGCACCATATTCAACAGAAATAGATTCCCGGGAAGTAGAATAATACATTATTTCTTCAGAAAAGAGTTGCAAAAGGTTTTATCAAGACACAGTTCCTTTGCTTATAGTTTGCTTATGCTTTGCTAACGTTGAAAACACATCAGAATTTAAGCATTTTTCTACAAATACACACAAATATGACCCATAGATACAATACTGTTTAGCTGGCTGCAAAATAGTTCCTGTTAGTGATCAGGAATCTAAATATTAAGGGCAAAATCGTTTAATCAAAATCAGAAATAGAACATTCTGATACTTTATAAAAGTAACATTGTGGATTTTTGTGACCCTTTTGCATAATTTACCTCAATTTTTCTACAGTTCTGCACCATATCCGACTGTAATAGGGTCGCTGGATGTAGAATAATAGATTATTTCTTCAGAAAATAGTTGCAAAAAGGATTTATCAAGACACAGTTCCTATGCTTACAGTTTGCTTATGCTTTGCTTACGTTGAAAGGACCACACAATTTAAGCATTTTTCTACAGATACACACAAATATGACCCAAAGGGACACAGATTGGTTCCCTGGCAATATAATTCCACCTGTCAGTGAAGGTGAATCTAAAAATTAAAGGTGAAATCGTTAAATCAAAATCAGAAATAGAAAATTCTGATACTTTGTAAAAGTAACACTGTGAATTTTTGTGACCTTTCATCATATTTTACCTATATTTTTCTACAGTTTTGCACCATATTCGACAGAAATAGATTCCCGGAAAGTTGAATAATACATTATTTCTTCAGAAAATAGTTGCCAAAAGGATTTATCAAGACACAGTTCCTTTGCTTACAGTTTGCTTATGCTTTGTTACGTTGAAAACACCACACAATTTAAGCATTTTTCTACAAATACACACAAATGTGGCACATAAGGACACAGACTGGTTCCCTGGCTATATAATTGCACCTGTCAGTGAAGGTGAATCTAAAAATTAAGAGTAAAATTGTTTAATCAAAATCAGAAATAGAAAATTCTGATACTTTATAAAAGTAACATTGTGGATTTTTGTGATCCTATTGCATATTTTACCTCAATTTGTCTTAGATTTTGCACCATATTCAACAGAAATAGATTCCCGGAAAGTTGAATAATACATTATTTCTTCAGAAAATAGTTGCAAAAAGGATTTATCAAGACACAGTTCCTTTGCTTACAGTTTGCTTAGGCTTTGCTTACGATGAAAACACCACACAATTTAAGCGTTTTTCTACAAATACACAAATATGACCCATAAGGACAATACTGTTTACCTGGCTGCAAAATAGTTCTGTTCGTGATCAGGAATCTAAATATTAAGGGCAAAATCGTTTAATCAAAATCAGAAATAGAACATTTTGATACTTTATAAAAGTAACATTGTGGATTTTCGTGACCCTTTTGTATATTTTACCTCAATTTTTCTACAGTTATGCACCATATTTGACTGAAATATGGTCCCTGGAAGTAGAATAATACATTATTTCATCAAACAATAGTTGCAAAAAGGGTTTATCAAGACACAGTTCCTTTGTTTACAGTTTGTTTACGCTCTGCTTATGCTTTGCTTACGTTGAAAACACCACACAATTTAAGCATTTTTCTAGAAATACACACAAATATAACCTATGGGAAAACAGACTGTTTACCTGGCTACAAAATAGTTCCTGTTAGTGATGAGGAATCTAAATATTAAGGGCAAAATCGTTTAATCAAAATCAGAAATAGAACATTCTGATACTTTATAAAAGTAACATAGTGGATTTTTGTGACCCTTTTGCATATTTTACCTCAATTTTTCAACAGTTCTGCACCAAATTCGACTGAAATAGTGTTCCTGGAAGTAGAATAATACATTATTTTTTTCAAAAAATAGTTGCAAAAAGGGTTTATCAAGACACAGTTCCTTTGCTTACAGTTTGCTTACGCTTTGCTTATGCTTTGCTTACGTTGAAACACCACACAATTTAAGCATTTTTCTACAAATACACACAAATGTGGCACATAAGGACACAGACTGGTTCCCTGGCTATATAATTGCACCTGTCAGTGAAGGTGAATCTAAAAATTAAGAGTAAAATTGTTTAATCAAAATCAGAAATAGAAAATTCTGATACTTTATAAAAGTAACATTGTGGATTTTTGTGATCCTATTGCATATTTTACCTCAATTTGTCTTAGATTTTGCACCATATTCAACAGAAATAGATTCCCGGGAAGTAGAATAATACATTATTTCTTCAGAAAAGAGTTGCAAAAGGGTTTATCAAGACACAGTTCCTTTGCTTATAGTTTGCTTACGATTTGCTTATGCTTTGCTTACGGTGAAACACCACAAAATTTAAGCATTTTTCTACAAATACACACAAATATGACCCATATGGACCATAGACTGTTTACCTGGGTATATAATTGCACCTGTCAGTGAAGGTGAATCTATAAATTATGGGTGAAATTGTTTAATCAAAATCAGAAATAGAACATTCTGATACTTTATAAAAGTAACATTGTGGATTTTTGTGACCCTTTTGCATAATTTACCTCAATTTTTCTACAGTTCTGCACCATATCCGACTGTAATAGGGTCGCTGGATGTAGAATAATAGATTATTTCTTCAGAAAATAGTTGCAAAAAGGATTTATCAAGACACAGTTCCTATGCTTACAGTTTGCTTATGCTTTGCTTACGTTGAAAAGACCACACAATTTAAGCATTTTTCTACAGATACACACAAATATGACCCAAAGGGACACAGATTGGTTCCCTGGCTATATAAATGCACCTGTCAGTGAAGGTGAATCTAAAAATTTAAGGTGAAATCGTTTAATCAAAATCAGAAATAGAAAATACTGATACTTTGTAAAAGTAACACTGTGAATTTTTGTGACCTTTTATCATATTCTACCTATATTTTTCTACAGTTTTGCACCATATTCGACAGAAATAGATTCCCGGAAAGTTGAATAATACATTATTTCTTCAGAAAATAGTTGCCAAAAGGATTTATCAAGACACAGTTCCTTTGCTTACAGTTTGCTTAGGCTTTGCTTACCATGAAAACACCACACAATTTAAGCGTTTTTCTACAAATACACACAAAAATGACCCTTAGGGTCACAGACTGTTTACCTGGCTACAAAATAGTTCCTGTTAGTGATCAGGAATCTAAATATTAAGGGCCAAATTGTTAATTCGAAAACAAAAATATATAAATCCGCTACTTTCCTTAAGTGACATTATAGATTTTTGTGACCCTTTTGCATATTTTACCTCAATTTTTCTACAGTTTTGCACCATATTCGACAGAAATAGGTTCAAGGAAAGTCGAATAATACATTATTTCTTCAGAAAATAGTTGCAAAAAGGATTTATCAAGACACAGTTCCTTTGCTTACAGTTTGCTTACGCTTTGCTTATGCTTTGCTTACGATGAAAACACCACACAATTTAACCATTTTTCTACAAATACACACAAATAGGACCCATAGGGACACAGACTGGTTCCCTGGCTATACAATTGCATCTGTCAGTGAAGGTGAATCTAAAAATAAAGGGCAAAATCGTTTAATCAAAATCAAAAATAGAAAATTCTGATACTTTATGAAATAACATTGTGGATTTCTGTGACCCTTTTGCATATTTTAACTCAATTTTTCTGGAGTTTTGCAGCATATTCGACAGAGACAGATTCCGGCGAAGTAGAATAATACATTATTTCTTCAGAAAATAGTTGCAAAAAGGATTTATCAAGACACAGTTCCTATGCTTACAGTTTGCTTCTGCTTTGCTTATGCTTTGCTTACGATGAAAACACCACACAATTTAAGCATTTTTCTACAAATGCACACAAATATGACCTATAGGGACACAGATTGGTTCCCTGGCTATATAATTGCACCAGTCAGTGAAGGCAAATCTAAAAATAAAGGGTAAAATCGTATAATCAAAATCAGAAATAGAAAATTCTGATTCTTTATAAAAGTAACATGGTGGATTTTTGTGACCCTTTTGCATATTTTACCTAAATTTTTCTACAGTTTTGCACCATATTCGACAGAAATAGATTCCCGGAAAGTCGAATAATACATTATTTCTTCAGAAAATAGTTGCAAAAAGGATTTATCAAGACACAGTTACTTTGCTTACAGTTTGCTTACGATTTGCTTATGCTTTGCTTACGGTGAAACACCACAAAATTTAAGCATTTTTCTACAAATACACACAAATATGACCCATATGGACCATAGACTGTTTACCTGGGTATATAATTGCACCTGTCAGTGAAGGTGAATCTATAAATTATGGGTGAAATTGTTTAATCAAAATCAGAAATAGAAAATTCGGATTCTTTATAAAAGTAACATTGTGGGTTTTTGTGACCCGTTTGCATATTTTACCTCCATTTTTCTACAGTTTTGCACCATATTCGACAGAAATAGGTTCCAGGAAAGTCGAATAATACATTATTTCTTCAGAAAATAGTTGCAAAAAGGATTTATCAAGACACAGTTCCTTTGCTTAGTTTGCTTACGCTTTGCTTATGCTTTGCTTACGGTGAAAACACCTCACAACTTAAGCATTTTTCTATAAATATATACGAATATGACCTATAGGGACACAGACTGGTTCCCTGGCTATACAATTGCATCTGTCAGTGAAGGTGAATCTAAAAATTAAGGGTAAAATCGTTTAATCAAAATAAAAAATAGAAAATTCTGATACTTTATGAAATAACATTGTGAATTTCTGTGACCCTTTTGCATAATTTAACTCAATTTTTCTGGAGTTTTGCAGCATATTCGACAGAGACGGATTCCGGCGAAGTAGAATAATACATTATTTCTTCAGAAAATAGTTGCAAAAAGGATTTATCAAGACACAGTTCCTATGCTTACAGTTTGCTTCTGCTTTGCTTATGCTTTGCTTACGATGAAAACACCACACAATTTAAGCATTTTTCTGCAAATGCACACAAATATGACCTATAGGGACACAGATTGGTTCTCTGGCTATATAATTGCACCTGTCAGTGAAGGCAAATCTAAAAATAAAGGGTAAAATCGTTTAATCAAAATCAGAAATAGAAAATTCTGATTCTTTATAAAAGTAACATGGTGGATTTTTGTGACCCTTTTGCATATTTTACCTAAATTTTCTACAGTTTTGCACCATATTCGACAGAAATAGATTCCCGGAAAGTCGAATTATACATTATTTCTTCAGAAAATAGTTGCAAAAAGGATTTATCAAGACACAGTTACTTTGCTTACAGTTTGCTTACGATTTGCTTATGCTTTGCTTACGGTGAAACACCACAAAATTTAAGCATTTTTCTACAAATACACACAAATATGACCCATATGGACCATAGACTGTTTACCTGGGTATATAATTGCACCTGTCAGTGAAGTTGAATCTATAAATTATGGGTGAAATTGTTTAATCAAAATCAGAAATAGAAAATTCGGATTCTTTATAAAAGTAACATTGTGGGTTTTTGTGACCCGTTTGCATATTTTACCTCCATTTTTCTATAGTTTTGCACCATATTCGACAGAAAAAGATTCCCGGGAAGTAGAAAAATACATTATTTCTTCAGAAAAGAGTTGCCAAAAGGATTTATCAAGACACAGTTACTTTGCTTACAGTTTGCTTACGCTTTGCTTATGCTTTGCTTACGGTGAAAGCCCCTCACAATTAAAGCATTTTTCTACAAATACACAAAAATATGACCCATATGGACCACAGACTGTTTACCTGGCTATATAATTGCACCTGTCAGTGAAGGTGAATCTAAAAATTAAGAGTAAAATTTTTAATCAAAATCAGAAATAGAAAATTCTGATACTTTATAAAAGTAACATTGTGGATATTTGTGATCCTATTGCATATTTTACCTCAATTTGTCTTAGATTTTGCACCATATTCAACAGAAATAGATTCCCGGGAAGTAGAATAATACATTATTTCTTCAGAAAAGAGTTGCAAAAGGATTTATCAAGACACAGTTCCTTTGCTTATAGTTTGCTTATGCTTTGCTTATGCTTTGCTAAC
Organism: Sipunculus nudus; assembly: GCA_026874595.1. NCBI lineage: Eukaryota > Metazoa > Annelida > Sipuncula > Golfingiida > Sipunculidae > Sipunculus > Sipunculus nudus. Next base: position 351,275 of record JAPPUL010000151.1, read on the forward strand.
GTTAAAAACACATCAGAATTTAAGCATTTTTCTACAAATACACACAAATATGACCCATAGATACAATACTGTTTACCTGGCTGCAAAATAGTTCCTGGTAGTGATCAGGAATCTAAATATTAAGGGCAAAATCGTTTAATCAAAATCAGAAATAGAACATTCTGATACTTTATAAAAGTAACATTGTGGATTTTTGTGTCCCTTTTGCTTAATTTACCTCAATTTTTCTACAGTTCTGCACCATATCCGACTGTAATAGGGTCGCTGGATGTAGAATAATAGATTATTTCTTCAGAAAATAGTTGCAAAAAGGATTTATGAAGACACAATTCCTATGCTTACAGTTTGCTTATGCTTTGCTTACGTTGAAAAGACCACACAATTTAAGCATTTTTCTACAGATACACACAAATATGACCCAAAGGGACACAGATTGGTTCCCTGGCAATATAATTCCACCTGTCAGTGAAGGTGAATCTAAAAATTAAAGGTGAAATCGTTTAATCAAAATCAGAAATAGAAAATTCTGATACTTTGTAAAAGTAACACTGTGAATTTTTGTGACCTTTCATCATATTTTACCTATATTTTTCTACAGTTTTGCACCATATTCGACAGAAATAGATTCCCGGAAAGTTGAATAATACATTATTTCTTCAGAAAATAGTTGCCAAAAGGATTTATCAAGACACAGTTCCTTTGCTTACAGTTTGCTTATGCTTTGCTTACGTTGAAAACACCACACAATTTAAGCATTTTTCTACAAATACACACAAATGTGGCACATAAGGACACAGACTGGTTCCCTGGCTATATAATTGCACCTGTCAGTGAAGGTGAATCTAAAAATTAAGAGTAAAATTGTTTAATCAAATTCAGAAATAGAAAATTCTGATACTTTATAAAAGTAACATTGTGGATTTTTGTGATCCTATTGCATATTTTACCTCAATTTGTCTTAGATTTTGCACCATATTCAACAGAAATAGATTCCCGGGAAGTAGAATAATACATTATTTCTTCAGAAAAGAGTTGCAAAAGGGTTTATCAAGACACAGTTCCTTTGCTTATAGTTTGCTTATGCTTTGCTAACGTTGAAAACACATCAGAATTTAAGCATTTTTCTACAAATACACACAAATATGACCCATAGATACAATACTGTTTAGCTGGCTGCAAAATAGTTCCTGTTAGTGATCAGGAATCTAAATATTAAGGGCAAAATCGTTTAATCAAAATCAGAAATAGAACATTCTGATACTTTATAAAAGTAACATTGTGGATTTTTGTGACCCTTTTGCATAATTTACCTCAATTTTTCTACAGTTCTGCACCATATCCGACTGTAATAGGGTCGCTGGATGTAGAATAATAGATTATTTCTTCAGAAAATAGTTGCAAAAAGGATTTATCAAGACACAGTTCCTATGCTTACAGTTTGCTTATGCTTTGCTTACGTTGAAAGGACCACACAATTTAAGCATTTTTCTACAGATACACACAAATATGACCCAAAGGGACACAGATTGGTTCCCTGGCTATATAATTGCACCTGTCAGTGAAGGTGAATCTAAAAATTTAAGGTGAAATCGTTTAATCAAAATCAGAAATAGAAAATTCTGATACTTTGTAAAAGTTACACTGTGAATTTTTGTGACCTTTTATCATATTTTACCTATATTTTTCTAAAGTTTTGCACCATATTCGACAGAAATAGATTCCCGGAAAGTTGAATAATACATTATTTCTTCAGAAAATAGTTGCCAAAAGGATTTATCAAGACACAGTTCCTTTGCTTACAGTTTGCTTAGGCTTTGCTTACGATGAAAACACCACACAATTTAAGCGTTTTTCTACAAATACACAAATATGACCCATAAGGACAATACTGTTTACCTGGCTGCAAAATAGTTCTGTTCGTGATCAGGAATCTAAATATTAAGGGCAAAATCGTTTAATCAAAATCAGAAATAGAACATTTTGATACTTTATAAAAGTAACATTGTGGATTTTCGTGACCCTTTTGTATATTTTACCTCAATTTTTCTACAGTTATGCACCATATTTGACTGAAATATGGTCCCTGGAAGTAGAATAATACATTATTTCATCAAACAATAGTTGCAAAAAGGGTTTATCAAGACACAGTTCCTTTGTTTACAGTTTGTTTACGCTCTGCTTATGCTTTGCTTACGTTGAAAACACCACACAATTTAAGCATTTTTCTAGAAATACACACAAATATAACCTATGGGAAAACAGACTGTTTACCTGGCTACAAAATAGTTCCTGTTAGTGATGAGGAATCTAAATATTAAGGGCAAAATCGTTTCATCAAAATCAGAAATAGAACATTCTGATACTTTATAAAAGTAACATAGTGGATTTTTGTGACCCTTTTGCATATTTTACCTCAATTTGTCTTAGATTTTGCACCATATTCAACAGAAATAGATTCCCGGGAAGTAGAATAATACATTATTTCTTCAGAAAAGAGTTGCAAAAGGGTTTATCAAGACACAGTTCCTTTGCTTATAGTTTGCTTATGCTTTGCTTATGCTTTGCTTACGTTGAAAACACATCAGAATTTAAGCATTTTTCTACAAATACACACAAATATGACCCATAGATACAATACTGTTTAGCTGGCTGCAAAATAGTTCCTGTTAGTGATCAGGAATCTAAATATTAAGGGCAAAATCGTTTAATCAAAATCAGAAATAGAACATTCTGATACTTTATAAAAGTAACATTGTGGATTTTTGTGACCCTTTTGCATAATTTACCTCAATTTTTCTACAGTTCTGCACCATATCCGACTGTAATAGGGTCGCTGGATGTAGAATAATAGATTATTTCTTCAGAAAATAGTTGCAAAAAGGATTTATCAAGACACAGTTCCTATGCTTACAGTTTGCTTATGCTTTGCTTACGTTGAAAAGACCACACAATTTAAGCATTTTTCTACAGATACACACAAATATGACCCAAAGGGACACAGATTGGTTCCCTGGCTATATAATTGCACCTGTCAGTGAAGGTGAATCTAAAAATTTAAGGTGAAATCGTTTAATCAAAATCAGAAATAGAAAATTCTGATACTTTGTAAAAGTAACACTGTGAATTTTTGTGACCTTTTATCATATTCTACCTATATTTTTCTACAGTTTTGCACCATATTCGACAGAAATAGATTCCCGGAAAGTTGAATAATACATTATTTCTTCAGAAAATAGTTGCCAAAAGGATTTATCAAGACACAGTTCCTTTGCTTACAGTTTGCTTAGGCTTTGCTTACCATGAAAACACCACACAATTTAAGCGTTTTTCTACAAATACACACAAAAATGACCCTTAGGGCCACAGACTGTTTACCTGGCTACAAAATAGTTCCTGTTAGTGATCAGGAATCTAAATATTAAGGGCCAAATTGTTAAATCGAAAACAAAAATATATAAATCCGCTACTTTCCTTAAGTGACATTATAGATTTTTGTGACCCTTTTGCATATTTTACCTCAATTTTTCTACAGTTTTGCACCATATTCGACAGAAATAGGTTCCAGGAAAGTCGAATAATACATTATTTCTTCAGAAAATAGTTGCAAAAAGGATTTATCAAGACACAGTTCCTTTGCTTACAGTTTGCTTACGCTTTGCTTATGCTTTGCTTACGATGAAAACACCACACAATTTAACCATTTTTCTACAAATACACACAAATAGGACCCATAGGGACACAGACTGGTTCCCTGGCTATACAATTGCATCTGTCAGTGAAGGTGAATCTAAAAATAAAGGGTAAAATCGTTTAATCAAAATCAAAAATAGAAAATTCTGATACTTTATGAAATAACATTGTGGATTTCTGTGACCCTTTTGCATATTTTAACTTAATTTTTCTGGAGTTTTGCAGCATATTCGACAGAGACAGATTCCGGCGAAGTAGAATAATACATTATTTCTTCAGAAAATAGTTGCAAAAAGGATTTATCAAGACACAGTTCCTATGCTTACAGTTTGCTTCTGCTTTGCTTATGCTTTGCTTACGATGAAAACACCACACAATTTAAGCATTTTTCTACAAATGCACACAAATATGACCTATAGGGACACAGATTGGTTCCCTGGCTATATAATTGCACCAGTCAGTGAAGGCAAATCTAAAAATAAAGGGTAAAATCGTATAATCAAAATCAGAAATAGAAAATTCTGATTCTTTATAAAAGTAACATGGTGGATTTTTGTGACCCTTTTGCATATTTTACCTAAATTTTTCTACAGTTTTGCACCATATTCGACAGAAATAGATTCCCGGAAAGTCGAATAATACATTATTTCTTCAGAAAATAGTTGCAAAAAGGATTTATCAAGACACAGTTACTTTGCTTACAGTTTGCTTACGATTTGCTTATGCTTTGCTTACGGTGAAACACCACAAAATTTAAGCATTTTTCTACAAATACACACAAATATGACCCATATGGACCATAGACTGTTTACCTGGGTATATAATTGCACCTGTCAGTGAAGGTGAATCTATAAATTATGGGTGAAATTGTTTAATCAAAATCAGAAATAGAAAATTCGGATTCTTTATAAAAGTAACATTGTGGGTTTTTGTGACCCGTTTGCATATTTTACCTCCATTTTTCTACAGTTTTGCACCATATTCGACAGAAATAGGTTCCAGGAAAGTCGAATAATACATTATTTCTTCAGAAAATAGTTGCAAAAAGGATTTATCAAGACACAGTTCCTTTTCTTAGTTTGCTTACGCTTTGCTTATGCTTTGCTTACGGTGAAAACACCTCACAACTTAAGCATTTTTCTATAAATATATACGAATATGACCTATAGGGACACAGACTGGTTCCCTGGCTATACAATTGCATCTGTCAGTGAAGGTGAATCTAAAAATTAAGGGTAAAATCGTTTAATCAAAATAAAAAATAGAAAATTCTGATACTTTATGAAATAACATTGTGAATTTTTGTGATCCTATTGCATATTTTACCTCAATTTGTCTTAGATTTTGCACCATATTCAACAGAAATAGATTCCCGGGAAGTAGAATAATACATTATTTCTTCAGAAAAGAGTTGCAAAAGGGTTTATCAAGACACAGTTCCTTTGCTTATAGTTTGCTTATGCTTTGCTTATGCTTTGCTAACGTTGAAAACACATCAGAATTTAAGCATTTTTCTACAAATACACACAAATATGACCCATAGATACAATACTGTTTAGCTGGCTGCAAAATAGTTCCTGTTAGTGATCAGGAATCTAAATATTAAGGGCAAAATCGTTTAATCAAAATCAGAAATAGAACATTCTGATACTTTATAAAAGTAACATTGTGGATTTTTGTGACCCTTTTGCATAATTTACCTCAATTTTTCTACAGTTCTGCACCATATCCGACTGTAATAGGGTCGCTGGATGTAGAATAATAGATTATTTCTTCAGAAAATAGTTGCAAAAAGGATTTATCAAGACACAGTTCCTATGCTTACAGTTTGCTTATGCTTTGCTTACGTTGAAAAGACCACACAATTTAAGCATTTTTCTACAGATACACACAAATATGACCCAAAGGGACACAGATTGGTTCCCTGGCTATATAATTGCACCTGTCAGTGAAGGTGAATCTAAAAATTTAAGGTGAAATCGTTTAATCAAAATCAGAAATAGAAAATTCTGATACTTTGTAAAAGTAACACTGTGAATTTTTGTGACCTTTTATCATATTCTACCTATATTTTTCTACAGTTTTGCACCATATTCGACAGAAATAGATTCCCGGAAAGTTGAATAATACATTATTTCTTCAGAAAATAGTTGCCAAAAGGATTTATCAAGACACAGTTCCTTTGCTTACAGTTTGCTTAGGCTTTGCTTACCATGAAAACACCACACAATTTAAGCGTTTTTCTACAAATACACACAAAAATGACCCTTAGGGCCACAGACTGTTTACCTGGCTACAAAATAGTTCCTGTTAGTGATCAGGAATCTAAATATTAAGGGCCAAATTGTTAAATCGAAAACAAAAATATATAAATCCGCTACTTTCCTTAAGTGACATTATAGATTTTTGTGACCCTTTTGCATATTTTACCTCAATTTTTCTACAGTTTTGCACCATATTCGACAGAAATAGGTTCCAGGAAAGTCGAATAATACATTATTTCTTCAGAAAATAGTTGCAAAAAGGATTTATCAAGACACAGTTCCTTTGCTTACAGTTTGCTTACGCTTTGCTTATGCTTTGCTTACGATGAAAACACCACACAATTTAACCATTTTTCTACAAATACACACAAATAGGACCCATAGGGACACAGACTGGTTCCCTGGCTATACAATTGCATCTGTCAGTGAAGGTGAATCTAAAAATAAAGGGTAAAATCGTTTAATCAAAATCAAAAATAGAAAATTCTGATACTTTATGAAATAACATTGTGGATTTCTGTGACCCTTTTGCATATTTTAACTCAATTTTTCTGGAGTTTTGCAGCATATTCGACAGAGACAGATTCCGGCGAAGTAGAATAATACATTATTTCTTCAGAAAATAGTTGCAAAAAGGATTTATCAAGACACAGTTCCTATGCTTACAGTTTGCTTCTGCTTTGCTTATGCTTTGCTTACGATGAAAACACCACACAATTTAAGCATTTTTCTACAAATGCACACAAATATGACCTATAGGGACACAGATTGGTTCCCTGGCTATATAATTGCACCAGTCAGTGAAGGCAAATCTAAAAATAAAGGGTAAAATCGTATAATCAAAATCAGAAATAGAAAATTCTGATTCTTTATAAAAGTAACATGGTGGATTTTTGTGACCCTTTTGCATATTTTACCTAAATTTTTCTACAGTTTTGCACCATATTCGACAGAAATAGATTCCCGGAAAGTCGAATAATACATTATTTCTTCAGAAAATAGTTGCAAAAAGGATTTATCAAGACACAGTTACTTTGCTTACAGTTTGCTTACGATTTGCTTATGCTTTGCTTACGGTGAAACACCACAAAATTTAAGCATTTTTCTACAAATACACACAAATATGACCCATATGGACCATAGACTGTTTACCTGGGTATATAATTGCACCTGTCAGTGAAGGTGAATCTATAAATTATGGGTGAAATTGTTTAATCAAAATCAGAAATAGAAAATTCGGATTCTTTATAAAAGTAACATTGTGGGTTTTTGTGACCCGTTTGCATATTTTACCTCCATTTTTCTACAGTTTTGCACCATATTCGACAGAAATAGGTTCCAGGAAAGTCGAATAATACATTATTTCTTCAGAAAATAGTTGCAAAAAGGATTTATCAAGACACAGTTCCTTTGCTTAGTTTGCTTACGCTTTGCTTATGCTTTGCTTACGGTGAAAACACCTCACAACTTAAGCATTTTTCTATAAATATATACGAATATGACCTATAGGGACACAGACTGGTTCCCTGGCTATACAATTGCATCTGTCAGTGAAGGTGAATCTAAAAATTAAGGGTAAAATCGTTTAATCAAAATAAAAAATAGAAAATTCTGATACTTTATGAAATAACATTGTGAATTTTTGTGATCCTATTGCATATTTTACCTCAATTTGTCTTAGATTTTGCACCATATTCAACAGAAATAGATTCCCGGGAAGTAGAATAATACATTATTTCTTCAGAAAAGAGTTGCAAAAGGGTTTATCAAGACACAGTTCCTTTGCTTATAGTTTGCTTATGCTTTGCTTATGCTTTGCTAACGTTGAAAACACATCAGAATTTAAGCATTTTTCTACAAATACACACAAATATGACCCATAGATACAATACTGTTTAGCTGGCTGCAAAATAGTTCCTGTTAGTGATCAGGAATCTAAATATTAAGGGCAAAATCGTTTAATCAAAATCAGAAATAGAACATTCTGATACTTTATAAAAGTAACATTGTGGATTTTTGTGACCCTTTTGCATAATTTACCTCAATTTTTCTACAGTTCTGCACCATATCCGACTGTAATAGGGTCGCTGGATGTAGAATAATAGATTATTTCTTCAGAAAATAGTTGCAAAAAGGATTTATCAAGACACAGTTCCTATGCTTACAGTTTGCTTATGCTTTGCTTACGTTGAAAAGACCACACAATTTAAGCATTTTTCTACAGATACACACAAATATGACCCAAAGGGACACAGATTGGTTCCCTGGCTATATAATTGCACCTGTCAGTGAAGGTGAATCTAAAAATTTAAGGTGAAATCGTTTAATCAAAATCAGAAATAGAAAATACTGATACTTTGTAAAAGTAACACTGTGAATTTTTGTGACCTTTTATCATATTCTACCTATATTTTTCTACAGTTTTGCACCATATTCGACAGAAATAGATTCCCGGAAAGTTGAATAATACATTATTTCTTCAGAAAATAGTTGCCAAAAGGATTTATCAAGACACAGTTCCTTTGCTTACAGTTTGCTTAGGCTTTGCTTACCATGAAAACACCACACAATTTAAGCGTTTTTCTACAAATACACACAAAAATGACCCTTAGGGCCACAGACTGTTTACCTGGCTACAAAATAGTTCCTGTTAGTGATCAGGAATCTAAATATTAAGGGCCAAATTGTTAAATCGAAAACAAAAATATATAAATCCGCTACTTTCCTTAAGTGACATTATAGATTTTTGTGACCCTTTTGCATATTTTACCTCAATTTTTCTACAGTTTTGCACCATATTCGACAGAAATAGGTTCCAGGAAAGTCGAATAATACATTATTTCTTCAGAAAATAGTTGCAAAAAGGATTTATCAAGACACAGTTCCTTTGCTTACAGTTTGCTTACGCTTTGCTTATGCTTTGCTTACGATGAAAACACCACACAATTTAACCATTTTTCTACAAATACACACAAATAGGACCCATAGGGACACAGACTGGTTCCCTGGCTATACAATTGCATCTGTCAGTGAAGGTGAATCTAAAAATAAAGGGTAAAATCGTTTAATCAAAATCAAAAATAGAAAATTCTGATACTTTATGAAATAACATTGTGGATTTCTGTGACCCTTTTGCATATTTTAACTCAATTTTTCTGGAGTTTTGCAGCATATTCGACAGAGACGGATTCCGGCGAAGTAGAATAATACATTATTTCTTCAGAAAATAGTTGCAAAAAGGATTTATCAAGACACAGTTCCTATGCTTACAGTTTGCTTCTGCTTTGCTTATGCTTTGCTTACGATGAAAACACCACACAATTTAAGCATTTTTCTGCAAATGCACACAAATATGACCTATAGGGACACAGATTGGTTCTCTGGCTATATAATTGCACCTGTCAGTGAAGGCAAATCTAAAAATAAAGGGTAAAATCGTTTAATCAAAATCAGAAATAGAAAATTCTGATTCTTTATAAAAGTAACATGGTGGATTTTTGTGACCCTTTTGCATATTTTACCTAAATTTTTCTACAGTTTTGCACCATATTCGACAGAAATAGATTCCCGGAAAGTCGAATTATACATTATTTCTTCAGAAAATAGTTGCAAAAAGGATTTATCAAGACACAGTTACTTTGCTTACAGTTTGCTTACGATTTGCTTATGCTTTGCTTACGGTGAAACACCACAAAATTTAAGCATTTTTCTACAAATACACACAAATATGACCCATATGGACCATAGACTGTTTACCTGGGTATATAATTGCACCTGTCAGTGAAGTTGAATCTATAAATTATGGGTGAAATTGTTTAATCAAAATCAGAAATAGAAAATTCTGATTCTTTATAAAAGTAACATTGTGGGTTTTTGTGACCCGTTTGCATATTTTACCTCCATTTTTCTATAGTTTTGCACCATATTCGACAGAAAAAGATTCCCGGGAAGTAGAAAAATACATTATTTCTTCAGAAAAGAGTTGCCAAAAGGATTTATCAAGACACAGTTACTTTGCTTACAGTTTGCTTACGCTTTGCTTATGCTTTGCTTACGGTGAAAGCCCCTCACAATTAAAGCATTTTTCTACAAATACACAAAAATATGACCCATATGGACCACAGACTGTTTACCTGGCTATATAATTGCACCTGTCAGTGAAGGTGAATCTAAAAATTAAGAGTAAAATTTTTAATCAAAATCAGAAATAGAAAATTCTGATACTTTATAAAAGTAACATTGTGGATATTTGTGATCCTATTGCATATTTTACCTCAATTTGTCTTAGATTTTGCACCATATTCAACAGAAATAGATTCCCGGGAAGTAGAATAATACATTATTTCTTCAGAAAAGAGTTGCAAAAGGATTTATCAAGACACAGTTCCTTTGCTTATAGTTTGCTTATGCTTTGCTTATGCTTTGCTAACGTTAAAAACACATCAGAATTTAAGCATTTTTCTACAAATACACACAAATATGACCCATAGATACAATACTGTTTACCTGGCTGCAAAATAGTTCCTGGTAGTGATCAGGAATCTAAATATTAAGGGCAAAATCGTTTAATCAAAATCAGAAATAGAACATTCTGATACTTTATAAAAGTAACATTGTGGATTTTTGTGTCCCTTTTGCTTAATTTACCTCAATTTTTCTACAGTTCTGCACCATATCCGACTGTAATAGGGTCGCTGGATGTAGAATAATAGATTATTTCTTCAGAAAATAGTTGCAAAAAGGATTTATGAAGACACAGTTCCTATGCTTACAGTTTGCTTATGCTTTGCTTACGTTGAAAAGACCACACAATTTAAGCATTTTTCTACAGATACACACAAATATGACCCAAAGGGACACAGATTGGTTCCCTGGCAATATAATTCCACCTGTCAGTGAAGGTGAATCTAAAAATTAAAGGTGAAATCGTTTAATCAAAATCAGAAATAGAAAATTCTGATACTTTGTAAAAGTAACACTGTGAATTTTTGTGACCTTTCATCATATTTTACCTATATTTTTCTACAGTTTTGCACCATATTCGACAGAAATAGATTCCCGGAAAGTTGAATAATACATTATTTCTTCAGAAAATAGTTGCCAAAAGGATTTATCAAGACACAGTTCCTTTGCTTACAGTTTGCTTAGGCTTTGCTTACGATGAAAACACCACACAATTTAAGCGTTTTTTTACAAATACACACAAATATGACCCATAGGGACACAGACTGTTTACCTGGCTACAAAATAGTTCCTGTAAGTGATCAGGAATCTAAATATTAAGGGCCAAATTGTTAAATCGAAACCAAAAATATATAAATCCGCTACTTTCCTAAAGTGACATTATAGATTTTTGTGACACTTTTGCATATTTTACCTGAATTTTTCTACAGTTTTGCACCATATTCGACAGAAATAGGTTCCAGGAAAGTCGAATAATACATTATTTCTTCAGAAAATAGTTGCAAAAAGGATTTATCAAGACACAGTTCCTATGTTTACAGTTTGCTTATGCTTTGCTTATGCTTTGCTTACGATGAAAACACCACACAATTTAGTCATTTTTCTACAAATACACACAAATATGACCCATAGGGACACAGAATGTTTACCTGGCTACAAAATAGTTCCTCTTAGTGATCAGGAATCTAAATATTAAGGGCCAAATTGTAAAATCAAAACCAAAAATATATAAATCCGCTACTTTCTTAAAGTGACATTATAGATTTTTGTGACCCTTTTGCATATTTTACCTCAATTTTTCTGGAGTTTTGCAGCATATTCGACAGAGATAGATTCCGGCGAAGTAGAATAATACATTATTTCTTCAGAAAATAGTTGCAAAAAGGATTTATCAAGACACAGTTCCTATGCTTACAGTTTGCTTCTGCTTTGCTTATGCTTTGCTTACGATGAAATCACCACACAATTTAAGCATTTTTCAACAAATGCCCACAAATATGACCTATAGGGACACAGATTGGTTCCCTGGCTATATAATTGCACCTGTCAGTGAAGGCAAATCTAAAAATAAAGGGTAAAATCGTTTAATCAAAATCAGAAATAGAAAATTCTGATTCTTTATAAAAGTAACATGGTGGATTTTTGTGACCCTTTTGTATATTTTACCTAAATTTTTCTACAGTTTTGCACCATATTCGACAGAAATAGATTCCCGGAAAGTCGAATAATACATTATTTCTTCAGAAAATAGTTGCAAAAAGGATTTATCAAGACACAGTTACTTTGCTTACAGTTTGCTTACGATTTGCTTATGCTTTGCTTACGGTGAAACACCACAAAATTTAAGCATTTTTCTACAAATACACACAAATATGACCCATATGGACCATAGACTGTTTACCTGGGTATATAATTGCACCTGTCAGTGAAGGTGAATCTATAAATTATGGGTGAAATTGTTTAATCAAAATCAGAAATAGAAAATTCTGATTCTTTATAAAAGTAACATTGTGGGTTTTTGTGACCCGTTTGCATATTTTACCTCCATTTTTCTATAGTTTTGCACCATATTCGACAGAAAAAGATTCCCGGGAAGTAGAAAAATACATTATTTCTTCAGAAAAGAGTTGCCAAAAGGATTTATCAAGACACAGTTCCTTTGCTTACAGTTTGCTTAGGCTTTGCTTACGATGAAAACACCACACAATTTAAGCGTTTTTCTACAAATACACACAAATATGACCCATAGGGACAATACTGTTTACCTGGCTGCAAAATAGTTCTGTTCGTGATCAGGAATCTAAATATTAAGGGCAAAATCGTTGAATCAAAATCAGAAATAGAAAATTTTGATACTTTTTAAAAGTAACACTGTGAATTTTTGCGACCCTATTTCATATTTTACCTATATTTTTCTACAGTTTTGCACCATATTAGACAGAAATAGATTCCCGGGAAGTGGAATAATACATTATTTCTTCAAAAAAGAGTTGCAAAAAGGATTTATCAAGATACAGTTACTTTGCTTACAGTTTGCTTACGCTTTGCTTATGCTTTGCTTACGGTGAAAGCCCCTCACAATTTAAGCATTTTTCTACAAATACACAAAAATATGACCCATATGGACCACAGACTGTTTACCTGGCTATATAAGTGCACCTGTCAGTGAAGGTGAATCTAAAAATTAAGAGTAAAATTTTTAATCAAAATTAGAAATAGAAAATTCTGATACTTTATAAAAGTAACATTGTCGGTTTTTGTGACCCTATTGTATATTTTGCCTCAATTTGTCTTAGATTTTGCACCATATTCCACAGAAATGGATTCCCGGGAAGTAGAATAATACATTATTTCTTCAGAAAATAGTTGCAAAAAGGATTTATCAAGACACAGTTCCTTTGCTTATTGTTTGCTTATGCTTGGCTTATGCTTTGATTACGTTGAAAACACACCACACCATTTAAGCGTTTTTCTACAAATCCACACAAATATGACCCATAGGGACAATACTGTTTACCTGGCTGCAAAATAGTTCCTGTTAGTGATCAGGAATCTAAATATTAAGGGCAAAATCGTTTAATCAAAATCAGAAATAGAACATTCTGATACTTTATAAAAGTAACATTGTGGATTTTTGTGACCCTTTTGCATATTTTACCTAAATTTTTCTAAAGTTTTGCACCATATTCGACAGAAATAGATTCCCGGAAAGTCGAATAATACATTATTTCTTCAGAAAAGAGTTGTAAAAAGGATTTATCAAGACACAGTTCCTATGGTTACAGTTTGCTTATGCTTTGCTTACGTTGAAAACACCACACAATTTAAGCATTTTTCTACAAAAACACACAAATATGACCCAAAGTGACACAGATTGCTTCCCTGGCTATATAATTGCACCTGTCAGTGAAGGTGAATCTAAAAATTAAGAGTAAAATTGTTTAATCAAATCAGAAATAGAAAATGATTATACTTTATAAAAGTAACATTGTGTATTTTTTGTGACCTTTTTGCATATTTTGCCTCAATTTGCCTTAGATTTTGCAGCATATTCGACAGAAATAGATCCCCGGGAAGTAGAATAATACATTATTTCTTCAGAAAAGAGTTGCAAAAAGGATTTATCAAGAAACAGTTCCTTTGCTTATAGTTTGCTTATGCTTGGCTTATGCTTTGCTTACGATGAAAACACCACACAGTTTAAGCATTTTTCTACAAATACACACAAATAGGACCCATAGGGACAATACTGTTTACCTGGCTGTATAATGGCACCTGTCAGTGAAGGTGAATCTAAAAATTAAAGGTGAAATCGTTTAATCAAAATCAGAAATAGAAAATTTTGATACTTTGTAAAAGTAACACTGTGAATTTTTGTGACCCTTTTTCATATTTTACCTATATTTTTCTACAGTTTTGCACCATATTCGACAAAAATAGATTCCCGGAAAGTTGAATAATACATTATTTCTTCAAAAATAGTTGCCAAAAGGATTTATCAAGACACAGTTCTTTTGCTTACAGTTTGCTTAGGCTTTGCTTACGATGAAAACACCACACAATTTAAGCGTTTTTCTACAAATACCCACAAATATGACCCATAGGGACAATACTGTTTACCTGGCTGCAAAATAATTCTGTTCGTGATCAGGAATCTAAATATTAAGGGCAAAATCGTTTAATCAAAATCAGAAATAGAACATTCTGATATTTTATAAAAGTAACATTGTGGATTTTTGTGAGCCTTTTGCATTTTACCTCAATTTTTCTTCAGTTTTGCACCATATTCGACTGAAATAGGGTCCCTGGAAGTAGAATAATACATTATTTCATCAAACAATAGTTGCAAAAAGGGTTTATCAAGACACAGTTCCTTTGTTTACAGTTTGTTTACGCTTTGCTTATGCTTTGCTTACGTTGAAAACACCACACAATTTAAGCATTTTTCTACAAATACACACAAATATAACCTATGGGAAAACAGACTGTTTACCTGGCTACAAAATAGTTCCTGTTAGTGATCAGGAATCTAAATATTAAGGGCAAAATCGTTTAATCAAAATCAGAAATAGAACATTCTGATACTTTATAAAAGTAACATAGTGGATTTTTGTGACCCTTTTGCATATTTTACCTCAATTTTTCAACAGTTCTGCACCATATTCGACTGAAATAGTGTACCTGGAAGTAGAATAATACATTATTTCTTCAAAAATAGTTGCAAAAAGGGTTTATCAAGACACAGTTACTTTGCTCACAGTTTGCTTACCCTTTGCTTATGCTTTGCTTACATTGAAAACACCACACAATTTAAGCATTTTTGTAGAAATACACACAAATGTGACACATAAGGACACAGATTGGTTCCCTGGCTATATAATTGCACCTGTCAGTGAAGGTGAATCTAAAAATTAAGAGTAAAATTGCTTAATCAAAATCAGAAATAGAAAATTCTGATACTTTATAAAAGTAACATTGTGGATTTTAGTGATCCTATTGCATATTTTACCTCAATTTGTCTTAGATTTTGCACCATATTCAACAGAAATAGATTCCCGGGAAGTAGAATAATACATTATTTCTTCAGAAAAGAGTTGCAAAAGGATTTATCAAGACACAGTTCCTTTGCTTATAGTTTGCTTATGCTTTGCTTATGCTTTGCTTACGTTGAAAACACAACAGAATTTAAGCATTTTTCTACAAATACACACAAATGTGACCCATAGATACAATACTGTTTACCTCGCTTCAAAACAGTTCCTGTTAGTGATCAGGAATCTAAATATTAAGGGCAAAATCGTTGAATCAAAAGCAGAAATGGAACATTCTGATTCTTTATAAAAGTAACATTGTGGATTTTTGTGACCCTTTTGCATATTTTACCTAATTTTTTCTACAGTTTTGAACCATATTCGACAGAAATAGATTCCCGGAAAGTCGAATAATACATTATTTCTTCAGAAAAGAGTTGCAAAAAGGATTTATCAAGACACAGTTACTTTGCTTACAGTTTGCTTATGCTTTGCTTACGGTGAAAACCCCACAAAATTTAAGCATTTTTCTACAAATACACAAAAATATGACCCATATGGACCACAGACTGTTTACCTGGCTATATAATTGCACCTGTCAGTGAAGGTGAATCTAAAAATTAAGAGTAACATTATTAATCAAAATCAGAAATAGAAAATTCTGATACTTTATAAAAGTAACATTGTGGATTTTTGTGTCCCTATTGCATATTTTGCCTCAATGTGTCTTAGATTTTGCACCATATTCAACAGATATGGATTCTCGGAAAGTAGAATAATACATTATTTCTTCAGAAAAGAGTTGCAAAAAGGATTTATCAAGAAACAGTTCCTTTGCTTATAGTTTGCTTATGCTTGGCTTATGCTTTGCTTACGATGAAAACACCACACAGTGTAAGCATTTTTCTACAAATACACACAAATAGGACCCATAGGGACAATACTGTTTACCTGGCTGTATAATGGCACCTGTCAGTGAAGGTGAATCTAAAAATTAAAGGTGAAATCGTTTAATCAAAATCAGAAATAGAAAATTTTGATACTTTGTAAAAGTAACTCTGTGAATTTTTGTGACCCTTTTTCATATTTTACCTATATTTTTCTACAGTTTTGCACCATATTCGACAGAAATAGATTCCCGGAAAGTTGAATAATACATTATTTCTTCAAAAATAGTTGCAAAAAGGATTTATCAAGACACAGTTCCTTTGCTTACAGTTTGCTTAGGCTTTGCTTACGATGAAAACACCACACAATTAAAGCGTTTTTCTACAAATACACACAAATATGACCCATAGGGACAATACTGTTTACCTGGCTGCAAAATAGTTCTGTTCGTGATCAGGAATCTAAATATTAAGGGGAAAATCGTTTAATCAAAATCAGAAATAGAACATTCTGATATTTTATAAAAGTAACATTGTGGATTTTTGTGAGCCTTTTGCATATTTTATCTCAATTTTTCTTCAGTTTTGCACCATATTCGACTGAAATAGGGTCCCTGGAAGTAGAATAATACATTATTTCATCAAAAAATAGTTGCAAAAAGGGTTTATCAAGACACAGTTCCTTTGTTTACAGTTTGTTTACGCTTTGCTTATGCTTTGCTTACGTTGAAAACACCACATAATTTAAGCATTTTTCTACAAATACACACAAATATAACCTATGGGAAAACAGACTGTTTACCTGGCTGCAAAATAGTTCCTGTTAGTGATCAGGTTTCTAAATATTAAGGGCAACATCGTTTAATCAAAATCAGAAATAGAACATTCTGATACTTTATAAAAGTAACATAGTGGATTTTTGTGACCCTTTTGCATATTTTACCTCAATTTTTCAACAGTTCTGCACCATATTCCCCTGAAATAGTGTCCCTGGAAGTAGAATAATACATTATTTCTTCAAAAATAGTTGCAAAAAGGGTTTATCAAGACACAGTTACTTTGCTCACAGTTTCCTTACGCTTTGCTTATGCTTTGGTTACATTGAAAACACCACACAATTTAAGCATTTTTCTAGAAATACACACAAATGTGACACATAAGGACACAGATTGGTTCCCTGGCTATATAATTGCACCTGTCAGTGAAGGTGAATCTAAAAATTAAGAGTAAAATTGTTTAATCAAAATCAGAAAGAGAAAATTCTGATACTTTATAAAAGTAACATTGTGGATTTTTGTGATCCTATTGCATATTTTGCCTCAATTTGTCTTAGATTTTGCACCATATTCAACAGAAATGGATTCCCGGGAAGTAGAATAATACATTATTTCTTCAGAAAATAGTTGCAAAAAGGATTTATCAAGACACAGTTCCTTTGCTTATAGTTTGCTTATGCTTTGCTTACGTTGAAAACACAAGAGAATTTAAGCATTTTTCTACAAATACACACAAATATGACCCATAGATACAATACTGTTTACCTGGCTCCAAAATAGTTCCTGTTAGTGATCAGGAATCTAAATATTAAGGGCAAAATCGTTTAATCAAAATCAGAAATAGAAAATTTTGATACTTTGTAAAAGTAACTCTGTGAATTTTTGTGACCCTTTTTCATATTTTACCTATATTTTTCTACAGTTTTGCACCATATTCGACAGAAATAGATTCCCGGAAAGTTGAATAATACATTATTTCTTCAAAAATAGTTGCAAAAAGGATTTATCAAGACACAGTTCCTTTGCTTACAGTTTGCTTAGGCTTTGCTTACGATGAAAACACCACACAATTAAAGCGTTTTTCTACAAATACACACAAATATGACCCATAGGGACAATACTGTTTACCTGGCTGCAAAATAGTTCTGTTCGTGATCAGGAATCTAAATATTAAGGGGAAAATCGTTTAATCAAAATCAGAAATAGAACATTCTGATATTTTATAAAAGTAACATTGTGGATTTTTGTGAGCCTTTTGCATATTTTATCTCAATTTTTCTTCAGTTTTGCACCATATTCGACTGAAATAGGGTCCCTGGAAGTAGAATAATACATTATTTCATCAAAAAATAGTTGCAAAAAGGGTTTATCAAGACACAGTTCCTTTGTTTACAGTTTGTTTACGCTTTGCTTATGCTTTGCTTACGTTGAAAACACCACATAATTTAAGCATTTTTCTACAAATACACACAAATATAACCTATGGGAAAACAGACTGTTTACCTGGCTGCAAAATAGTTCCTGTTAGTGATCAGGTTTCTAAATATTAAGGGCAAAATCGTTTAATCAAAATCAGAAATAGAACATTCTGATACTTTATAAAAGTAACATAGTGGATTTTTGTGACCCTTTTGCATATTTTACCTCAATTTTTCAACAGTTCTGCACCATATTCGCCTGAAATAGTGTCCCTGGAAGTAGAATAATACATTATTTCTTCAAAAATAGTTGCAAAAAGGGTTTATCAAGACACAGTTACTTTGCTCACAGTTTCCTTACGCTTTGCTTATGCTTTGGTTACATTGAAAACACCACACAATTTAAGCATTTTTCTAGAAATACACACAAATGTGACACATAAGGACACAGATTGGTTCCCTGGCTATATAATTGCACCTGTCAGTGAAGGTGAATCTAAAAATTAAGAGTAAAATTGTTTAATCAAAATCAGAAAGAGAAAATTCTGATACTTTATAAAAGTAACATTGTGGATTTTTGTGATCCTATTGCATATTTTGCCTCAATTTGTCTTAGATTTTGCACCATATTCAACAGAAATGGATTCCCGGGAAGTAGAATAATACATTATTTCTTCAGAAAATAGTTGCAAAAAGGATTTATCAAGACACAGTTCCTTTGCTTATAGTTTGCTTATGCTTTGCTTACGTTGAAAACACAAGAGAATTTAAGCATTTTTCTACAAATACACACAAATATGACCCATAGATACAATACTGTTTACCTGGCTCCAAAATAGTTCCTGTTAGTGATCAGGAATCTAAATATTAAGGGCAAAATCGTTTAATCAAAATCAGAAATAGAACATTCTGATACTTTATGAAAGTAACATGGTGGATTTTCGTGACCCTTTTGCATATTTTTCCTAAATTTTTCTGCAGTTTTGCACCATATTCGACAGAAATAGATTCCCGGAAAGTCGAATAATACATTATTTCTTCAGAAAAGAGTTGCAAAAAGGATTTATATAGACTGAGTTACTTTGCTTACAGTTTGCTTACGCTTTGCTTATGCTTTGCTTACTGTGAAAACCCCACACAATTTAAGCATTTTTCTACAAATACACAAAAATATGACCTATATGGACCATAGATTGTTTACCTGGCTATATAATTGCACCTGTCAGTGAAGGTGAATCTAAAAATTAAGAGTAAAATTTTTAATCAAAATCAGAAATAGAAAATTCTGATACTTTATAAAAGTAACATGGTGGATTTTTGTGACCCTTTTGCATATTTTACCTCAATTTTTTCAACAGTTCTGCACCATATTCGACTGAAATAGTGTCCCTGGAAGTAGAATAATACATTATTTCTTCAAAAAATAGTGGCAAAAAGGGTTTATCAGGACACAGTTCCTTTGCTTACAGTTTGCTTACGCTTTGCTTATGCTTTGCTTACTTTGAAAACACCACACAATTTAATCTTTTTTCTACAAATACACACAAATGTGACACATAAGGACACAGATTGGTTCCCTTGCCATATAACTGCACCTGTCAGTGAAGGGGAATCTAAAAATTAAAAGTAAAATTGTTTAATCAAAATCAGAAATAGAAAATTCTGATATATTATAAAAGTAACATTGTGGATTTTTGTGATCCTATTGCATATTTTGCCTCAATTTGTCTTAGATTTTGCACCATATTCAACAGAAATAGATTCCCGGGAAGTAGAATAATACATTTTTTCTTCAGAAAAGAGTTGCAAAAGGATTTATCAAGACACAGTTCCTTTGCTTATAGTTTGCTTATGCTTTTTTTACGTTGAAAACACAAGAGAATTTAAGCATTTTTCTACAAATACACACAAATATGACCCATAGATACAATACTGTTTACCTGGCTTCAAAATAGTTCCTGTTAGTGATCAGGAATCTAAATATTAAGGGGAAAATCGTTGAATCAAAATCAGAAATAGAACATTCTGATACTTTATAAAAGTAACATTGTGGATTTTTGTGACCCTTTTGCACAATTTACCTCAATTTTTCTACAGTTCTGCACCATATTCGACAGAAATAGGGTCCCTTGAATTAGAATAATACATTATTTCTTCAGAAAATAGTTGCAAAAAGGGTTTATCAAGACACAGTTCCTTTGCTTACAGTTTGCCTACGCTTTGCTTATGCTTTGTTTACGTTGAAAACACCACACAATTTAAGCATTTTTCTACAAATACACAAAAATATGACCCATATGGACCATAGACTGTTTACCTGGCTATATAATTGCACCTGTCAGTGAAGGTGAATCTAAAAATTAAGAGTAAAATTTGTTTCATCAAAATCAGAAATAGAAAATTCTGATTCTTTATAAAAGTAACATTGTGGAAAAGCGCAGTTTTCTGAAGAAATAATGTATTATTCCACTTCCCGGGACTCTATTTCAGTTGAATATGGTGCAGAACTGTTGAAAAATTGAGGTAAAATATGCAAAAGGGTCACAAAAATCCACAATGTTACTTTTATAAAGTATCAGAATGTTCTATTTCTGATTTTGATTAAACGATTTTGCCCTTAATATTTAGATATCTTATCACTAACAGGAACTATTTTGTAGCCAGGTAAACAGTATGTGTCCCTATGGGTCATATTTGTGTGTATTTGTAGAAAAATGCCTAAATTGTGTGGTGTTTTCATCGTAAGCAAAGTATAAGCAAACTGTAAGCAAAGTAACTGTGTATTGATAAATCCTTTTGGCAACTTTTTTCTGAAGAAATAATGTATTATTCAACTTTCCGGGAATCTATTTCTGTCGAATATGGTGCAAAACTGTAGAAAAATTTAGATACAATATGCGAAAGGTTCACAAAAATTCACAATGTTACTTTTATAAAGTATCAGAATTTTCTATTTCTGATTTTGATTGAACGATTTCAGCTTTAATTTCGTATTTTTAGATTCACATTCACTGACAGGTGCAATTATATAGCCAGGGAACCAATCTGTGTTCCTATGGGTCATATTTGTGTGTATTTGTAGAAAAATGCTTAAATTGTGTGGTGTTTTCATCGTAGGCAAAGCATAAGCAAAGCATAAGAAAACTGTAAGAATAGGAACTGTGTCTTGATAAATCCTTTTTGCACCTTTTTTCTGAAGAAATAATGTATTATTCTACTTCGCCGGAATCTATTTCTGTCGAATATGCTGCAAAGCTCAAAGAAAAATTGAGTTAAAATATGCAAAAGGGTCACAGAAATCCACAATGTTACTTTCATAAAGTATTAGAATTTTCTATTTCTGATTTTGATTAAACGATTTTCCCCTTAATTTTTAGATTCATCTTCACTGACGGGTGCAATTGTATAGCCAGGGAACCAGTCTGTGTCCCTATGGGTCATATTCGTATATATTTATAGAAAAATGCTTAAGTTGTGTGGTGTTTTCAACGTAAGCAAAGCATAAGCCAAGCAAAAGCACACTATAAGCAAAGGAACTGTGTCTTGATAAATCTTTTTGCAACTCTTTTCTGAAGAAATAATGTATTATTCCACTTCCCGAGAATCTATTTCTGTTGAATATGGTGCAAAATCTAAGACAAATTGAGGCAAAATATACAATAGGGTCACAAAAATCTAGAATGTCACTTTAAGAAAGTAGCGGATTTATATATTTTTGGTTTTGATTTAACGATTTGGCCCTTAATATTTAGATTCCTGGTCACTAACAGAAACTATTTTGCAGCCAGGTAAACAGTCTGTGTCCCTATGGGTCATATTTGTGTGTATTTGTAGAAAAATGCTTAAATTGTGTTGTGTTTTCAACGTAAGCAAAGCATAAGCAAAGCATAAGCAAACTATAAGCAAAGGAACTGTGTCTTGATAAATCCTTTTTGCAACTCTTTTCTGAAGAAATAATGTATTATTCTACTTCCTGGGAATCTTTTTCTGTCGAATATGGTGCAAAACTGTAGGAAAATGGAGGTAAAATATGCAAAAGGGTCATAAAAATCCACAATGTTACTTTTATAAAGAATCAGAATTTTCTATTTCTGAATTTGTTTAAACGATTTTACCCTTTATTTTTAGATTTACCTTCACTGACAGGTGCAATTATATAGCCAGGGAACCAATCTGTGTCCCTATGGGTCATATTTGTGTGTATTTGTAGAAAAATGCTTAAATTGTGTTGTGTTTTCATCGTAAGCAAAACATAAGCAAAGCATAAGCAAACTGTAAGCATAGGAACTGTGTCTTGATAAATCCTTTTTGCAATTATTTTCTGAAGAAATAATGTATTATTTTACTTCGCGGGAATCTATTTCTGTCGAATATGCTGCAAAACTCAAGAAAAATTGAGTTAAAATATGCAAAAGTGTCACAGAAATCCACAATGTTACTTTCATAAAGTATCAGAATTTTCTATTTTTGATTTTGATTAAACGATTTTACCCTTAATTTTTAGATTCACCTTCACTGACAGGTGCAATTGTATAGCCAGGGAACCAGTCTCTGTCCCTATGGGTCATGTTCGTATATATTTATAGAAAAATGCTTAAGTTGTGTGGTGTTTTCACCGTAATCAAAGCATAAGCAAAGCGTAAGCATACTAAGCAAAGGAACTGTGTCTTGATAAATCCTTTTTACAACTATTTTCTGAAGAAATAATGTATAATTCGATTTTCCTGGAACCTATTTCTGTCAAATATGGTGCAAAACTGTAGAAAAATTGAGGTAAAATATGCAAAATGGTCACAAAAATCTATAATGTCACTTTAAAAAAGTAGCGGATTTATATATTTTTGGTTTTGATTTTACAATTTGGCCCTTAATATTTAGATTCCTGATCACTTACAGGAAATATTTTGTAGGCCAGGTAAACAGTCTGTGTTCCTATGGCTTATATTTGTGTGTATTTGTAGAAAAATGCCTAAATTGTGTGGTGTTTTCATCGTAACCAAAGCATGAGCAAACTGTAAGCAAAGTAACTGTCTTGATAAATCCTTTTGGCAACTATTTTCTGAAGAAATAATGTATTATTCAACTTTCCGGGAATCTATTTCTGTCGAATATGGTGCAAAACTGTAGAAAAATTTAGGTAAAATATGAAAAAGGGTCACAAAAATCCACCATGTTACTTTTATAAAGAATCAGAATTTTCTATTTCTGAATTTGATTAAACGATTTTACCCTTTATTTTTAGATTTACCTTCACTGACAGGTGCAATTATATAGCCAGGGAACCAATCTGTGTCCTTATGGGTCATATTTGTGTGTATTTGTATAAAAATGCTTAAAATGTGTGGTGTTTTCATAGTAAGCAAAGCATAAGCCAAGCATAAGCAAACTGTAAGCATAGGAACTGTGTCTTGATAAATCCTTTTTGCAACTATTTTCTGAAGTAATAATGGATTATTCGACTTTCCTGGAACCTTTTTCTGTCAAATATGGTGCTAAACTGAAGAAAAATTGAGGTAAAATATGCAAAAGGGTCACAAAAATCTATAATGTCACTTTAAGGAAGTAGCGGATTTATATATTTTTGGTTTCGATTTAACAATTTGGCCCTTAATATTAAGATTCCTGATCACTTGCAGGACCTATTTTGTAGCCAGGTAAAGAGTCTGTGTCCCTATGGTCATATTTGTGTGTATTTGTAGAAAAATGCCTAAATTGTGTGGTGGTTTCATCGTAAGGAAAAAAGCGGATTTATATATTTTCGGTTTTGATTTCACAATTTTGCCCTTAATATTTAGATTCCTGATCACTAACAGGAACTATTTTGCAGCCAGGTAAACAGTATTGTCCCTATGGGTCATATTTGTGTGTATTTGTAGAAAAACGCTTAAATTGTGTGGTGTTTTCAACGTAAGCAAAGCATAAGCCAAGCATAAGCAAACTATAAGCAAAGGAACTGTGTCTTGATAAATCCTTTTTGCAACTCTTTTCTGAAGAAATAATGTATTATTCTACTTAGCGGGAATCTATTTCTGTTGAATATGGTGCAAAATCTAAGACAAATTGAGGCA
Organism: Sipunculus nudus; assembly: GCA_026874595.1. Taxonomy (NCBI): domain Eukaryota; kingdom Metazoa; phylum Annelida; class Sipuncula; order Golfingiida; family Sipunculidae; genus Sipunculus; species Sipunculus nudus. The sequence goes on from JAPPUL010000151.1 coordinate 375,872, forward strand.
AAATATGCAATAGGGTCACAAAATTCCAGAATGTTACTTTTATAAAGTATCAGAATTTTCTATTTCTGATTTTGATTAAACAATTTTACTCTTAATTTTTAGATTCACCTTCACTGACAGGTGCAATTATATAGCCAGATAAACAGTCTGTGGTCCATATGGGTCATATTTTTGTGTATTTGTAGAAAAATGCTTAAATTGTGTGGTGTTTTCACCGTAAGCAAAGCATAAGCAAAGCGTAAGCAAACTGTAAGCAAAGTAACTGCGTCTTGATAAATCCTTTTTGCAACATTTTTTTAAGAAATAATGTATTATTCGACTTTCCGGGAATCTATTTTTGTCGAATATGATGCAAAACTGTAGAATAATTTAGGTCAAATATGCAAAAGGGTCACAAAAATCCACACTGTTACTTTTATAAAGAATCAGAATTTTTCCATTTCTTATTTTGATGAAACGATGTTACCCTTTATTTTTAGATTCACCTTCACTGACAGGTGCAATTGTATAGCCAGGGAACCAGTCTGTGTCCCTATGGGTCATATTCGTATATATTTATAGAAAAATGCTTAAGTTGTGTGGGGTTTACACCGTAAGCAAAGCAGAAGCAAAGCGTAAGCAAACGAAGCAAAGGAACTGTGTCTTGATAAATCCTTTTTGCAACTATTTCTGAAGAAATAATGTATTATTCGATTTTCCTGGAACCTATTTCTGTCGAATATGGTGCAAACCTGTAGTAAAATTGAGGTAAAATATGCAAAAGGGTCACAAAAATCTATAATGTCACTTTATGAAAGTAGCGGATTGATATATTTTTGGTTTTGATTTCACAATTTTGCCCTTAATATTTAGATTCCTGATCACTAACAGGAACTATTTTGTAGCCAGGTAAACAGTATTGTCCCTATGGGTCATATTTGTGTGTATTTGTAGAAAAATGCTTAAATTGTGTGGTGTTTTCAACGTAAGCAAAGCATAAGCAAAGCGTAAGGAAACTGTAAGCAAAGGAACTGTGTCTTGATAAACCCTTTTTGCAACTATTTTATGAGGAAATAATGTATTATTCTACTTCCAGGGACCCTATTTCAGTCGAATATGGTGCAGATCTGTAGAAAAATTGACGTAAAAATATGCAAAAGGGTCACAAAAATCCAAAATGTTACTTTCATAAAGTATAAGAATGTTCTATTTCTGATTTTGATTATACGATTTTACCCTTAATATTTAGATTCCTGATCACTAACAGGAACTATTTTGCAGCCAGGTAAACAGTCTGTGTTCCCATAGGTTATATTTGTGTGTATTTGTAGAAAAATGCCTAAATTGTGTGGTGTTTTCAACGTAAGCAAAGCATAAGCAAAGCGTAAGCAAACTGTAAGCAAAGGAACTGTGTATTGATAAACCATTTTTGCAACTATTTTTTGAAGAAATAATGAATTATTTTACTTCCAGGGACCCTATTTCAGTCGCATATGGTGCAGAACTGTAGAAAAATTGAGGTAAAATATGCAAAAGGGTCACAAAAATCCACAATGTTACTTTCATAAAGTATCAGAATGTTATATACATGGGTTATATACATTACACAGACATTATTCACGGCTATAAATCGGATCACTCTGCAATTACGTGTTCCATTATAATAAATGAACATAAAAGAGGGCCCGGCTTCTGGAAACTAAATTGTCAGCTGTTGAGAGATGAAAAATATATCGAATTGATCAAAAGAACCTTGATAGATACTATAAATTCAAACCCTAATACTGAGCCCGATCTTTTGTGGGAAACCATTAAGTGTAAAGTCAGAGGATCCTCTATATCATATAGTGCAAAATTAAAGAAAGAGCGATTGTCGGTGATAAAAATCTTGGAAACAAAATTAAACTTTTTGAAAGAGGAATTTGAAATTTCTGGAAATAAAAATATCAAAGAAGAATTAAATATAGTAGAATCTCAGCTAGAAAAAGTAATTGAACAAAAAACTAGAGGTGCCATGTTTAGGTGCAAGTTGAGATATTATGAAAACGGTGAAAAACCTACCAAATATTTCTTTAATTTAGAAAAGCGGAATTTCAATAATAAATTGATAACTAAACTTCAAACTGATAGTGGTAATATTACTGAGCCCACGCTTATATTACAAAAACAAAAGGAATTTTATGAAAAGCTGTACTCACAAGATGTGTCTTCTCAGTATACACTCAGTGACATGTTTTATGGTGTGTTAGTTGATCAGCCGAGATTAAACGAGGAAGACCAAGCTTGATGCGTTACCAAAATTACGGATAATGAAGTTCTTAATTGCATTAATTCTTTTGCACGGGGAAAAACGCCAGGATCAGATGGTTTAACAATAGAATTCTATCAAAATTTTTTTTGGGAAATTTTAAAAGAACATCTCATGAATTGTTTTAATTATTGTTTAGACAGAAATAAACTTTCGATAACACAGAGACAAGGAATACTTTTATTAATTCCAAAGAAAGGAAAAGATTTAAAATTGTTGAAAAACTGGCGCCCGCTAACTTTATTAAATACCGACTATAAAATTCTTACAAAATGTGTCGCTCTTAGGGTTAAAAAAATTTTACCTAATATTATTAATCATGACCAAACGGGATTCATGCCAAATCGATATATAGGAGAAAATATCAATAGAATTTTTGGACTTCATAATATCTGTACAAAATCTGGAATTAAAGCATATATAATGAGCGTCGATTTCGAAAAGGCATTTGATTTTTTAAGTCATGATTTCATTAAACAATCCTTAACATATTTTAACTTTCCAAAATTGATAATTAACTGGATTCTGACATTTTACTATGACATATCAACCTGTGTGACAAATAATGGCTGGGCAAGTGTCTTTTTCCCTGTGTTAAGAGGGGTAAGGCAGGGGTGCCCCCTTTCTCCGTATATATTTATCTTATGCGTTGAAATACTAGCTATATTGATACGAAATAACCGCGAAATTCAGGGTATCAAGGTTAACCATATAGAACATAAAATCAGCCAATATGCAGACGACACTATGCTGTTCCTTACTGGTGGTTGTCAAAGCATCGTAAAAGTATTAAGCCTTCTTAAACAATTTAAGTATGTTAGTGTTTACACGTTAATGTTGATAAAACAGAGATTATGCCCATTGGTGACCACAGCCTTGATAAAACGGAGATCGAAGCATTAAATATAAAATGGACAAAAGGACCTCTGAGGTTACTCGGATTGTATCTAACACATAATTTATTTGATGTTTATGAAATAAATTTTCGACCAAAGATTAATGTGATGAAAAATTTAATTAATACATGGGCAAGTCGCAATTTAAGTTTAATGGGCAAAACTGTAATTTTTAAGTCCCAAATACTGTCCCAAATTATTCATCTATTGTCTTGTTTACCTAATCCACCAGAAAGTTATTTTAGGGAAATTCAAACTATTATGTTTATTTTTTTATGGAAGAACGGTCCCGAGAGAATTAAAAGAAATATATTGATCATGCCTAAAAACGAAGGGGGCTTAAATCTGCCTGTTCCATCAGCTCTGGCCAAAACATTAAAACTAACCTGGATTAAAAGGTTGTATGATGGGAATCTTGAAACAGGCTGGAGACAAATTGTAGCATCAACATTTTATAAGCGGTTGAGTTTTATTTTTAAATGCAATTTGAAAAGTGAGGATAATACTGCTATCAGGAGCAGGCTTGATAATTTTTGGGCGGAGGTGTTTGATATTTGGTGTAAGTTTAATTTTCATGAACCTGATGATATAGTTGATTATATTATGCAGCCATTGTGGTATAACAGTTTGATTAAAATTGAGCAAAGGGTTATATTTTATTATGAATGGTTCCAGGCAGGTGTTATCTTAGTTAAAGATTTGATGACAAAATGTAACAAAAGATGGCGTCTCAAAACCTTAGATGAGTTGAGAACTGAATATGGTATATCTGTTAATTATCTTCGTTATTATGGTATAAAAGAGGCCATTGGGAAGAAATGGAGATCACGTATGAATCAATGTTCTGGAAATTTCATAAATGGATACAAATACGGAATAGATAGATTTTTAGCATCCAAAGATGTGAAGAGTAAGTGTTATACATACTTTGTATCTCCCTTATATAATAACTTAAATGAGCCAGTACGATCATGGCAACACGATATGAACGAAATTAATATATCAGATATACAGAATGCATGTCGAAAACTATACACAAATACTATATCAACAAAAATCAGGGTATTTCAGTATAAATTAATTTACAGGAGATTAACCTTAACCCTTTTTTACATAAAATTGGTATAGTTGAGAACGGACTATGTACCTTCTGTCAGGAACAGCCTGAGACTATTATGCATCTGTTCTGGAACTGCAGAATTGTAACAGACTTCTGGTCAGATATTAAGAGATGGCTAGCAGATACCAATATTGATATATTAGATAACTTGATAAACGAAAATGTCATATTGTTTAACTGTTCAGATAACTGGACTGCAAACTCTTTCTTACTTTATGCAAAATATTTTATATATGTTAGTAGATGTATGATATCAAGCCCGAGGCTCACTGCTTTCAAAACAAATGTGAAGTACATACATAGACTTGAAAGACACATTGCGCACTAAAACGGAAAACTGAGTACCCATAAGGCAAAATGGCTTCCCCTTGAGGGACTCCTTTTGGACAGCTGATAATACGCAGGAGCAACCAGTTTGATTTTGTATGTATATTTTATGTTTATGTATATTGTACGTCTTTTGTGTAAATAGACCATCCGGGTCTATTGTGTCACTTGTCTTTGTAATATTTGAATGTCTTTTTTGTTTGAATAAAAAAAAAAAAAAAAAAAAAGTATCAGAATGTTCTATTTCTGATTTTGATTAAACGATTTACCATTAATATTTAGATTCCTGATCACTAACAGAAACTATTTTGCAGCCAGGTAAACAGTATTGTCCCTATGGGTCATATTTGTGTGTATTTGTAAAAAAATGATTAAATTGTGTTGTGTTTTCAACGTAAGTAAAACATAAGCAAAGCATAAGCAAACTATAAGCAAAGTAACTGTGTCTCGATAAATCCTTTTTTACAACTATTTTCTGAAGAAATAATGTATTATTCTACTTCCCGGGAATATTTTTCTGTCGAATATGGCGCAAAACTGTAGAAAAATGGAGGTCAAATATGCAAAAGGGTCACAAAAATCCACAATGTCACTTTTATAAAGAATCAGAAATTTCTATTTCTGATTTTGATTAAACAATTTCACCCTTAATTTATAGATTCACTTTCACTGACAGGTGCAATTATATAGCCAGGTAAACAGTCTGTGTTCCTATGGGTCATATTTGTGTGTATTTGTAGAAAAATGCTTAAATTGTGTGGTGTTCTCATCGTAAGCAAAGCAGCGGATTTATATATTTTTTGGTTTTGATTTCACAATTTTGCCCTTAATATTTAGATTCCTGATCACTAACAGGAACTATTTTGTAGCCAGGTAAACCGTGTGTGTTGCTATGGGTCATATTTGTGTGTATTTGTAGAAAAATGCTTAAATTGTGTGGTGTTTTCAACGTAAGCAAAGTATAAGCAAAGCGAAAGCAAACTGTAAGCAAAGGAACTGTGTCTTGATAAACCCTTTTTGCAACTATTTTTTGAAGAAATAATGTATTATTCTACTTACAGGGACGCTATTTCAGTCGAATATGGTGCAGAACTGTAGAAAAATTGAGGTAATATATGCAAAAGGGTCACAAAAATCCACAATGTTACTTTTATAAAGAATCAGAATTTTCTATTTCTGATTTTGATTAAACAATTTCACCCTTAATTTATAGATTCACTTTCACTGACAGGTGCAATTATATAGCCAGGTAAACAGTCTGTGTTCCTATGGGTCATATTTGTGTGTATTTGTAGAAAAATGCTTAAATTGTGTGGTGTTCTCATCGTAAGCAAAGCAGGGGATTTATATATTTTTGGTTTTGATTTCACAATTTTGCCCTTAATATTTAGATTCCTGATCACTAACAGGAACTATTTTGTAGCCAGGTAAACAGTCTGTGTTCCTTTGGGTCATATTTGTGTGTATTTGTAGAAAAATGACTAAATTGTGTGGTGTTTTCATCGTAAGTAAAACATAAGCAAAGCATAAGCAAACTATAAGCAAAGTAACTGTGTCTCGATAAATCCTTTTTTACAACTATTTTCTGAAGAAATAATGTATTATTCTACTTCCCGGGAATATTTTTCTGTCGAATATGGCGCAAAACTGTAGAAAAATGGAGGTCAAATATGCAAAAGGGTCACAAAAATCCACAATGTCACTTTTATAAAGAATCAGAAATTTCTATTTCTGATTTTGATTAAACAATTTCACCCTTAATTTATAGATTCACTTTCACTGACAGGTGCAATTATATAGCCAGGTAAACAGTCTGTGTTCCTATGGGTCATATTTGTGTGTATTTGTAGAAAAATGCTTAAATTGTGTGGTGTTCTCATCGTAAGCAAAGCAGCGGATTTATATATTTTTTGGTTTTGATTTCACAATTTTGCCCTTAATATTTAGATTCCTGATCACTAACAGGAACTATTTTGTAGCCAGGTAAACCGTGTGTGTTGCTATGGGTCATATTTGTGTGTATTTGTAGAAAAATGCTTAAATTGTGTGGTGTTTTCAACGTAAGCAAAGTATAAGCAAAGCGAAAGCAAACTGTAAGCAAAGGAACTGTGTCTTGATAAACCCTTTTTGCAACTATTTTTTGAAGAAATAATGTATTATTCTACTTACAGGGACGCTATTTCAGTCGAATATGGTGCAGAACTGTAGAAAAATTGAGGTAATATATGCAAAAGGGTCACAAAAATCCACAATGTTACTTTTATAAAGAATCAGAATTTTCTATTTCTGATTTTGATTAAACAATTTCACCCTTAATTTATAGATTCACTTTCACTGACAGGTGCAATTATATAGCCAGGTAAACAGTCTGTGTTCCTATGGGTCATATTTGTGTGTATTTGTAGAAAAATGCTTAAATTGTGTGGTGTTCTCATCGTAAGCAAAGCAGGGAATTTATATATTTTTGGTTTTGATTTCACAATTTTGCCCTTAATATTTAGATTCCTGATCACTAACAGGAACTATTTTGTAACCATGTAAACAGTCTGTGTTCCTTTGTGTCATATTTGTGTGTATTTGTAGAAAAATGCTTAAATTGTGTGGTGTTTTCATCGTAAGCAAAGCATGAGCAAACTGTAAGCAAAGTAACTGTGTATTGATAAATCCTTTTGGCAACTATTTTCTGAAGAAATAATGTATTATTCAACTTTCCGGGAATCTATCTCTGTCGAATATGGTGCAAAACTGTAGAAAAATTTAGATACAATATGCGAAAGGTTCACAAAAATTCACAATGTTACTTTTATAAAGTATCAGAATTTTCTATTTCTGATTTTGATTGAACGATTTCAGCTTTAATTTCGTATTTTTAGATTCACATTCACTGACAGGTGCAATTATATAGCCAGGGAACCAATCTGTGTTCCTATGGGTCATATTTGTGTGTATTTGTAGAAAAATGCTTAAATTGTGTGGTGTTTTCATCGTAAGCAAAGCATAAGCAAAGCATAAGAAAACTGTAAGAATAGGAACTGTGTCTTGATAAATCCTTTTTGCACCTTTTTTCTGAAGAAATAATGTATTATTCTACTTCGCCGGAATCTATTTCTGTCGAATATGCTGCAAAGCTCAAAGAAAAATTGAGTTAAAATATGCAAAAGGGTCACAGAAATCCACAATGTTACTTTCATAAAGTATTAGAATTTTCTATTTCTGATTTTGATTAAACGATTTTCCCCTTAATTTTTAGATTCATCTTCACTGACGGGTGCAATTGTATAGCCAGGGAACCAGTCTGTGTCCCTATGGGTCATATTCGTATATATTTATAGAAAAATGCTTAAGTTGTGTGGTGTTTTCAACGTAAGCAAAGCATAAGCCAAGCAAAAGCAAACTATAAGCAAAGGAACTGTGTCTTGATAAATCTTTTTGCAACTCTTTTCTGAAGAAATAATGTATTATTCCACTTCCCGAGAATCTATTTCTGTTGAATATGGTGCAAAATCTAAGACAAATTGAGGCAAAATATACAATAGGGTCACAAAAATCTAGAATGTCACTTTAAGAAAGTAGCGGATTTATATATTTTTGGTTTTGATTTAACGATTTGGCCCTTAATATTTAGATTCCTGATCACTAACAGAAACTATTTTGCAGCCAGGTAAACAGTCTGTGTCCCTATGGGTCATATTTGTGTGTATTTGTAGAAAAATGCTTAAATTGTGTTGTGTTTTCAACGTAAGCAAAGCATAAGCAAAGCATAAGCAAACTATAAGCAAAGGAACTGTGTCTTGATAAATCCTTTTTGCAACTCTTTTCTGAAGAAATAATGTATTATTCTACTTCCTGGGAATCTTTTTCTGTCGAATATGGTGCAAAACTGTAGGAAAATGGAGGTAAAATATGCAAAAGGGTCATAAAAATCCACAATGTTACTTTTATAAAGAATCAGAATTTTCTATTTCTGAATTTGTTTAAACGATTTTACCCTTTATTTTTAGATTTACCTTCACTGACAGGTGCAATTATATAGCCAGGGAACCAATCTGTGTCCCTATGGGTCATATTTGTGTGTATTTGTAGAAAAATGCTTAAATTGTGTGGTGTTTTCATCGTAAGCAAAACATAAGCAAAGCATAAGCAAACTGTAAGCATAGGAACTGTGTCTTGATAAATCCTTTTTGCAATTATTTTCTGAAGAAATAATGTATTATTTTACTTTGCGGGAATCTATTTCTGTCGAATATGCTGCAAAACTCAAGAAAAATTGAGTTAAAATATGCAAAAGTGTCACAGAAATCCACAATGTTACTTTCATAAAGTATCAGAATTTTCTATTTTTGATTTTGATTAAACGATTTTACCCTAAATTTTTAGATTCACCTTCACTGACAGGTGCAATTTTATAGCCAGGGAACCAGTCTGTGTCCCTATGGGTCATATTCGTATATATTTATAGAAAAATGCTTAAGTTGTGTGGTGTTTTCACCGTAATCAAAGCATAAGCAAAGCGTAAGCATACTAAGCAAAGGAACTGTGTCTTGGTAAATCCTTTTTACAACTATTTTCTGAAGAAATAATGTATAATTCGTTTTTCCTGGAACCTATTTCTGTCAAATATGGTGCAAAACTGTAGAAAAATTGAGGTAAAATATGCAAAATGGTCACAAAAATCTATAATGTCACTTTAAAAAAGTAGCGGATTTATATATTTTTGGTTTTGATTTTACAATTTGGCCCTTAATATTTAGATTCCTGATCACTTACAGGAACTATTTTGTAGGCCAGGTAAACAGTCTGTGTTCCTATGGCTTATATTTGTGTGTATTTGTAGAAAAATGCCTAAATTGTGTGGTGTTTTCATCGTAAGCAAAGCATGAGCAAACTGTAAGCAAAGTAACTGTCTTGATAAATCCTTTTGGCAACTATTTTCTGAAGAAATAATGTATTATTCAACTTTCCGGGAATCTATTTCTGTCGAATATGGTGCAAAACTGTAGAAAAATTTAGGTAAAATATGAAAAAGGGTCACAAAAATCCACAATGTTACTTTTATAAAGAATCAGAATTTTCTATTTCTGAATTTGATTAAACGATTTTACCCTTTATTTTTAGATTTACCTTCACTGACAGGTGCAATTATATAGCCAGGGAACCAATCTGTGTCCTTATGGGTCATATTTGTGTGTATTTGTAAAAAAAATGCTTAAAATGTGTGGTGTTTTCATAGTAAGCAAAGCATAAGCCAAGCATAAGCAAACTGTAAGCATAGGAACTGTGTCTTGATAAATCCTTTTTGCAACTATTTTCTGAAGTAATAATGGATTATTCGACTTTCCTGGAACCTTTTTCTGTCAAATATGGTGCAAAACTGAAGAAAAATTGAGGTAAAATATGAAAAAGGGTCACAAAAATCTATAATGTCACTTTAAGGAAGTAGCGGATTTATATATTTTTGGTTTCGATTTAACAATTTGGCCCTTAATATTAAGATTCCTGATCACTTGCAGGACCTATTTTGTAGCCAGGTAAAGAGTCTGTGTCCCTATGGTCATATTTGTGTGTATTTGTAGAAAAATGCCTAAATTGTGTGGTGGTTTCATCGTAAGGAAAAAAGCGGATTTATATATTTTTGGTTTTGATTTCACAATTTTGCCCTTAATATTTAGATTCCTGATCACTAACAGGAACTATTTTGCAGCCAGGTAAACAGTATTGTCCCTATGGGTCATATTTGTGTGTATTTGTAGAAAAACGCTTAAATTGTGTGGTGTTTTCAACGTAAGCAAAGCATAAGCCAAGCATAAGCAAACTATAAGCAAAGGAACTGTGTCTTGATAAATCCTTTTTGCAACTCTTTTCTGAAGAAATAATGTATTATTCTACTTAGCGGGAATCTATTTCTGTTGAATATGGTGCAAAATCTAAGACAAATTGAGGCAAAATATGCAATAGGGTCACAAAATTCCAGAATGTTACTTTTATAAAGTATCAGAATTTTCTATTTCTGATTTTGATTAAACAATTTTACTCTTAATTTTTAGATTCACCTTCACTGACAGGTGCAATTATATAGCCAGATAAACAGTCTGTGGTCCATATGGGTCATATTTTTGTGTATTTGTAGAAAAATGCTTAAATTGTGTGGTGTTTTAACCGTAAGCAAAGCATAAGCAAAGCGTAAGCAAACTGTAAGCAAAGTAACTGCGTCTTGATAAATCCTTTTTGCAACTATTTTCTGAAGAAATAATGTATTATTCGACTTTCCGGGAATCTATTTTTGTCGAATATGGTGCAGAACTGTAGAAAAATTGAGATAAAATATGCAAAAGGGTCACAAAAATCCACAATGTTACTTTTATAAAGTATCAAAATGTTCTATTTCTGATTTTGATTAAACGATTTTGCCCTTAATATTTAGATTTCTGATCACTAACAGGAACTATTTAGCAGCCAGGTAAACAGTATTGTCCCTATGGGTCATATTTGTGTGTATTTGTAGAAAAACGCTTAAATTGTGTGGTGTTTTCAACGTAAGCAAAGCATAAGCCAAGCATAAGCAAACTATAAGCAAAGGAACTGTGTCTTGATAAATCCTTTTTGCAACTCTTTTCTGTAGAAATAATGTATTATTCTACTTAGCGGGAATCTATTTCTGTTGAATATGGTGCAAAATCTAAGACAAATTGAGGCAAAATATGCAATAGGGTCACAACAATCCAGAATGTTATTTTATAAAGTATCAGAATTTTCTATTTCTGATTTTGATTAAACAATTTTACTCTTAATTTTTAGATTCACCTTCACTGACAGGTGCAATTATATAGCCAGATAAACAGTCTGTGGTCCATATGGGTCATATTTTTGTGTATTTGTAGAAAAATGCTTAAGTTGTGTGGGGTTTACACCGTAAGCAAAGCAGAAGCAAAGCGTAAGCAAACGAAGCAAAGGAACTGTGTCTTGATAAATCCTTTTTGCAACTATTTCTGAAGAAATAATGTATTATTCGACTTTCCTGGAACCTATTTCTGTCGAATATGGTGCAAACCTGTAGTAAAATTGAGGTAAAATATGCAAAAGGGTCACAAAAATCTATAATGTCACTTTATGAAAGTAGCGGATTTATATATTTTTGGTTTTGATTTCACAATTTTGCCCTTAATATTTAGATTCCTGATCACTAACAGGAACTATTTTGTAGCCAGGTAAACAGTATTGTCCCTATGGGTCATATTTGTGTGTATTTGTAGAAAAATGCTTAAATTGTGTGGTGTTTTCAACGTAAGCAAAGCATAAGCAAAGCGTAAGGAAACTGTAAGCAAAGGAACTGTGTCTTGATAAACCCTTTTTGCAACTATTTTATGAGGAAATAATGTATTATTCTACTTCCAGGGACCCTATTTCAGTCGAATATGGTGCAGATCTGTAGAAAAATTGACGTAAAAATATGCAAAAGGGTCACAAAAATCCAAAATGTTACTTTCATAAAGTATAAGAATGTTCTATTTCTGATTTTGATTATACGATTTTACCCTTAATATTTAGATTCCTGATCACTAACAGGAACTATTTTGCAGCCAGGTAAACAGTCTGTGTTCCTATGGCTTATATTTGTGTGTATTTGTAGAAAAATGCCTAAATTGTGTGGTGTTTTCAACGTAAGCAAAGCATAAGCAAAGCGTAAGCAAACTGTAAGCAAAGGAACTGTGTATTGATAAACCATTTTTGCAACAATTTTTTGAAGAAATAATGAATTATTCTACTTCCAGGGACCCTATTTCAGTCGCATATGGTGCAGAACTGTAGAAAAATTGAGGTAAAATATGCAAAAGGGTCACAAAAATCCACAATGTTACTTTCATAAAGTATCAGAATGTTATATACATGGGTTATATACATTACACAGACATTATTCACGGCTATAAATCGGATCACTCTGCAATTACGTGTTCCATTATAATAAATGAACATAAAAGAGGGCCCGGCTTCTGGAAACTAAATTGTCAGCTGTTGAGAGATGAAAAATATATCGAATTGATCAAAAGAACCTTGATAGATACTATAAATTCAAACCCTAATACTGAGCCCGATCTTTTGTGGGAAACCATTAAGTGTAAAGTCAGAGGATCCTCTATATTATATAGTGCAAAATTAAAGAAAGAGCGATTGTCGGTGATAAAAATCTTGGAAACAAAATTAAACTTTTTGAAAGAGGAATTTGAAATTTCTGGAAATAAAAATATCAAAGAAGAATTAAATATAGTAGAATCTCAGCTAGAAAAAGTAATTGAACAAAAAACTAGAGGTGCCATGTTTAGGTGCAAGTTGAGATATTATGAAAACGGTGAAAAACCTACCAAATATTTCTTTAATTTAGAAAAGCGGAATTTCAATAATAAATTGATAACTAAACTTCAAACTGATAGTGGTAATATTACTGAGCCCACGCTTATATTACAAAAACAAAAGGAATTTTATGAAAAGCTGTACTCACAAGATGTGTCTTCTCAGTATACACTCAGTGACATGTTTTATGGTGTGTTAGTTGATCAGCCGAGATTAAACGAGGAAGACCAAGCTTTATGCGTTACCAAAATTACGGATAATGAAGTTCTTAATTGCATTAATTCTTTTGCACGGGGAAAAACGCCAGGATCAGATGGTTTAACAATAGAATTCTATCAAAAATTTTTTTGGGAAATTTTAAAAGAACATCTCATGAATTGTTTTAATTATTGTTTAGACAGAAATAAACTTTCGATAACACAGAGACAAGGAATACTTTTATTAATTCCAAAGAAAGGAAAAGATTTAAAATTGTTGAAAAACTGGCGCCCGCTAACTTTATTAAATACCGACTATAAAATTCTTACAAAATGTGTCGCTCTTAGGGTTAAAAAAAAATTACCTAATATTATTAATCATGACCAAACGGGATTCATGCCAAATCGATATATAGGAGAAAATATCAATAGAATTTTTGGACTTCATAATATCTGTACAAAATCTGGAATTAAAGCATATATAATGAGCGTCGATTTCGAAAAGGCATTTGATTTTTTAAGTCATGATTTCATTAAACAATCCTTAACATATTTTAACTTTCCAAAATTGATAATTAACTGGATTCTGACATTTTACTATGACATATCAACCTGTGTGACAAATAATGGCTGGGCAAGTGTCTTTTTCCCTGTGTTAAGAGGGGTAAGGCAGGGGTGCCCCCTTTCTCCGTATATATTTATCTTATGCGTTGAAATACTAGCTATATTGATACGAAATAACCGCGAAATTCAGGGTATAAAGGTTAACCATATAGAACATAAAATCAGCCAATATGCAGACGACACTATGCTGTTCCTTACTGGTGGTTGTCAAAGCATCGTAAAAGTATTAAGCCTTCTTAAACAATTTAAGTATGTTAGTGGTTTACACGTTAATGTTGATAAAACAGAGATTATGCCCATTGGTGACCACAGCCTTGATAAAACGGAGATCGAAGCATTAAATATAAAATGGACAAAAGGACCTCTGAGGTTACTCGGATTGTATCTAACACATAATTTATTTGATGTTTATGAAATAAATTTTCGACCAAAGATTAATGTGATGAAAAATTTAATTAATACATGGGCAAGTCGCAATTTAAGTTTAATGGGCAAAACTGTAATTTTTAAGTCCCAAATACTGTCCCAAATTATTCATCTATTGTCTTGTTTACCTAATCCACCAGAAAGTTATTTTAGGGAAATTCAAACTATTATGTTTATTTTTTTATGGAAGAACGGTCCCGAGAGAATTAAAAGAAATATATTGATCATGCCTAAAAACGAAGGGGGCTTAAATCTGCCTGTTCCATCAGCTCTGGCCAAAACATTAAAACTAACCTGGATTAAAAGGTTGTATGATGGGAATCTTGAAACAGGCTGGAGACAAATTGTAGCATCAACATTTTATAAGCGGTTGAGTTTTATTTTTAAATGCAATTTGAAAAGTGAGGATAATACTGCTATCAGGAGCAGGCTTGATAATTTTTGGGCGGAGGTGTTTGATATTTGGTGTAAGTTTAATTTTCATGAACCTGATGATATAGTTGATTATATTATGCAGCCATTGTGGTATAACAGTTTGATTAAAATTGAGCAAAGGGTTATATTTTATTATGAATGGTTCCAGGCAGGTGTTATCTTAGTTAAAGATTTGATGACAAAATGTAACAAAAGATGGCGTCTCAAAACCTTAGATGAGTTGAGAACTGAATATGGTATATCTGTTAATTATCTTCGTTATTATGGTATAAAAGAGGCCATTGGGAAGAAATGGAGATCACGTATGAATCAATGTTCTGGAAATTTCATAAATGGATACAAATACGGAATAGATAGATTTTTAGCATCCAAAGATGTGAAGAGTAAGTGTTATACATACTTTGTATCTCCCTTATATAATAACTTAAATGAGCCAGTACGATCATGGCAACACGATATGAACGAAATTAATATATCAGATATACAGAATGCATGTCGAAAACTATACACAAATACTATATCAACAAAAATCAGGGTATTTCAGTATAAATTAATTTACAGGAGATTAACCTTAACCCTTTTTTACATAAAATTGGTATAGTTGAGAACGGACTATGTACCTTCTGTCAGGAACAGCCTGAGACTATTATGCATCTGTTCTGGAACTGCAGAATTGTAACAGACTTCTGGTCAGATATTAAGAGATGGCTAGCAGATACCAATATTGATATATTAGATAACTTGATAAACGAAAATGTCATATTGTTTAACTGTTCAGATAACTGGACTGCAAACTCTTTCTTACTTTATGCAAAATATTTTATATATGTTAGTAGATGTATGATATCAAGCCCGAGGCTCACTGCTTTCAAAACAAATGTGAAGTACATACATAGACTTGAAAGACACATTGCGCACTAAAACGGAAAACTGAGTACCCATAAGGCAAAATGGCTTCCCCTTGAGGGACTCCTTTTGGACAGCTGATAATACGCAGGAGCAACCAGTTTGATTTTGTATGTATATTTTATGTTTATGTATATTGTACGTCTTTTGTGTAAATAGACCATCCGGGTCTATTGTGTCACTTGTCTTTGTAATATTTGAATGTCTTTTTTGTTTGAATAAAAAAAAAAAAAAAAAAAAAAACAACCACCAGTAAGGAACAGCATAGTGTCGTCTGCATATTGGCTGATTTTATGTTCTATACGGTTAACCTTTATACCCTGAATTTCGCGGTTATTTCGTATCAATATAGCTAGTATTTCAACGCATAAGATAAATATATACGGAGAAAGGGGGCACCCCTGCCTTACCCCTCTTAACACAGGGAAAAAGACACTTGCCCAGCCATTATTTGTCACACAGGTTGATATGTCATAGTAAAATGTCAGAATCCAGTTAATTATCAATTTTGGAAAGTTAAAATATGTTAAGGATTGTTTAATGAAATCATGACTTAAAAAATCAAATGCCTTTTCGAAATCGACGCTCATTATATATGCTTTAATTCCAGATTTTGTACAGATATTATGAAGTCCAAAAATTCTATTGATATTTTCTCCTATATATCGATTTGGCATGAATCCCGTTTGGTCATGATTAATAATATTAGGTAAAATTTTTTTAACCCTAAGAGCGACACATTTTGTAAGAATTTTATAGTCGGTATTTAATAAAGTTAGCGGGCGCCAGTTTTTCAACAATTTTAAATCTTTTCCTTTCTTTGGAATTAATAAAAGTATTCCTTGTCTCTGTGTTATCGAAAGTTTATTTCTGTCTAATCAATAATTAAAACAATTCATGAGATGTTCTTTTAAAATTTCCCAAAAAAATTTTTGATAGAATTCTATTGTTAAACCATCTGATCCTGGCGTTTTTCCCCGTGCAAAAGAATTAATGCAATTAAGAACTTCATTATCCGTAATTTTGGTAACGCATAAAGCTTGGTCTTCCTCGTTTAATCTCGGCTGATCAACTAACACACCATAAAACATGTCACTGAGTGTATACTGAGAAGACACATCTTGTGAGTACAGCTTTTCATAAAATTCCTTTTGTTTTTGTAATATAAGCGTGGGCTCAGTAATATTACCACTATCAGTTTGAAGTTTAGTTATCAATTTATTATTGAAATTCCGCTTTTCTAAATTAAAGAAATATTTGGTAGGTTTTTCACCGTTTTCATAATATCTCAACTTGCACCTAAACATGGCACCTCTAGTTTTTTGTTCAATTACTTTTTCTAGCTGAGATTCTACTATATTTAATTCTTCTTTGATATTTTTATTTCCAGAAATTTCAAATTCCTCTTTCAAAAAGTTTAATTTTGTTTCCAAGATTTTTATCACCGACAATCGCTCTTTCTTTAATTTTGCACTATATGATATAGAGGATCCTCTGACTTTACACTTAATGGTTTCCCACAAAAGATCGGGCTCAGTATTAGGGTTTGAATTTATAGTATCTATCAAGGTTCTTTTGATCAATTCGATATATTTTTCATCTCTCAACAGCTGACAATTTAGTTTCCAGAAGCCGGGCCCTCTTTTATGTTCATTTAATATAATGGAACACGTAATTGCAGAGTGATCCGATTTATAGCCGTGAATAATGTCTGTGTAATGTATATAACCCATGTATATAACATTCTGATACTTTATGAAAGTAACATTGTGGATTTTTGTGACCCTTTTGCATATTTTACCTCAATTTTTCTACAGTTCTGCACCATATGCGACTGAAATAGGGTCCCTGGAAGTAGAATAATTCATTATTTCTTCAAAAAATAGTTGCAAAAATGGTTTATCAATACACAGTTCCTTTGCTTACAGTTTCCTTACGCTTTGCTTATGCTTTGCTTACGTTGAAAACACCACACAATTTAGGCATTTTTCTACAAATACACACAAATATAAGCCATAGGAACACAGACTGTTTACCTGGCTGCAAAATAGTTCCTGTTAGTGATCAGGAATCTAAATATTAAGGGTAAAATCGTATAATCAAAATCAGAAATAGAACATTCTTATACTTTATGAAAGTAACATTTTGGATTTTTGTGACCCTTTTGCATATTTTTACGTCAATTTTTCTACAGATCTGCACCATATTCGACTGAAATAGGGTCCCTGGAAGTAGAATAATACATTATTTCCTCATAAAATAGTTGCAAAAAGGGTTTATCAAGACACAGTTCCTTTGCTTACAGTTTCCTTACGCTTTGATTATGCTTTGCTTACGTTGAAAACACCACACAATTTAAGCATTTTTCTACAAATACACACAAATATGACCCATAGGGACAATACTGTTTACCTGGCTACAAAATAGTTCCTGTTAGTGATCAGGAATCTAAATATTAAGGGCAAAATTGTGAAATCAAAACCAAAAATATATCAATCCGCTACTTTCATAAAGTGACATTATAGATTTTTGTGACCCTTTTGCATATTTTACCTCAATTTTACTACAGGTTTGCACCATATTCGACAGAAATAGGTTCCAGGAAAGTCGAATAATACATTATTTCTTCAGAAATAGTTGCAAAAAGGATTTATCAAGACACAGTTCCTTTGCTTCGTTTGCTTACGCTTTGCTTCTGCTTTGCTTACGGTGTAAACCCCACACAACTTAAGCATTTTCTATAAATATATACGAATATGACCCATAGGGACACAGACTGGTTCCCTGGCTATACAATTGCACCTGTCAGTGAAGGTGAATCTAAAAATAAAGGGTAACATCGTTTCATCAAAATAAGAAATGGAAAAATTCTGATTCTTTATAAAAGTAACAGTGTGGATTTTTGTGACCCTTTTGCATATTTGACCTAAATTATTCTACAGTTTTGCATCATATTCGACAAAAATAGATTCCCGGAAAGTCGAATAATACATTATTTCTTCAAAAAATAGTTGCAAAAAGGATTTATCAAGACGCAGTTACTTTGCTTACAGTTTGCTTACGCTTTGCTTATGCTTTGCTTACGGTGAAAACACCACACAATTTAAGCATTTTTCTACAAATACACAAAAATATGACCCATATGGACCACAGACTGTTTATCTGGCTATATAATTGCACCTGTCAGTGAAGGTGAATCTAAAAATTAAGAGTAAAATTGTTTAATCAAAATCAGAAATAGAAAATTCTGATACTTTATAAAATAACATTCTGGATTGTTGTGACCCTATTGCATATTTTGCCTCAATTTGTCTTAGATTTTGCACCATATTCAACAGAAATAGATTCCCGCTAAGTAGAATAATACATTATTTCTACAGAAAAGAGTTGCAAAAAGGATTTATCAAGACACAGTTCCTTTGCTTATAGTTTGCTTATGCTTGGCTTATGCTTTGCTTACGTTGAAAACACCACACAATTTAAGCGTTTTTCTACAAATACACACAAATATGACCCATAGGGACAATACTGTTTACCTGGCTGCTAAATAGTTCCTGTTAGTGATCAGAAATCTAAATATTAAGGGCAAAATCGTTTAATCAAAATCAGAAATAGAACATTTTGATACTTTATAAAAGTAACATTGTGGATTTTTGTGACCCTTTTGCATATTTTATCTCAATTTTTCTACAGTTCTGCACCATATTCGACAAAAATAGATTCCCGGAAAGTCGAATAATACATTATTTCTTCAGAAAATAGTTGCAAAAAGGATTTATCAAGACGCAGTTACTTTGCTTACAGTTTGCTTACGCTTTGCTTATGCTTTGCTTACGGTTAAAACACCACACAATTTAAGCATTTTTCTACAAATACACAAAAATATGACCCATATGGACCACAGACTGTTTATCTGGCTATATAATTGCCCCTGTCAGTGAAGGTGAATCTAAAAATTAAGAGTAAAATTGTTTAATCAAAATCAGAAATAGAAAATTCTGATACTTTATAAAAGTAACATTCTGGAATTTTGTGACCCTATTGCATATTTTGCCTCAATTTGTCTTAGATTTTGCACCATATTCAACAGAAATAGATTCCCGCTAAGTAGAATAATACATTATTTCTTCAGAAAAGAGTTGCAAAAAGGATTTATCAAGACACAGTTCCTTTGCTCATAGTTTGCTTATGCTTGGCTTATGCTTTGCTTACGTTGAAAACACCACACAATTTAAGCGTTTTTCTACAAATACACACAAATATGACCCATAGGGACAATACTGTTTACCTGGCTACAAAATAGGTCCTGCAAGTGATCAGGAATCTTAATATTAAGGGCCAAATTGTTAAATCGAAACCAAAAATATATAAATCCGCTACTTCCTTAAAGTGACATAATAGATTTTTGTGACCCTTTTGCATATTTTACCTCAATTTTTCTTCAGTTTTGCACCATATTTGACAGTAAAAGGTTCCAGGAAAGTCGAATAATCCATTATTACTTCAGAAAATAGTTGCAAAAAGGATTTATCAAGACACAGTTCCTATACTTACAGTTTGCTTATGCTTGGCTTATGCTTTGCTTACTATGAAAACACCACACATTTTAAGCATTTTTTTACAAATACACACAAATATGACCCATAAGGACACAGATTGGTTCCCTTGCTATATAATTGCACCTGTCAGTGAAGGTAAATCTAAAAATAAAGGGTAAAATCGTTTAATCAAATTCAGAAATAGAAAATTCTGATTCTTTATAAAAGTAACATGGTGGATTTTTGTGACCCTTTTTCATATTTTACCTAAATTTTTCTACAGTTTTGCTCCATATTCGACAGATATAGATTCCCGGAAAGTTGAATAATACATTATTTCTTCAGAAAATAGTTGCCAAAAGGATTTATCAAGACAGTTACTTTGCTTACAGTTTGCTCATGCTTTGCTTACGATGAAAACACCACACAATTTAGGCATTTTTCAACAAATACACACAAATATAAGCCATAGGAACACAGACTGTTTACCTGGCCTACAAAATAGTTCCTGTAAGTGATCAGGAATCTAAATATTAAGGGCCAAATTGTAAAATCAAAACCAAAAATATATAAATCCGCTACTTTTTTAAAGTGACATTATAGATTTTTGTGACCATTTTGCATATTTTACCTCAATTTTTCTACAGTTTTGCATCATATTTGACAGAAATAGGTTCCAGGAAAATCGAATTATACATTATTTCTTCAGAAAATAGTTGTAAAAAGGATTTATCAAGACACAGTTCCTTTGCTTAGTATGCTTACGCTTTGCTTATGCTTTGATTACGGTGAAAACACCACACAACTTAAGCATTTTTCTATAAATATATACGAATATGACCCATAGGGACACAGACTGGTTCCCTGGCTATACAATTGCACCTGTCAGTGAAGGTGAATCTAAAAATTTAGGGTAAAATCGTTTAATCAAAATCAAAAATAGAAAATTCTGATACTTTATGGAAGTAACATTGTGGATTTCTGTGACACTTTTGCATATTTTAACTCAATTTTTCTTGAGTTTTGCAGCATATTCGACAGAAATAGATTCCCGCGAAGTAAAATAATACATTATTTCTTCAGAAAATAGTTGCAAAAAGGATTTATCAAGACACAGTTCCTATGCTTACAGTTTGCTTATGCTTTGCTTATGTTTTGCTTACGATGAAAACACCACACAATTTAAGCATTTTTCTACAAATACACACAAATATGACCCATAGGGACACAGATTGGTTCCCTGGCTATATAATTGCACCTGTCAGTGAAGGTAAATCTAAAAATAAAGGGTAAAATCGTTTAAACAAATTCAGAAATAGAAAATTCTGATTCTTTATAAAAGTAACATTGTGGATTTTTATGACCCTTTTGCATATTTTACCTCCATTTTCCTACAGTTTTGCACCATATTCGACAGAAAAAGATTCCCAGGAAGTAGAATAATACATTATTTCTTCAGAAAAGAGTTGCAAAAAGGATTTATCAAGACACAGTTCCTTTGCTTATAGTTTGCTTATGCTTTGCTTATGCTTTGCTTACGTTGAAAACACAACACAATTTAAGCATTTTTCTACAAATACACACAACTATGACCCATAGGGACACAGACTGTTTACCTGGCTGCAAAATAGTTTCTGTTAGTGATCAGGAATCTAAATATTAAGGGCCAAATCGTTAAATCAAAACCAAAAATATATAAATCCGCTACTTTCTTAAAGTGACATTCTAGATTTTTGTGACCCTATTGTATATTTTGCCTCAATTTGTCTTAGATTTTGCACCATATTCAACAGAAATAGATTCTCGGGAAGTGGAATAATACATTATTTCTTCAGAAAAGAGTTGCAAAAAGATTTATCAAGACACAGTTCCTTTGCTTATAGTTTGCTTTTGCTTGGCTTATGCTTTGCTTACGTTGAAAACACCACACAACTTAAGCATTTTTCTATAAATATATACGAATATGACCCATAGGGACACAGACTGGTTCCCTGGCTATACAATTGCACCCGTCAGTGAAGATGAATCTAAAAATTAAGGGGAAAATCGTTTAATCAAAATCAGAAATAGAAAATTCTAATACTTTATGAAAGTAACATTGTGGATTTCTGTGACCCTTTTGCATATTTTAACTCAATTTTTCTTTGAGCTTTGCAGCATATTCGACAGAAATAGATTCCGGCGAAGTAGAATAATACATTATTTCTTCAGAAAAAAGGTGCAAAAAGGATTTATCAAGACACAGTTCCTATTCTTACAGTTTTCTTATGCTTTGCTTATGCTTTGCTTACGAAGAAAACACCACACAATTTAAGCATTTTTCTACAAATACACACAAATATGACCCATAGGAACACAGATTGGTTCCCTGGCTATATAATTGCACCTGTCAGTGAATGTGAATCTAAAAATAGGAAATTAAAGCTGAAATCGTTCAATCAAAATCAGAAATAGAAAATTCTGATACTTTATAAAAGTAACATTGTGAATTTTTGTGAACCTTTCGCATATTGTATCTAAATTTTTCTACAGTTTTGCACCATATTCGACAGAAATAGATTCCCGGAAAGTTGAATAATACATTATTTCTTCAGAAAATAGTTGCCAAAAGGATTTATCAATACACAGTTACTTTGCTTACAGTTTGCTCATGCTTTGCTTACGATGAAAACACCACACAATTTAGTCATTTTTCTACAAATACACACAAATATGACCCAAAGGAACACAGACTGTTTACCTGGCTACAAAATAGTTCCTGTTAGTGATCAGGAATCTAAATATTAAGGGCAAAATTGTGAAATCAAAACCAAAAATATATAAATCCCCTGCTTTGCTTACGATGAGAACACCACACAATTTAAGCATTTTTCTACAAATACACACAAATATGACCCATAGGAACACAGACTGTTTACCTGGCTATATAATTGCACCTGTCAGTGAAAGTGAATCTATAAATTAAGGGTGAAATTGTTTAATCAAAATCAGAAATAGAAAATTCTGATTCTTTATAAAAGTAACATTGTGGATTTTTGTGACCCTTTTGCATATATTACCTCAATTTTTCTACAGTTCTGCACCATATTCGACTGAAATAGCGTCCCTGTAAGTAGAATAATACATTATTTCTTCAAAAAATAGTTGCAAAAAGGGTTTATCAAGACACAGTTCCTTTGCTTACAGTTTGCTTTCGCTTTGCTTATACTTTGCTTACGTTGAAAACACCACACAATTTAAGCATTTTTCTACAAATACACACAAATATGACCCATAGCAACACACACGGTTTACCTGGCTACAAAATAGTTCCTGTTAGTGATCAGGAATCTAAATATTAAGGGCAAAATTGTGAAATCAAAACCAAAAAATATAAAAATCCGCTGCTTTGCTTACGATGAGAACACCACACAATTTAAGCATTTTTCTACAAATACACACAAATATGACCCATAGGAACACAGACTGTTTACCTGGCTATATAATTGCACCTGTCAGTGAAAGTGAATCTATAAATTAAGGGTGAAATTGTTTAATCAAAATCAGAAATAGAAATTTCTGATTCTTTATAAAAGTGACATTGTGGATTTTTGTGACCCTTTTGCATATTTGACCTCCATTTTTCTACAGTTTTGCGCCATATTCGACAGAAAAATATTCCCGGGAAGTAGAATAATACATTATTTCTTCAGAAAATAGTTGTAAAAAAGGATTTATCGAGACACAGTTACTTTGCTTATAGTTTGCTGATGCTTTGCTTATGTTTTACTTACGTTGAAAACACAACACAATTTAATCATTTTTTTACAAATACACACAAATATGACCCATAGGGACAATACTGTGTACCTGGCTGCAAAATAGTTCCTGGTAGTGATCAGGAATCTAAATATTAAGGGCAAAATCGTTTAATCAAAATCAGAAATAGAACATTCTGATACTTTATAAAAGTAACATTGTGGATTTTTGTGTCCCTTTTGCTTAATTTACCTCAATTTTTCTACAGTTCTGCACCATATCCGACTGTAATAGGGTCGCTGGATGTAGAATAATAGATTATTTCTTCAGAAAATAGTTGCAAAAAGGATTTATGAAGACACAGTTCCTATGCTTACAGTTTGCTTATGCTTTGCTTACGTTGAAAAGACCACACAATTTAAGCATTTTTCTACAGATACACACAAATATGACCCAAAGGGACACAGATTGGTTCCCTGGCAATATAATTCCACCTGTCAGTGAAGGTGAATCTAAAAATTAAAGGTGAAATCGTTTAATCAAAATCAGAAATAGAAAATTCTGATACTTTGTAAAAGTAACACTGTGAATTTTTGTGACCTTTCATCATATTTTACCTATATTTTTCTACAGTTTTGCACCATATTCGACAGAAATAGATTCCCGGAAAGTTGAATAATACATTATTTCTTCAGAAAATAGTTGCCAAAAGGATTTATCAAGACACAGTTCCTTTGCTTACAGTTTGCTTATGCTTTGCTTACGTTGAAAACACCACACAATTTAAGCATTTTTCTACAAATACACACAAATGTGGCACATAAGGACACAGACTGGTTCCCTGGCTATATAATTGCACCTGTCAGTGAAGGTGAATCAAAAAATTAAGAGTAAAATTGTTTAATCAAAATCAGAAATAGAAAATTCTGATACTTTATAAAAGTAACATTGTGGATTTTTGTGATCCTATTGCATATTTTACCTCAATTTGTCTTAGATTTTGCATCATATTCAACAGAAATAGATTCCCGGGAAGTAGAATAATACATTATTTCTTCAGAAAAGAGTTGCAAAAGGGTTTATCAAGACACAGTTCCTTTGCTTATAGTTTGCTTATGCTTTGCTTATGCTTTGCTAACGTTGAAAACACATCAGAATTTAAGCATTTTTCTACAAATACACACAAATATGACCAATAGATACAATACTGTTTAGCTGGCTGCAAAATAGTTCCTGTTAGTGATCAGGAATCTAAATATTAAGGGCAAAATCGTTTAATCAAAATCAGAAATAGAACATTCTGATACTTTATAAAAGTAACATTGTGGATTTTTGTGACCCTTTTGCATAATTTACCTCAATTTTTCTACAGTTCTGCACCATATCCGACTGTAATAGGGTCGCTGGATGTAGAATAATAGATTATTTCTTCAGAAAATAGTTGCAAAAAGGATTTATCAAGACACAGTTCCTATGCTTACAGTTTGCTTATGCTTTGCTTACGTTGAAAGGACCACACAATTTAAGCATTTTTCTACAGATACACACAAATATGACCCAAAGGGACACAGATTGGTTCCCTGGCTATATAATTGCACCTGTCAGTGAAGGTGAATCTAAAAATTTAAGGTGAAATCGTTTAATCAAAATCAGAAATAGAAAATTCTGATACTTTGTAAAAGTTACACTGTGAATTTTTGTGACCTTTTATCATATTTTACCTATATTTTTCTAAAGTTTTGCACCATATTCGACAGAAATAGATTCCCGGAAAGTTGAATAATACATTATTTCTTCAGAAAATAGTTGCAAAAAGGATTTATCAAGACACAGTTCCTTTGCTTACAGTTTGCTTAGGCTTTGCTTACGATGAAAACACCACACAATTTAAGCGTTTTTCTACAAATACACAAATATGACCCATAAGGACAATACTGTTTACCTGGCTGCAAAATAGTTCTGTTCGTGATCAGGAATCTAAATATTAAGGGCAAAATCGTTTAATCAAAATCAGAAATAGAACATTTTGATACTTTATAAAAGTAACATTGTGGATTTTCGTGACCCTTTTGTATATTTTACCTCAATTTTTCTACAGTTATGCACCATATTTGACTGAAATATGGTCCCTGGAAGTAGAATAATACATTATTTCATCAAACAATAGTTGCAAAAAGGGTTTATCAAGACACAGTTCCTTTGTTTACAGTTTGTTTACGCTCTGCTTATGCTTTGCTTACGTTGAAAACACCACACAATTTAAGCATTTTTCTAGAAATACACACAAATATAACCTATGGGAAAACAGACTGTTTACCTGGCTACAAAATAGTTCCTGTTAGTGATGAGGAATCTAAATATTAAGGGCAAAATCGTTTAATCAAAATCAGAAATAGAACATTCTGATACTTTATAAAAGTAACATAGTGGATTTTTGTGACCCTTTTGCATATTTTACCTCAATTTTTCAACAGTTCTGCACCAAATTCGACTGAAATAGTGTTCCTGGAAGTAGAATAATACATTATTTTTTTCAAAAAATAGTTGCAAAAAGGGTTTATCAAGACACAGTTCCTTTGCTTACAGTTTGCTTACGCTTTGCTTATGCTTTGCTTACGTTGAAAACACCACACAATTTAAGCATTTTTCTACAAATACACACAAATGTGGCACATAAGGACACAGACTGGTTCCCTGGCTATATAATTGCACCTGTCAGTGAAGATGAATCTAAAAATTAAGAGTAAAATTGTTTAATTCAAATCAGAAATAGAAAATTCTGATACTTTATAAAAGTAACATTGTGGATTTTTGTGATCCTATTGCATATTTTACCTCAATTTGTCTTAGATTTTGCACCATATTCAACAGAAATAGATTCCCGGGAAGTAGAATAATACATTATTTCTTCAGAAAAGAGTTGCAAAAGGGTTTATCAAGACACAGTTCCTTTGCTTATAGTTTGCTTATGCTTTGCTTATGCTTTGCTAACGTTGAAAACACATCAGAATTTAAGCATTTTTCTACAAATACACACAAATATGACCCATAGATACAATACTGTTTAGCTGGCTGCAAAATAGTTCCTGTTAGTGATCAGGAATCTAAATATTAAGGGCAAAATCGTTTAATCAAAATCAGAAATAGAACATTCTGATACTTTATAAAAGTAACATTGTGGATTTTTGTGACCCTTTTGCATAATTTACCTCAATTTTTCTACAGTTCTGCACCATATCCGACTGTAATAGGGTCGCTGGATGTAGAATAATAGATTATTTCTTCAGAAAATAGTTGCAAAAAGGATTTATCAAGACACAGTTCCTATGCTTACAGTTTGCTTATGCTTTGCTTACGTTGAAAACACCACACAATTTAAGCATTTTTCTACAGATACACACAAATATGACCCAAAGGGACACAGATTGGTTCCCTGGCTATATAATTGCACCTGTCAGTGAAGGTGAATCTAAAAATTTAAGGTGAAATCGTTTAATCAAAATCAGAAATAGAAAATACTGATACTTTGTAAAAGTAACACTGTGAATTTTTGTGACCTTTTATCATATTCTACCTATATTTTTCTACAGTTTTGCACCATATTCGACAGAAATAGATTCCCGGAAAGTTGAATAATACATTATTTCTTCAGAAAATAGTTGCCAAAAGGATTTATCAAGACACAGTTCCTTTGCTTACAGTTTGCTTAGGCTTTGCTTACCATGAAAACACCACACAATTTAAGCGTTTTTCTACAAATACACACAAAAATGACCCTTAGGGCCACAGACTGTTTACCTGGCTACAAAATAGTTCCTGTTAGTGATCAGGAATCTAAATATTAAGGGCCAAATTGTTAAATCGAAAACAAAAATATATAAATCCGCTACTTTCCTTAAGTGACATTATAGATTTTTGTGACCCTTTTGCATATTTTACCTCAATTTTTCTACAGTTTTGCACCATATTCGACAGAAATAGGTTCCAGGAAAGTCGAATAATACATTATTTCTTCAGAAAATAGTTGCAAAAAGGATTTATCAAGACACAGTTCCTTTGCTTACAGTTTGCTTACGCTTTGCTTATGCTTTGCTTACGATGAAAACACCACACAATTTAACCATTTTTCTACAAATACACACAAATAGGACCCATAGGGACACAGACTGGTTCCCTGGCTATACAATTGCATCTGTCAGTGAAGGTGAATCTAAAAATAAAGGGTAAAATCGTTTAATCAAAATCAAAAATAGAAAATTCTGATACTTTATGAAATAACATTGTGGATTTCTGTGACCCTTTTGCATATTTTAACTCAATTTTTCTGGAGTTTTGCAGCATATTCGACAGAGACAGATTCCGGCGAAGTAGAATAATACATTATTTCTTCAGAAAATAGTTGCAAAAAGGATTTATCAAGACACAGTTCCTATGCTTACAGTTTGCTTCTGCTTTGCTTATGCTTTGCTTACGATGAAAACACCACACAATTTAAGCATTTTTCTACAAATGCACACAAATATGACCTATAGGGACACAGATTGGTTCCCTGGCTATATAATTGCACCAGTCAGTGAAGGCAAATCTAAAAATAAAGGGTAAAATCGTATAATCAAAATCAGAAATAGAAAATTCTGATTCTTTATAAAAGTAACATGGTGGATTTTTGTGACCCTTTTGCATATTTTACCTAAATTTTTCTACAGTTTTGCACCATATTCGACAGAAATAAATTCCCGGAAAGTCGAATAATACATTATTTCTTCAGAAAATAGTTGCAAAAAGGATTTATCAAGACACAGTTACTTTGCTTACAGTTTGCTTACGATTTGCTTATGCTTTGCTTACGGTGAAACACCACAAAATTTAAGCATTTTTCTACAAATACACACAAATATGACCCATATGGACCATAGACTGTTTACCTGGGTATATAATTGCACCTGTCAGTGAAGGTGAATCTATAAATTATGGGTGAAATTGTTTAATCAAAATCAGAAATAGAAAATTCGGATTCTTTATAAAAGTAACATTGTGGGTTTTTGTGACCCGTTTGCATATTTTACCTCCATTTTTCTACAGTTTTGCACCATATTCGACAGAAATAGGTTCCAGGAAAGTCGAATAATACATTATTTCTTCAGAAAATAGTTGCAAAAAGGATTTATCAAGACACAGTTCCTTTGCTTAGTTTGCTTACGCTTTGCTTATGCTTTGCTTACGGTGAAAACACCTCACAACTTAAGCATTTTTCTATAAATATATACGAATATGACCTATAGGGACACAGACTGGTTCCCTGGCTATACAATTGCATCTGTCAGTGAAGGTGAATCTAAAAATTAAGGGTAAAATCGTTTAATCAAAATAAAAAATAGAAAATTCTGATACTTTATGAAATAACATTGTGAATTTCTGTGACCCTTTTGCATATTTTAACTCAATTTTTCTGGAGTTTTGCAGCATATTCGACAGAGACGGATTCCGGCGAAGTAGAATAATACATTATTTCTTCAGAAAATAGTTGCAAAAAGGATTTATCAAGACACAGTTCCTATGCTTACAGTTTGCTTCTGCTTTGCTTATGCTTTGCTTACGATGAAAACACCACACAATTTAAGCATTTTTCTGCAAATGCACACAAATATGACCTATAGGGACACAGATTGGTTCTCTGGCTATATAATTGCACCTGTCAGTGAAGGCAAATCTAAAAATAAAGGGTAAAATCGTTTAATCAAAATCAGAAATAGAAAATTCTGATTCTTTATAAAAGTAACATGGTGGATTTTTGTGACCCTTTTGCATATTTTACCTAAATTTTTCTACAGTTTTGCACCATATTCGACAGAAATAGATTCCCGGAAAGTCGAATTATACATTATTTCTTCAGAAAATAGTTGCAAAAAGGATTTATCAAGACACAGTTACTTTGCTTACAGTTTGCTTACGATTTGCTTATCCTTTGCTTACGGTGAAACACCACAAAATTTAAGCATTTTTCTACAAATACACACAAATATGACCCATATGGACCATAGACTGTTTACCTGGGTATATAATTGCACCTGTCAGTGAAGTTGAATCTATAAATTATGGGTGAAATTGTTTAATCAAAATCAGAAATAGAAAATTCTGATTCTTTATAAAAGTAACATTGTGGGTTTTTGTGACCCGTTTGCATATTTTACCTCCATTTTTCTATAGTTTTGCACCATATTCGACAGAAAAAGATTCCCGGGAAGTAGAAAAATACATTATTTCTTCAGAAAAGAGTTGCCAAAAGGATTTATCAAGACACAGTTACTTTGCTTACAGTTTGCTTACGCTTTGCTTATGCTTTGCTTACGGTGAAAGCCCCTCACAATTAAAGCATTTTTCTACAAATACACAAAAATATGACCCATATGGACCACAGACTGTTTACCTGGCTATATAATTGCACCTGTCAGTGAAGGTGAATCTAAAAATTAAGAGTAAAATTTTTAATCAAAATCAGAAATAGAAAATTCTGATACTTTATAAAAGTAACATTGTGGATATTTGTGATCCTATTGCATATTTTACCTCAATTTGTCTTAGATTTTGCACCATATTCAACAGAAATAGATTCCCGGGAAGTAGAATAATACATTATTTCTTCAGAAAAGAGTTGCAAAAGGATTTATCAAGACACAGTTCCATTGCTTATAGTTTGCTTATGCTTTGCTTATGCTTTGCTAACGTTAAAAACACATCAGAATTTAAGCATTTTTTTACAAATACACACAAATATGACCCATAAGGACACAGATTGGTTCCCTTGCTATATAATTGCACCTGTCAGTGAAGGTAAATCTAAAAATAAAGGGTAAAATCGTTTAATCAAATTCAGAAATAGAAAATTCTGATTCTTTATAAAAGTAACATGGTGGATTTTTGTGACCCTTTTTCATATTTTACCTAAATTTTTCTACAGTTTTGCTCCATATTCGACAGATATAGATTCCCGGAAAGTTGAATAATACATTATTTCTTCAGAAAATAGTTGCCAAAAGGATTTATCAAGACAGTTACTTTGCTTACAGTTTGCTCATGCTTTGCTTACGATGAAAACACCACACAATTTAGGCATTTTTCAACAAATACACACAAATATAAGCCATAGGAACACAGACTGTTTACCTGGCCTACAAAATAGTTCCTGTAAGTGATCAGGAATCTAAATATTAAGGGCCAAATTGTAAAATCAAAACCAAAAATATATAAATCCGCTACTTTTTTAAAGTGACATTATAGATTTTTGTGACCATTTTGCATATTTTACCTCAATTTTTCTACAGTTTTGCATCATATTTGACAGAAATAGGTTCCAGGAAAATCGAATTATACATTATTTCTTCAGAAAATAGTTGTAAAAAGGATTTATCAAGACACAGTTCCTTTGCTTAGTATGCTTACGCTTTGCTTATGCTTTGATTACGGTGAAAACACCACACAACTTAAGCATTTTTCTATAAATATATACGAATATGACCCATAGGGACACAGACTGGTTCCCTGGCTATACAATTGCACCTGTCAGTGAAGGTGAATCTAAAAATTTAGGGTAAAATCGTTTAATCAAATCAAAAATAGAAAATTCTGATACTTTATGGAAGTAACATTGTGGATTTCTGTGACACTTTTGCATATTTTAACTCAATTTTTCTTGAGTTTTGCAGCATATTCGACAGAAATAGATTCCCGCGAAGTAAAATAATACATTATTTCTTCAGAAAATAGTTGCAAAAAGGATTTATCAAGACACAGTTCCTATGCTTACAGTTTGCTTATGCTTTGCTTATGTTTTGCTTACGATGAAAACACCACACAATTTAAGCATTTTTCTACAAATACACACAAATATGACCCATAGGGACACAGATTGGTTCCCTGGCTATATAATTGCACCTGTCAGTGAAGGTAAATCTAAAAATAAAGGGTAAAATCGTTTAAACAAATTCAGAAATAGAAAATTCTGATTCTTTATAAAAGTAACATTGTGGATTTTTATGACCCTTTTGCATATTTTACCTCCATTTTCCTACAGTTTTGCACCATATTCGACAGAAAAAGATTCCCAGGAAGTAGAATAATACATTATTTCTTCAGAAAAGAGTTGCAAAAAGGATTTATCAAGACACAGTTCCTTTGCTTATAGTTTGCTTATGCTTTGCTTATGCTTTGCTTACGTTGAAAACACAACACAATTTAAGCATTTTTCTACAAATACACACAAATATGACCCATAGGGACACAGACTGTTTACCTGGCTGCAAAATAGTTTCTGTTAGTGATCAGGAATCTAAATATTAAGGGCCAAATCGTTAAATCAAAACCAAAAATATATAAATCCGCTACTTTCTTAAAGTGACATTCTAGATTTTTGTGACCCTATTGTATATTTTGCCTCAATTTGTCTTAGATTTTGCACCATATTCAACAGAAATAGATTCTCGGGAAGTGGAATAATACATTATTTCTTCAGAAAAGAGTTGCAAAAAGATTTATCAAGACACAGTTCCTTTGCTTATAGTTTGCTTTTGCTTGGCTTATGCTTTGCTTACGTTGAAAACACCACACAACTTAAGCATTTTTCTATAAATATATACGAATATGACCCATAGGGACACAGACTGGTTCCCTGGCTATACAATTGCACCCGTCAGTGAAGATGAATCTAAAAATTAAGGGGAAAATCGTTTAATCAAAATCAGAAATAGAAAATTCTAATACTTTATGAAAGTAACATTGTGGATTTCTGTGACCCTTTTGCATATTTTAACTCAATTTTTCTTTGAGCTTTGCAGCATATTCGACAGAAATAGATTCCGGCGAAGTAGAATAATACATTATTTCTTCAGAAAAAAGGTGCAAAAAGGATTTATCAAGACACAGTTCCTATTCTTACAGTTTTCTTATGCTTTGCTTATGCTTTGCTTACGATGAAAACACCACACAATTTAAGCATTTTTCTACAAATACACACAAATATGACCCATAGGAACACAGATTGGTTCCCTGGCTATATAATTGCACCTGTCAGTGAATGTGAATCTAAAAATAGGAAATTAAAGCTGAAATCGTTCAATCAAAATCAGAAATAGAAAATTCTGATACTTTATAAAAGTAACATTGTGAATTTTTGTGAACCTTTCGCATATTGTATCTAAATTTTTCTACAGTTTTGCACCATATTCGACAGAAATAGATTCCCGGAAAGTTGAATAATACATTATTTCTTCAGAAAATAGTTGCCAAAAGGATTTATCAATACACAGTTACTTTGCTTACAGTTTGCTCATGCTTTGCTTACGATGAAAACACCACACAATTTAGTCATTTTTCTACAAATACACACAAATATGACCCAAAGGAACACAGACTGTTTACCTGGCTACAAAATAGTTCCTGTTAGTGATCAGGAATCTAAATATTAAGGGCAAAATTGTGAAATCAAAACCAAAAATATATAAATCCCCTGCTTTGCTTACGATGAGAACACCACACAATTTAAGCATTTTTCTACAAATACACACAAATATGACCCATAGGAACACAGACTGTTTACCTGGCTATATAATTGCACCTGTCAGTGAAAGTGAATCTATAAATTAAGGGTGAAATTGTTTAATCAAAATCAGAAATAGAAAATTCTGATTCTTTATAAAAGTAACATTGTGGATTTTTGTGACCCTTTTGCATATATTACCTCAATTTTTCTACAGTTCTGCACCATATTCGACTGAAATAGCGTCCCTGTAAGTAGAATAATACATTATTTCTTCAAAAAATAGTTGCAAAAAGGGTTTATCAAGACACAGTTCCTTTGCTTACAGTTTGCTTTCGCTTTGCTTATACTTTGCTTACGTTGAAAACACCACACAATTTAAGCATTTTTCTACAAATACACACAAATATGACCCATAGCAACACACACGGTTTACCTGGCTACAAAATAGTTCCTGTTAGTGATCAGGAATCTAAATATTAAGGGCAAAATTGTGAAATCAAAACCAAAAAATATATAAATCCGCTGCTTTGCTTACGATGAGAACACCACACAATTTAAGCATTTTTCTACAAATACACACAAATATGACCCATAGGAACACAGACTGTTTACCTGGCTATATAATTGCACCTGTCAGTGAAAGTGAATCTATAAATTAAGGGTGAAATTGTTTAATCAAAATCAGAAATAGAAATTTCTGATTCTTTATAAAAGTGACATTGTGGATTTTTGTGACCCTTTTGCATATTTGACCTCCATTTTTCTACAGTTTTGCGCCATATTCGACAGAAAAATATTCCCGGGAAGTAGAATAATACATTATTTCTTCAGAAAATAGTTGTAAAAAAGGATTTATCGAGACACAGTTACTTTGCTTATAGTTTGCTGATGCTTTGCTTATGTTTTACTTACGTTGAAAACACAACACAATTTAATCATTTTTTTACAAATACACACAAATATGACCCATAGGGACAATACTGTGTACCTGGCTGCAAAATAGTTCCTGGTAGTGATCAGGAATCTAAATATTAAGGGCAAAATCGTTTAATCAAAATCAGAAATAGAACATTCTGATACTTTATAAAAGTAACATTGTGGATTTTTGTGTCCCTTTTGCTTAATTTACCTCAATTTTTCTACAGTTCTGCACCATATCCGACTGTAATAGGGTCGCTGGATGTAGAATAATAGATTATTTCTTCAGAAAATAGTTGCAAAAAGGATTTATGAAGACACAGTTCCTATGCTTACAGTTTGCTTATGCTTTGCTTACGTTGAAAAGACCACACAATTTAAGCATTTTTCTACAGATACACACAAATATGACCCAAAGGGACACAGATTGGTTCCCTGGCAATATAATTCCACCTGTCAGTGAAGGTGAATCTAAAAATTAAAGGTGAAATCGTTTAATCAAAATCAGAAATAGAAAATTCTGATACTTTGTAAAAGTAACACTGTGAATTTTTGTGACCTTTCATCATATTTTACCTATATTTTTCTACAGTTTTGCACCATATTCGACAGAAATAGATTCCCGGAAAGTTGAATAATACATTATTTCTTCAGAAAATAGTTGCCAAAAGGATTTATCAAGACACAGTTCCTTTGCTTACAGTTTGCTTATGCTTTGCTTACGTTGAAAACACCACACAATTTAAGCATTTTTCTACAAATACACACAAATGTGGCACATAAGGACACAGACTGGTTCCCTGGCTATATAATTGCACCTGTCAGTGAAGGTGAATCAAAAAATTAAGAGTAAAATTGTTTAATCAAAATCAGAAATAGAAAATTCTGATACTTTATAAAAGTAACATTGTGGATTTTTGTGATCCTATTGCATATTTTACCTCAATTTGTCTTAGATTTTGCATCATATTCAACAGAAATAGATTCCAGGGAAGTAGAATAATACATTATTTCTTCAGAAAAGAGTTGCAAAAGGGTTTATCAAGACACAGTTCCTTTGCTTATAGTTTGCTTATGCTTTGCTTATGCTTTGCTAACGTTGAAAACACATCAGAATTTAAGCATTTTTCTACAAATACACACAAATATGACCAATAGATACAATACTGTTTAGCTGGCTGCAAAATAGTTCCTGTTAGTGATCAGGAATCTAAATATTAAGGGCAAAATCGTTTAATCAAAATCAGAAATAGAACATTCTGATACTTTATAAAAGTAACATTGTGGATTTTTGTGACCCTTTTGCATAATTTACCTCAATTTTTCTACAGTTCTGCACCATATCCGACTGTAATAGGGTCGCTGGATGTAGAATAATAGATTATTTCTTCAGAAAATAGTTGCAAAAAGGATTTATCAAGACACAGTTCCTATGCTTACAGTTTGCTTATGCTTTGCTTACGTTGAAAGGACCACACAATTTAAGCATTTTTCTACAGATACACACAAATATGACCCAAAGGGACACAGATTGGTTCCCTGGCTATATAATTGCACCTGTCAGTGAAGGTGAATCTAAAAATTTAAGGTGAAATCGTTTAATCAAAATCAGAAATAGAAAAT
This sequence comes from Sipunculus nudus, assembly GCA_026874595.1. Lineage (NCBI taxonomy): Eukaryota > Metazoa > Annelida > Sipuncula > Golfingiida > Sipunculidae > Sipunculus > Sipunculus nudus. The sequence goes on from JAPPUL010000151.1 coordinate 411,788, forward strand.
TCTGATACTTTGTAAAAGTTACACTGTGAATTTTTGTGACCTTTTATCATATTTTACCTATATTTTTCTAAAGTTTTGCACCATATTCGACAGAAATAGATTCCCGGAAAGTTGAATAATACATTATTTCTTCAGAAAATAGTTGCAAAAAGGATTTATCAAGACACAGTTCCTTTGCTTACAGTTTGCTTAGGCTTTGCTTACGATGAAAACACCACACAATTTAAGCGTTTTTCTACAAATACACAAATATGACCCATAAGGACAATACTGTTTACCTGGCTGCAAAATAGTTCTGTTCGTGATCAGGAATCTAAATATTAAGGGCAAAATCGTTTAATCAAAATCAGAAATAGAACATTTTGATACTTTATAAAAGTAACATTGTGGATTTTCGTGACCCTTTTGTATATTTTACCTCAATTTTTCTACAGTTATGCACCATATTTGACTGAAATATGGTCCCTGGAAGTAGAATAATACATTATTTCATCAAACAATAGTTGCAAAAAGGGTTTATCAAGACACAGTTCCTTTGTTTACAGTTTGTTTACGCTCTGCTTATGCTTTGCTTACGTTGAAAACACCACACAATTTAAGCATTTTTCTAGAAATACACACAAATATAACCTATGGGAAAACAGACTGTTTACCTGGCTACAAAATAGTTCCTGTTAGTGATGAGGAATCTAAATATTAAGGGCAAAATCGTTTAATCAAAATCAGAAATAGAACATTCTGATACTTTATAAAAGTAACATAGTGGATTTTTGTGACCCTTTTGCATATTTTACCTCAATTTTTCAACAGTTCTGCACCAAATTCGACTGAAATAGTGTTCCTGGAAGTAGAATAATACATTATTTTTTTCAAAAAATAGTTGCAAAAAGGGTTTATCAAGACACAGTTCCTTTGCTTACAGTTTGCTTACGCTTTGCTTATGCTTTGCTTACGTTGAAAACACCACACAATTTAAGCATTTTTCTACAAATACACACAAATGTGGCACATAAGGACACAGACTGGTTCCCTGGCTATATAATTGCACCTGTCAGTGAAGATGAATCTAAAAATTAAGAGTAAAATTGTTTAATTCAAATCAGAAATAGAAAATTCTGATACTTTATAAAAGTAACATTGTGGATTTTTGTGATCCTATTGCATATTTTACCTCAATTTGTCTTAGATTTTGCACCATATTCAACAGAAATAGATTCCCGGGAAGTAGAATAATACATTATTTCTTCAGAAAAGAGTTGCAAAAGGGTTTATCAAGACACAGTTCCTTTGCTTATAGTTTGCTTATGCTTTGCTTATGCTTTGCTAACGTTGAAAACACATCAGAATTTAAGCATTTTTCTACAAATACACACAAATATGACCCATAGATACAATACTGTTTAGCTGGCTGCAAAATAGTTCCTGTTAGTGATCAGGAATCTAAATATTAAGGGCAAAATCGTTTAATCAAAATCAGAAATAGAACATTCTGATACTTTATAAAAGTAACATTGTGGATTTTTGTGACCCTTTTGCATAATTTACCTCAATTTTTCTACAGTTCTGCACCATATCCGACTGTAATAGGGTCGCTGGATGTAGAATAATAGATTATTTCTTCAGAAAATAGTTGCAAAAAGGATTTATCAAGACACAGTTCCTATGCTTACAGTTTGCTTATGCTTTGCTTACGTTGAAAAGACCACACAATTTAAGCATTTTTCTACAGATACACACAAATATGACCCAAAGGGACACAGATTGGTTCCCTGGCTATATAATTGCACCTGTCAGTGAAGGTGAATCTAAAAATTTAAGGTGAAATCGTTTAATCAAAATCAGAAATAGAAAATACTGATACTTTGTAAAAGTAACACTGTGAATTTTTGTGACCTTTTATCATATTCTACCTATATTTTTCTACAGTTTTGCACCATATTCGACAGAAATAGATTCCCGGAAAGTTGAATAATACATTATTTCTTCAGAAAATAGTTGCCAAAAGGATTTATCAAGACACAGTTCCTTTGCTTACAGTTTGCTTAGGCTTTGCTTACCATGAAAACACCACACAATTTAAGCGTTTTTCTACAAATACACACAAAAATGACCCTTAGGGCCACAGACTGTTTACCTGGCTACAAAATAGTTCCTGTTAGTGATCAGGAATCTAAATATTAAGGGCCAAATTGTTAAATCGAAAACAAAAATATATAAATCCGCTACTTTCCTTAAGTGACATTATAGATTTTTGTGACCCTTTTGCATATTTTACCTCAATTTTTCTACAGTTTTGCACCATATTCGACAGAAATAGGTTCCAGGAAAGTCGAATAATACATTATTTCTTCAGAAAATAGTTGCAAAAAGGATTTATCAAGACACAGTTCCTTTGCTTACAGTTTGCTTACGCTTTGCTTATGCTTTGCTTACGATGAAAACACCACACAATTTAACCATTTTTCTACAAATACACACAAATAGGACCCATAGGGACACAGACTGGTTCCCTGGCTATACAATTGCATCTGTCAGTGAAGGTGAATCTAAAAATAAAGGGTAAAATCGTTTAATCAAAATCAAAAATAGAAAATTCTGATACTTTATGAAATAACATTGTGGATTTCTGTGACCCTTTTGCATATTTTAACTCAATTTTTCTGGAGTTTTGCAGCATATTCGACAGAGACAGATTCCGGCGAAGTAGAATAATACATTATTTCTTCAGAAAATAGTTGCAAAAAGGATTTATCAAGACACAGTTCCTATGCTTACAGTTTGCTTCTGCTTTGCTTATGCTTTGCTTACGATGAAAACACCACACAATTTAAGCATTTTTCTACAAATGCACACAAATATGACCTATAGGGACACAGATTGGTTCCCTGGCTATATAATTGCACCAGTCAGTGAAGGCAAATCTAAAAATAAAGGGTAAAATCGTATAATCAAAATCAGAAATAGAAAATTCTGATTCTTTATAAAAGTAACATGGTGGATTTTTGTGACCCTTTTGCATATTTTACCTAAATTTTTCTACAGTTTTGCACCATATTCGACAGAAATAAATTCCCGGAAAGTCGAATAATACATTATTTCTTCAGAAAATAGTTGCAAAAAGGATTTATCAAGACACAGTTACTTTGCTTACAGTTTGCTTACGATTTGCTTATGCTTTGCTTACGGTGAAACACCACAAAATTTAAGCATTTTTCTACAAATACACACAAATATGACCCATATGGACCATAGACTGTTTACCTGGGTATATAATTGCACCTGTCAGTGAAGGTGAATCTATAAATTATGGGTGAAATTGTTTAATCAAAATCAGAAATAGAAAATTCGGATTCTTTATAAAAGTAACATTGTGGGTTTTTGTGACCCGTTTGCATATTTTACCTCCATTTTTCTACAGTTTTGCACCATATTCGACAGAAATAGGTTCCAGGAAAGTCGAATAATACATTATTTCTTCAGAAAATAGTTGCAAAAAGGATTTATCAAGACACAGTTCCTTTGCTTAGTTTGCTTACGCTTTGCTTATGCTTTGCTTACGGTGAAAACACCTCACAACTTAAGCATTTTTCTATAAATATATACGAATATGACCTATAGGGACACAGACTGGTTCCCTGGCTATACAATTGCATCTGTCAGTGAAGGTGAATCTAAAAATTAAGGGTAAAATCGTTTAATCAAAATAAAAAATAGAAAATTCTGATACTTTATGAAATAACATTGTGAATTTCTGTGACCCTTTTGCATATTTTAACTCAATTTTTCTGGAGTTTTGCAGCATATTCGACAGAGACGGATTCCGGCGAAGTAGAATAATACATTATTTCTTCAGAAAATAGTTGCAAAAAGGATTTATCAAGACACAGTTCCTATGCTTACAGTTTGCTTCTGCTTTGCTTATGCTTTGCTTACGATGAAAACACCACACAATTTAAGCATTTTTCTGCAAATGCACACAAATATGACCTATAGGGACACAGATTGGTTCTCTGGCTATATAATTGCACCTGTCAGTGAAGGCAAATCTAAAAATAAAGGGTAAAATCGTTTAATCAAAATCAGAAATAGAAAATTCTGATTCTTTATAAAAGTAACATGGTGGATTTTTGTGACCCTTTTGCATATTTTACCTAAATTTTTCTACAGTTTTGCACCATATTCGACAGAAATAGATTCCCGGAAAGTCGAATTATACATTATTTCTTCAGAAAATAGTTGCAAAAAGGATTTATCAAGACACAGTTACTTTGCTTACAGTTTGCTTACGATTTGCTTATCCTTTGCTTACGGTGAAACACCACAAAATTTAAGCATTTTTCTACAAATACACACAAATATGACCCATATGGACCATAGACTGTTTACCTGGGTATATAATTGCACCTGTCAGTGAAGTTGAATCTATAAATTATGGGTGAAATTGTTTAATCAAAATCAGAAATAGAAAATTCTGATTCTTTATAAAAGTAACATTGTGGGTTTTTGTGACCCGTTTGCATATTTTACCTCCATTTTTCTATAGTTTTGCACCATATTCGACAGAAAAAGATTCCCGGGAAGTAGAAAAATACATTATTTCTTCAGAAAAGAGTTGCCAAAAGGATTTATCAAGACACAGTTACTTTGCTTACAGTTTGCTTACGCTTTGCTTATGCTTTGCTTACGGTGAAAGCCCCTCACAATTAAAGCATTTTTCTACAAATACACAAAAATATGACCCATATGGACCACAGACTGTTTACCTGGCTATATAATTGCACCTGTCAGTGAAGGTGAATCTAAAAATTAAGAGTAAAATTTTTAATCAAAATCAGAAATAGAAAATTCTGATACTTTATAAAAGTAACATTGTGGATATTTGTGATCCTATTGCATATTTTACCTCAATTTGTCTTAGATTTTGCACCATATTCAACAGAAATAGATTCCCGGGAAGTAGAATAATACATTATTTCTTCAGAAAAGAGTTGCAAAAGGATTTATCAAGACACAGTTCCATTGCTTATAGTTTGCTTATGCTTTGCTTATGCTTTGCTAACGTTAAAAACACATCAGAATTTAAGCATTTTTTTACAAATACACACAAATATGACCCATAAGGACACAGATTGGTTCCCTTGCTATATAATTGCACCTGTCAGTGAAGGTAAATCTAAAAATAAAGGGTAAAATCGTTTAATCAAATTCAGAAATAGAAAATTCTGATTCTTTATAAAAGTAACATGGTGGATTTTTGTGACCCTTTTTCATATTTTACCTAAATTTTTCTACAGTTTTGCTCCATATTCGACAGATATAGATTCCCGGAAAGTTGAATAATACATTATTTCTTCAGAAAATAGTTGCCAAAAGGATTTATCAAGACAGTTACTTTGCTTACAGTTTGCTCATGCTTTGCTTACGATGAAAACACCACACAATTTAGGCATTTTTCAACAAATACACACAAATATAAGCCATAGGAACACAGACTGTTTACCTGGCCTACAAAATAGTTCCTGTAAGTGATCAGGAATCTAAATATTAAGGGCCAAATTGTAAAATCAAAACCAAAAATATATAAATCCGCTACTTTTTTAAAGTGACATTATAGATTTTTGTGACCATTTTGCATATTTTACCTCAATTTTTCTACAGTTTTGCATCATATTTGACAGAAATAGGTTCCAGGAAAATCGAATTATACATTATTTCTTCAGAAAATAGTTGTAAAAAGGATTTATCAAGACACAGTTCCTTTGCTTAGTATGCTTACGCTTTGCTTATGCTTTGATTACGGTGAAAACACCACACAACTTAAGCATTTTTCTATAAATATATACGAATATGACCCATAGGGACACAGACTGGTTCCCTGGCTATACAATTGCACCTGTCAGTGAAGGTGAATCTAAAAATTTAGGGTAAAATCGTTTAATCAAATCAAAAATAGAAAATTCTGATACTTTATGGAAGTAACATTGTGGATTTCTGTGACACTTTTGCATATTTTAACTCAATTTTTCTTGAGTTTTGCAGCATATTCGACAGAAATAGATTCCCGCGAAGTAAAATAATACATTATTTCTTCAGAAAATAGTTGCAAAAAGGATTTATCAAGACACAGTTCCTATGCTTACAGTTTGCTTATGCTTTGCTTATGTTTTGCTTACGATGAAAACACCACACAATTTAAGCATTTTTCTACAAATACACACAAATATGACCCATAGGGACACAGATTGGTTCCCTGGCTATATAATTGCACCTGTCAGTGAAGGTAAATCTAAAAATAAAGGGTAAAATCGTTTAAACAAATTCAGAAATAGAAAATTCTGATTCTTTATAAAAGTAACATTGTGGATTTTTATGACCCTTTTGCATATTTTACCTCCATTTTCCTACAGTTTTGCACCATATTCGACAGAAAAAGATTCCCAGGAAGTAGAATAATACATTATTTCTTCAGAAAAGAGTTGCAAAAAGGATTTATCAAGACACAGTTCCTTTGCTTATAGTTTGCTTATGCTTTGCTTATGCTTTGCTTACGTTGAAAACACAACACAATTTAAGCATTTTTCTACAAATACACACAAATATGACCCATAGGGACACAGACTGTTTACCTGGCTGCAAAATAGTTTCTGTTAGTGATCAGGAATCTAAATATTAAGGGCCAAATCGTTAAATCAAAACCAAAAATATATAAATCCGCTACTTTCTTAAAGTGACATTCTAGATTTTTGTGACCCTATTGTATATTTTGCCTCAATTTGTCTTAGATTTTGCACCATATTCAACAGAAATAGATTCTCGGGAAGTGGAATAATACATTATTTCTTCAGAAAAGAGTTGCAAAAAGATTTATCAAGACACAGTTCCTTTGCTTATAGTTTGCTTTTGCTTGGCTTATGCTTTGCTTACGTTGAAAACACCACACAACTTAAGCATTTTTCTATAAATATATACGAATATGACCCATAGGGACACAGACTGGTTCCCTGGCTATACAATTGCACCCGTCAGTGAAGATGAATCTAAAAATTAAGGGGAAAATCGTTTAATCAAAATCAGAAATAGAAAATTCTAATACTTTATGAAAGTAACATTGTGGATTTCTGTGACCCTTTTGCATATTTTAACTCAATTTTTCTTTGAGCTTTGCAGCATATTCGACAGAAATAGATTCCGGCGAAGTAGAATAATACATTATTTCTTCAGAAAAAAGGTGCAAAAAGGATTTATCAAGACACAGTTCCTATTCTTACAGTTTTCTTATGCTTTGCTTATGCTTTGCTTACGATGAAAACACCACACAATTTAAGCATTTTTCTACAAATACACACAAATATGACCCATAGGAACACAGATTGGTTCCCTGGCTATATAATTGCACCTGTCAGTGAATGTGAATCTAAAAATAGGAAATTAAAGCTGAAATCGTTCAATCAAAATCAGAAATAGAAAATTCTGATACTTTATAAAAGTAACATTGTGAATTTTTGTGAACCTTTCGCATATTGTATCTAAATTTTTCTACAGTTTTGCACCATATTCGACAGAAATAGATTCCCGGAAAGTTGAATAATACATTATTTCTTCAGAAAATAGTTGCCAAAAGGATTTATCAATACACAGTTACTTTGCTTACAGTTTGCTCATGCTTTGCTTACGATGAAAACACCACACAATTTAGTCATTTTTCTACAAATACACACAAATATGACCCAAAGGAACACAGACTGTTTACCTGGCTACAAAATAGTTCCTGTTAGTGATCAGGAATCTAAATATTAAGGGCAAAATTGTGAAATCAAAACCAAAAATATATAAATCCCCTGCTTTGCTTACGATGAGAACACCACACAATTTAAGCATTTTTCTACAAATACACACAAATATGACCCATAGGAACACAGACTGTTTACCTGGCTATATAATTGCACCTGTCAGTGAAAGTGAATCTATAAATTAAGGGTGAAATTGTTTAATCAAAATCAGAAATAGAAAATTCTGATTCTTTATAAAAGTAACATTGTGGATTTTTGTGACCCTTTTGCATATATTACCTCAATTTTTCTACAGTTCTGCACCATATTCGACTGAAATAGCGTCCCTGTAAGTAGAATAATACATTATTTCTTCAAAAAATAGTTGCAAAAAGGGTTTATCAAGACACAGTTCCTTTGCTTACAGTTTGCTTTCGCTTTGCTTATACTTTGCTTACGTTGAAAACACCACACAATTTAAGCATTTTTCTACAAATACACACAAATATGACCCATAGCAACACACACGGTTTACCTGGCTACAAAATAGTTCCTGTTAGTGATCAGGAATCTAAATATTAAGGGCAAAATTGTGAAATCAAAACCAAAAAATATATAAATCCGCTGCTTTGCTTACGATGAGAACACCACACAATTTAAGCATTTTTCTACAAATACACACAAATATGACCCATAGGAACACAGACTGTTTACCTGGCTATATAATTGCACCTGTCAGTGAAAGTGAATCTATAAATTAAGGGTGAAATTGTTTAATCAAAATCAGAAATAGAAATTTCTGATTCTTTATAAAAGTGACATTGTGGATTTTTGTGACCCTTTTGCATATTTGACCTCCATTTTTCTACAGTTTTGCGCCATATTCGACAGAAAAATATTCCCGGGAAGTAGAATAATACATTATTTCTTCAGAAAATAGTTGTAAAAAAGGATTTATCGAGACACAGTTACTTTGCTTATAGTTTGCTGATGCTTTGCTTATGTTTTACTTACGTTGAAAACACAACACAATTTAATCATTTTTTTACAAATACACACAAATATGACCCATAGGGACAATACTGTGTACCTGGCTGCAAAATAGTTCCTGGTAGTGATCAGGAATCTAAATATTAAGGGCAAAATCGTTTAATCAAAATCAGAAATAGAACATTCTGATACTTTATAAAAGTAACATTGTGGATTTTTGTGTCCCTTTTGCTTAATTTACCTCAATTTTTCTACAGTTCTGCACCATATCCGACTGTAATAGGGTCGCTGGATGTAGAATAATAGATTATTTCTTCAGAAAATAGTTGCAAAAAGGATTTATGAAGACACAGTTCCTATGCTTACAGTTTGCTTATGCTTTGCTTACGTTGAAAAGACCACACAATTTAAGCATTTTTCTACAGATACACACAAATATGACCCAAAGGGACACAGATTGGTTCCCTGGCAATATAATTCCACCTGTCAGTGAAGGTGAATCTAAAAATTAAAGGTGAAATCGTTTAATCAAAATCAGAAATAGAAAATTCTGATACTTTGTAAAAGTAACACTGTGAATTTTTGTGACCTTTCATCATATTTTACCTATATTTTTCTACAGTTTTGCACCATATTCGACAGAAATAGATTCCCGGAAAGTTGAATAATACATTATTTCTTCAGAAAATAGTTGCCAAAAGGATTTATCAAGACACAGTTCCTTTGCTTACAGTTTGCTTATGCTTTGCTTACGTTGAAAACACCACACAATTTAAGCATTTTTCTACAAATACACACAAATGTGGCACATAAGGACACAGACTGGTTCCCTGGCTATATAATTGCACCTGTCAGTGAAGGTGAATCAAAAAATTAAGAGTAAAATTGTTTAATCAAAATCAGAAATAGAAAATTCTGATACTTTATAAAAGTAACATTGTGGATTTTTGTGATCCTATTGCATATTTTACCTCAATTTGTCTTAGATTTTGCATCATATTCAACAGAAATAGATTCCAGGGAAGTAGAATAATACATTATTTCTTCAGAAAAGAGTTGCAAAAGGGTTTATCAAGACACAGTTCCTTTGCTTATAGTTTGCTTATGCTTTGCTTATGCTTTGCTAACGTTGAAAACACATCAGAATTTAAGCATTTTTCTACAAATACACACAAATATGACCAATAGATACAATACTGTTTAGCTGGCTGCAAAATAGTTCCTGTTAGTGATCAGGAATCTAAATATTAAGGGCAAAATCGTTTAATCAAAATCAGAAATAGAACATTCTGATACTTTATAAAAGTAACATTGTGGATTTTTGTGACCCTTTTGCATAATTTACCTCAATTTTTCTACAGTTCTGCACCATATCCGACTGTAATAGGGTCGCTGGATGTAGAATAATAGATTATTTCTTCAGAAAATAGTTGCAAAAAGGATTTATCAAGACACAGTTCCTATGCTTACAGTTTGCTTATGCTTTGCTTACGTTGAAAGGACCACACAATTTAAGCATTTTTCTACAGATACACACAAATATGACCCAAAGGGACACAGATTGGTTCCCTGGCTATATAATTGCACCTGTCAGTGAAGGTGAATCTAAAAATTTAAGGTGAAATCGTTTAATCAAAATCAGAAATAGAAAATTCTGATACTTTGTAAAAGTTACACTGTGAATTTTTGTGACCTTTTATCATATTTTACCTATATTTTTCTAAAGTTTTGCACCATATTCGACAGAAATAGATTCCCGGAAAGTTGAATAATACATTATTTCTTCAGAAAATAGTTGCAAAAAGGATTTATCAAGACACAGTTCCTTTGCTTACAGTTTGCTTAGGCTTTGCTTACGATGAAAACACCACACAATTTAAGCGTTTTTCTACAAATACACAAATATGACCCATAAGGACAATACTGTTTACCTGGCTGCAAAATAGTTCTGTTCGTGATCAGGAATCTAAATATTAAGGGCAAAATCGTTTAATCAAAATCAGAAATAGAACATTTTGATACTTTATAAAAGTAACATTGTGGATTTTCGTGACCCTTTTGTATATTTTACCTCAATTTTTCTACAGTTATGCACCATATTTGACTGAAATATGGTCCCTGGAAGTAGAATAATACATTATTTCATCAAACAATAGTTGCAAAAAGGGTTTATCAAGACACAGTTCCTTTGTTTACAGTTTGTTTACGCTCTGCTTATGCTTTGCTTACGTTGAAAACACCACACAATTTAAGCATTTTTCTAGAAATACACACAAATATAACCTATGGGAAAACAGACTGTTTACCTGGCTACAAAATAGTTCCTGTTAGTGATGAGGAATCTAAATATTAAGGGCAAAATCGTTTAATCAAAATCAGAAATAGAACATTCTGATACTTTATAAAAGTAACATAGTGGATTTTTGTGACCCTTTTGCATATTTTACCTCAATTTTTCAACAGTTCTGCACCAAATTCGACTGAAATAGTGTTCCTGGAAGTAGAATAATACATTATTTTTTTCAAAAAATAGTTGCAAAAAGGGTTTATCAAGACACAGTTCCTTTGCTTACAGTTTGCTTACGCTTTGCTTATGCTTTGCTTACGTTGAAAACACCACACAATTTAAGCATTTTTCTACAAATACACACAAATGTGGCACATAAGGACACAGACTGGTTCCCTGGCTATATAATTGCACCTGTCAGTGAAGATGAATCTAAAAATTAAGAGTAAAATTGTTTAATTCAAATCAGAAATAGAAAATTCTGATACTTTATAAAAGTAACATTGTGGATTTTTGTGATCCTATTGCATATTTTACCTCAATTTGTCTTAGATTTTGCACCATATTCAACAGAAATAGATTCCCGGGAAGTAGAATAATACATTATTTCTTCAGAAAAGAGTTGCAAAAGGGTTTATCAAGACACAGTTCCTTTGCTTATAGTTTGCTTATGCTTTGCTTATGCTTTGCTAACGTTGAAAACACATCAGAATTTAAGCATTTTTCTACAAATACACACAAATATGACCCATAGATACAATACTGTTTAGCTGGCTGCAAAATAGTTCCTGTTAGTGATCAGGAATCTAAATATTAAGGGCAAAATCGTTTAATCAAAATCAGAAATAGAACATTCTGATACTTTATAAAAGTAACATTGTGGATTTTTGTGACCCTTTTGCATAATTTACCTCAATTTTTCTACAGTTCTGCACCATATCCGACTGTAATAGGGTCGCTGGATGTAGAATAATAGATTATTTCTTCAGAAAATAGTTGCAAAAAGGATTTATCAAGACACAGTTCCTATGCTTACAGTTTGCTTATGCTTTGCTTACGTTGAAAAGACCACACAATTTAAGCATTTTTCTACAGATACACACAAATATGACCCAAAGGGACACAGATTGGTTCCCTGGCTATATAATTGCACCTGTCAGTGAAGGTGAATCTAAAAATTTAAGGTGAAATCGTTTAATCAAAATCAGAAATAGAAAATACTGATACTTTGTAAAAGTAACACTGTGAATTTTTGTGACCTTTTATCATATTCTACCTATATTTTTCTACAGTTTTGCACCATATTCGACAGAAATAGATTCCCGGAAAGTTGAATAATACATTATTTCTTCAGAAAATAGTTGCCAAAAGGATTTATCAAGACACAGTTCCTTTGCTTACAGTTTGCTTAGGCTTTGCTTACCATGAAAACACCACACAATTTAAGCGTTTTTCTACAAATACACACAAAAATGACCCTTAGGGCCACAGACTGTTTACCTGGCTACAAAATAGTTCCTGTTAGTGATCAGGAATCTAAATATTAAGGGCCAAATTGTTAAATCGAAAACAAAAATATATAAATCCGCTACTTTCCTTAAGTGACATTATAGATTTTTGTGACCCTTTTGCATATTTTACCTCAATTTTTCTACAGTTTTGCACCATATTCGACAGAAATAGGTTCCAGGAAAGTCGAATAATACATTATTTCTTCAGAAAATAGTTGCAAAAAGGATTTATCAAGACACAGTTCCTTTGCTTACAGTTTGCTTACGCTTTGCTTATGCTTTGCTTACGATGAAAACACCACACAATTTAACCATTTTTCTACAAATACACACAAATAGGACCCATAGGGACACAGACTGGTTCCCTGGCTATACAATTGCATCTGTCAGTGAAGGTGAATCTAAAAATAAAGGGTAAAATCGTTTAATCAAAATCAAAAATAGAAAATTCTGATACTTTATGAAATAACATTGTGGATTTCTGTGACCCTTTTGCATATTTTAACTCAATTTTTCTGGAGTTTTGCAGCATATTCGACAGAGACAGATTCCGGCGAAGTAGAATAATACATTATTTCTTCAGAAAATAGTTGCAAAAAGGATTTATCAAGACACAGTTCCTATGCTTACAGTTTGCTTCTGCTTTGCTTATGCTTTGCTTACGATGAAAACACCACACAATTTAAGCATTTTTCTACAAATGCACACAAATATGACCTATAGGGACACAGATTGGTTCCCTGGCTATATAATTGCACCAGTCAGTGAAGGCAAATCTAAAAATAAAGGGTAAAATCGTATAATCAAAATCAGAAATAGAAAATTCTGATTCTTTATAAAAGTAACATGGTGGATTTTTGTGACCCTTTTGCATATTTTACCTAAATTTTTCTACAGTTTTGCACCATATTCGACAGAAATAAATTCCCGGAAAGTCGAATAATACATTATTTCTTCAGAAAATAGTTGCAAAAAGGATTTATCAAGACACAGTTACTTTGCTTACAGTTTGCTTACGATTTGCTTATGCTTTGCTTACGGTGAAACACCACAAAATTTAAGCATTTTTCTACAAATACACACAAATATGACCCATATGGACCATAGACTGTTTACCTGGGTATATAATTGCACCTGTCAGTGAAGGTGAATCTATAAATTATGGGTGAAATTGTTTAATCAAAATCAGAAATAGAAAATTCGGATTCTTTATAAAAGTAACATTGTGGGTTTTTGTGACCCGTTTGCATATTTTACCTCCATTTTTCTACAGTTTTGCACCATATTCGACAGAAATAGGTTCCAGGAAAGTCGAATAATACATTATTTCTTCAGAAAATAGTTGCAAAAAGGATTTATCAAGACACAGTTCCTTTGCTTAGTTTGCTTACGCTTTGCTTATGCTTTGCTTACGGTGAAAACACCTCACAACTTAAGCATTTTTCTATAAATATATACGAATATGACCTATAGGGACACAGACTGGTTCCCTGGCTATACAATTGCATCTGTCAGTGAAGGTGAATCTAAAAATTAAGGGTAAAATCGTTTAATCAAAATAAAAAATAGAAAATTCTGATACTTTATGAAATAACATTGTGAATTTCTGTGACCCTTTTGCATATTTTAACTCAATTTTTCTGGAGTTTTGCAGCATATTCGACAGAGACGGATTCCGGCGAAGTAGAATAATACATTATTTCTTCAGAAAATAGTTGCAAAAAGGATTTATCAAGACACAGTTCCTATGCTTACAGTTTGCTTCTGCTTTGCTTATGCTTTGCTTACGATGAAAACACCACACAATTTAAGCATTTTTCTGCAAATGCACACAAATATGACCTATAGGGACACAGATTGGTTCTCTGGCTATATAATTGCACCTGTCAGTGAAGGCAAATCTAAAAATAAAGGGTAAAATCGTTTAATCAAAATCAGAAATAGAAAATTCTGATTCTTTATAAAAGTAACATGGTGGATTTTTGTGACCCTTTTGCATATTTTACCTAAATTTTTCTACAGTTTTGCACCATATTCGACAGAAATAGATTCCCGGAAAGTCGAATTATACATTATTTCTTCAGAAAATAGTTGCAAAAAGGATTTATCAAGACACAGTTACTTTGCTTACAGTTTGCTTACGATTTGCTTATCCTTTGCTTACGGTGAAACACCACAAAATTTAAGCATTTTTCTACAAATACACACAAATATGACCCATATGGACCATAGACTGTTTACCTGGGTATATAATTGCACCTGTCAGTGAAGTTGAATCTATAAATTATGGGTGAAATTGTTTAATCAAAATCAGAAATAGAAAATTCTGATTCTTTATAAAAGTAACATTGTGGGTTTTTGTGACCCGTTTGCATATTTTACCTCCATTTTTCTATAGTTTTGCACCATATTCGACAGAAAAAGATTCCCGGGAAGTAGAAAAATACATTATTTCTTCAGAAAAGAGTTGCCAAAAGGATTTATCAAGACACAGTTACTTTGCTTACAGTTTGCTTACGCTTTGCTTATGCTTTGCTTACGGTGAAAGCCCCTCACAATTAAAGCATTTTTCTACAAATACACAAAAATATGACCCATATGGACCACAGACTGTTTACCTGGCTATATAATTGCACCTGTCAGTGAAGGTGAATCTAAAAATTAAGAGTAAAATTTTTAATCAAAATCAGAAATAGAAAATTCTGATACTTTATAAAAGAAACATTGTGGATATTTGTGATCCTATTGCATATTTTACCTCAATTTGTCTTAGATTTTGCACCATATTCAACAGAAATAGATTCCCGGAAAGTTGAATAATACATTATTTCTTCAGAAAATAGTTGCCAAAAGGATTTATCAAGACAGTTACTTTGCTTACAGTTTGCTCATGCTTTGTTTACGATGAAAACACCACACAATTTAGGCATTTTTCAACAAATACACACAAATATAAGCCATAGGAACACAGACTGTTTACCTGGCCTACAAAATAGTTCCTGTAAGTGATCAGGAATCTAAATATTAAGGGCCAAATTGTAAAATCAAAACCAAAAATATATAAATCCGCTACTTTTTTAAAGTGACATTATAGATTTTTGTGACCATTTTGCATATTTTACCTCAATTTTTCTACAGTTTTGCATCATATTTGACAGAAATATGTTCCAGGAAAATCGAATTATACATTATTTCTTCAGAAAATAGTTGTAAAAAGGATTTATCAAGACACAGTTCCTTTGCTTAGTATGCTTACGCTTTGCTTATGCTTTGATTACGGTGAAAACACCACACAACTTAAGCATTTTTCTATAAATATATACGAATATGACCCATAGGGACACAGACTGGTTCCCTGGCTATACAATTGCACCTGTCAGTGAAGGTGAATCTAAAAATTTAGGGTAAAATCGTTTAATCAAAATCAAAAATAGAAAATTCTGATACTTTATGGAAGTAACATTGTGGATTTCTGTGACACTTTTGCATATTTTAACTCAATTTTTCTTGAGTTTTGCAGCATATTCGACAGAAATAGATTCCCGCGAAGTAAAATAATACATTATTTCTTCAGAAAATAGTTGCAAAAAGGATTTATCAAGACACAGTTCCTATGCTTACAGTTTGCTTATGCTTTGCTTATGTTTTGCTTACGATGAAAACACCACACAATTTAAGCATTTTTCTACAAATACACACAAATATGACCCATAGGGACACAGATTGGTTCCCTGGCTATATAATTGCACCTGTCAGTGAAGGTAAATCTAAAAATAAAGGGTAAAATCGTTTAAACAAATTCAGAAATAGAAAATTCTGATTCTTTATAAAAGTAACATTGTGGATTTTTATGACCCTTTTGCATATTTTACCTCCATTTTCCTACAGTTTTGCACCATATTCGACAGAAAAAGATTCCCAGGAAGTAGAATAATACATTATTTCTTCAGAAAAGAGTTGCAAAAAGGATTTATCAAGACACAGTTCCTTTGCTTATAGTTTGCTTATGCTTTGCTTATGCTTTGCTTACGTTGAAAACACAACACAATTTAAGCATTTTTCTACAAATACACACAAATATGACCCATAGGGACACAGACTGTTTACCTGGCTGCAAAATAGTTTCTGTTAGTGATCAGGAATCTAAATATTAAGGGCCAAATCGTTAAATCAAAACCAAAAATATATAAATCCGCTACTTTCTTAAAGTGACATTCTAGATTTTTGTGACCCTATTGTATATTTTGCCTCAATTTGTCTTAGATTTTGCACCATATTCAACAGAAATAGATTCTCGGGAAGTGGAATAATACATTATTTCTTCAGAAAAGAGTTGCAAAAAGATTTATCAAGACACAGTTCCTTTGCTTATAGTTTTCTTTTGCTTGGCTTATGCTTTGCTTACGTTGAAAACACCACACAACTTAAGCATTTTTCTATAAATATATACGAATATGACCCATAGGGACACAGACTGGTTCCCTGGCTATACAATTGCACCCGTCAGTGAAGATGAATCTAAAAATTAAGGGGAAAATCGTTTAATCAAAATCAGAAATAGAAAATTCTAATACTTTATGAAAGTAACATTGTGGATTTCTGTGACCCTTTTGCATATTTTAACTCAATTTTTCTTTGAGCTTTGCAGCATATTCGACAGAAATAGATTCCGGCGAAGTAGAATAATACATTATTTCTTCAGAAAAAAGGTGCAAAAAGGATTTATCAAGACACAGTTCCTATTCTTACAGTTTTCTTATGCTTTGCTTATGCTTTGCTTACGATGAAAACACCACACAATTTAAGCATTTTTCTACAAATACACACAAATATGACCCATAGGAACACAGATTGGTTCCCTGGCTATATAATTGCACCTGTCAGTGAATGTGAATCTAAAAATAGGAAATTAAAGCTGAAATCGTTCAATCAAAATCAGAAATAGAAAATTCTGATACTTTATAAAAGTAACATTGTGAATTTTTGTGAACCTTTCGCATATTGTATCTAAATTTTTCTACAGTTTTGCACCATATTCGACAGAAATAGATTCCCGGAAAGTTGAATAATACATTATTTCTTCAGAAAATAGTTGCCAAAAGGATTTATCAATACACAGTTACTTTGCTTACAGTTTGCTCATGCTTTGCTTACGATGAAAACACCACACAATTTAGTCATTTTTCTACAAATACACACAAATATGACCCAAAGGAACACAGACTGTTTACCTGGCTACAAAATAGTTCCTGTTAGTGATCAGGAATCTAAATATTAAGGGCAAAATTGTGAAATCAAAACCAAAAATATATAAATCCCCTGCTTTGCTTACGATGAGAACACCACACAATTTAAGCATTTTTCTACAAATACACACAAATATGACCCATAGGAACACAGACTGTTTACCTGGCTATATAATTGCACCTGTCAGTGAAAGTGAATCTATAAATTAAGGGTGAAATTGTTTAATCAAAATCAGAAATAGAAAATTCTGATTCTTTATAAAAGTAACATTGTGGATTTTTGTGACCCTTTTGCATATATTACCTCAATTTTTCTACAGTTCTGCACCATATTCGACTGAAATAGCGTCCCTGTAAGTAGAATAATACATTATTTCTTCAAAAAATAGTTGCAAAAAGGGTTTATCAAGACACAGTTCCTTTGCTTACAGTTTGCTTTCGCTTTGCTTATACTTTGCTTACGTTGAAAACACCACACAATTTAAGCATTTTTCTACAAATACACACAAATATGACCCATAGCAACACACACGGTTTACCTGGCTACAAAATAGTTCCTGTTAGTGATCAGGAATCTAAATATTAAGGGCAAAATTGTGAAATCAAAACCAAAAAATATATAAATCCGCTGCTTTGCTTACGATGAGAACACCACACAATTTAAGCATTTTTCTACAAATACACACAAATATGACCCATAGGAACACAGACTGTTTACCTGGCTATATAATTGCACCTGTCAGTGAAAGTGAATCTATAAATTAAGGGTGAAATTGTTTAATCAAAATCAGAAATAGAAATTTCTGATTCTTTATAAAAGTGACATTGTGGATTTTTGTGACCCTTTTGCATATTTGACCTCCATTTTTCTACAGTTTTGCGCCATATTCGACAGAAAAATATTCCCGGGAAGTAGAATAATACATTATTTCTTCCGAAAATAGTTGTAAAAAAGGATTTATCGAGACACAGTTACTTTGCTTATAGTTTGCTGATGCTTTGCTTATGTTTTACTTACGTTGAAAACACAACACAATTTAATCATTTTTTTACAAATACACACAAATATGACCCATAGGGACAATACTGTGTACCTGGCTGCAAAATAGTTCCTGGTAGTGATCAGGAATCTAAATATTAAGGGCAAAATCGTTTAATCAAAATCAGAAATAGAACATTCTGATACTTTATAAAAGTAACATTGTGGATTTTTGTGTCCCTTTTGCTTAATTTACCTCAATTTTTCTACAGTTCTGCACCATATCCGACTGTAATAGGGTCGCTGGATGTAGAATAATAGATTATTTCTTCAGAAAATAGTTGCAAAAAGGATTTATGAAGACACAGTTCCTATGCTTACAGTTTGCTTATGCTTGCTTACGTTGAAAAGACCACACAATTTAAGCATTTTTCTACAGATACACACAAATATGACCCAAAGGGACACAGATTGGTTCCCTGGCAATATAATTCCACCTGTCAGTGAAGGTGAATCTAAAAATTAAAGGTGAAATCGTTTAATCAAAATCAGAAATAGAAAATTCTGATACTTTGTAAAAGTAACACTGTGAATTTTTGTGACCTTTCATCATATTTTACCTATATTTTTCTACAGTTTTGCACCATATTCGACAGAAATAGATTCCCGGAAAGTTGAATAATACATTATTTCTTCAGAAAATAGTTGCCAAAAGGATTTATCAAGACACAGTTCCTTTGCTTACAGTTTGCTTATGCTTTGCTTACGTTGAAAACACCACACAATTTAAGCATTTTTCTACAAATACACACAAATGTGGCACATAAGGACACAGACTGGTTCCCTGGCTATATAATTGCACCTGTCAGTGAAGGTGAATCAAAAAATTAAGAGTAAAATTGTTTAATCAAAATCAGAAATAGAAAATTCTGATACTTTATAAAAGTAACATTGTGGATTTTTGTGATCCTATTGCATATTTTACCTCAATTTGTCTTAGATTTTGCATCATATTCAACAGAAATAGATTCCCGGGAAGTAGAATAATACATTATTTCTTCAGAAAAGAGTTGCAAAAGGGTTTATCAAGACACAGTTCCTTTGCTTATAGTTTGCTTATGCTTTGCTTATGCTTTGCTAACGTTGAAAACACATCAGAATTTAAGCATTTTTCTACAAATACACACAAATATGACCAATAGATACAATACTGTTTAGCTGGCTGCAAAATAGTTCCTGTTAGTGATCAGGAATCTAAATATTAAGGGCAAAATCGTTTAATCAAAATCAGAAATAGAACATTCTGATACTTTATAAAAGTAACATTGTGGATTTTTGTGACCCTTTTGCATAATTTACCTCAATTTTTCTACAGTTCTGCACCATATCCGACTGTAATAGGGTCGCTGGATGTAGAATAATACATTATTTCTTCAGAAAATAGTTGCAAAAAGGATTTATCAAGACACAGTTCCTTTGCTTACAGTTTGCTTACGCTTTGCTTATGCTTTGCTTACGATGAAAACACCACACAATTTAACCATTTTTCTACAAATACACACAAATAGGACCCATAGGGACACAGACTGGTTCCCTGGCTATACAATTGCATCTGTCAGTGAAGGTGAATCTAAAAATAAAGGGTAAAATCGTTTAATCAAAATCAAAAATAGAAAATTCTGATACTTTATGAAATAACATTGTGGATTTCTGTGACCCTTTTGCATATTTTAACTCAATTTTTCTGGAGTTTTGCAGCATATTCGACAGAGACAGATTCCGGCGAAGTAGAATAATACATTATTTCTTCAGAAAATAGTTGCAAAAAGGATTTATCAAGACACAGTTCCTATGCTTACAGTTTGCTTCTGCTTTGCTTATGCTTTGCTTACGATGAAAACACCACACAATTTAAGCATTTTTCTACAAATGCACACAAATATGACCTATAGGGACACAGATTGGTTCCCTGGCTATATAATTGCACCAGTCAGTGAAGGCAAATCTAAAAATAAAGGGTAAAATCGTATAATCAAAATCAGAAATAGAAAATTCTGATTCTTTATAAAAGTAACATGGTGGATTTTTGTGACCCTTTTGCATATTTTACCTAAATTTTTCTACAGTTTTGCACCATATTCGACAGAAATAAATTCCCGGAAAGTCGAATAATACATTATTTCTTCAGAAAATAGTTGCAAAAAGGATTTATCAAGACACAGTTACTTTGCTTACAGTTTGCTTACGATTTGCTTATGCTTTGCTTACGGTGAAACACCACAAAATTTAAGCATTTTTCTACAAATACACACAAATATGACCCATATGGACCATAGACTGTTTACCTGGGTATATAATTGCACCTGTCAGTGAAGGTGAATCTATAAATTATGGGTGAAATTGTTTAATCAAAATCAGAAATAGAAAATTCGGATTCTTTATAAAAGTAACATTGTGGGTTTTTGTGACCCGTTTGCATATTTTACCTCCATTTTTCTACAGTTTTGCACCATATTCGACAGAAATAGGTTCCAGGAAAGTCGAATAATACATTATTTCTTCAGAAAATAGTTGCAAAAAGGATTTATCAAGACACAGTTCCTTTGCTTAGTTTGCTTACGCTTTGCTTATGCTTTGCTTACGGTGAAAACACCTCACAACTTAAGCATTTTTCTATAAATATATACGAATATGACCTATAGGGACACAGACTGGTTCCCTGGCTATACAATTGCATCTGTCAGTGAAGGTGAATCTAAAAATTAAGGGTAAAATCGTTTAATCAAAATAAAAAATAGAAAATTCTGATACTTTATGAAATAACATTGTGAATTTCTGTGACCCTTTTGCATATTTTAACTCAATTTTTCTGGAGTTTTGCAGCATATTCGACAGAGACGGATTCCGGCGAAGTAGAATAATACATTATTTCTTCAGAAAATAGTTGCAAAAAGGATTTATCAAGACACAGTTCCTATGCTTACAGTTTGCTTATGCTTTGCTTACGATGAAAACACCACCCAATTTAAGCATTTCTCTGCAAATGCACACAAATATGACCTATAGGGACACAGATTGGTTCTCTGGCTATATAATTGCACCTGTCAGTGAAGGCAAATCTAAAAATAAAGGGTAAAATCGTTTAATCAAAATCAGAAATAGAAAATTCTGATTCTTTATAAAAGTAACATGGTGGATTTTTGTGACCCTTTTGCATATTTTACCTAAATTTTTCTACAGTTTTGCACCATATTCGACAGAAATAGATTCCCGGAAAGTCGAATTATACATTATTTCTTCAGAAAATAGTTGCAAAAAGGATTTATCAAGACACAGTTACTTTGCTTACAGTTTGCTTACGATTTGCTTATCCTTTGCTTACGGTGAAACACCACAAAATTTAAGCATTTTTCTACAAATACACACAAATATGACCCATATGGACCATAGACTGTTTACCTGGGTATATAATTGCACCTGTCAGTGAAGTTGAATCTATAAATTATGGGTGAAATTGTTTAATCAAAATCAGAAATAGAAAATTCTGATTCTTTATAAAAGTAACATTGTGGGTTTTTGTGACCCGTTTGCATATTTTACCTCCATTTTTCTATAGTTTTGCACCATATTCGACAGAAAAAGATTCCCGGGAAGTAGAAAAATATATTATTTCTTCAGAAAAGAGTTGCCAAAAGGATTTATCAAGACACAGTTACTTTGCTTACAGTTTGCTTACGCTTTGCTTATGCTTTGCTTACGGTGAAAGCCCCTCACAATTAAAGCATTTTTCTACAAATACACAAAAATATGACCCATATGGACCACAGACTGTTTACCTGGCTATATAATTGCACCTGTCAGTGAAGGTGAATCTAAAAATTAAGAGTAAAATTTTTAATCAAAATCAGAAATAGAAAATTCTGATACTTTATAAAAGTAACATTGTGGATATTTGTGATCCTATTGCATATTTTACCTCAATTTGTCTTAGATTTTGCACCATATTCAACAGAAATAGATTCCCGGGAAGTAGAATAATACATTATTTCTTCAGAAAAGAGTTGCAAAAGGATTTATCAAGACACAGTTCCATTGCTTATAGTTTGCTTATGCTTTGCTTATGCTTTGCTAACGTTAAAAACACATCAGAATTTAAGCATTTTTCTACAAATACACACAAATATGACCCATAGATACAATACTGTTTACCTGGCTGCAAAATAGTTCCTGGTAGTGATCAGGAATCTAAATATTAAGGGCAAAATCGTTTAATCAAAATCAGAAATAGAACATTCTGATACTTTATAAAAGTAACATTGTGGATTTTTGTGTCCCTTTTGCTTAATTTACCTCAATTTTTCTACAGTTCTGCACCATATCCGACTGTAATAGGGTCGCTGGATGTAGAATAATAGATTATTTCTTCAGAAAATAGTTGCAAAAAGGATTTATGAAGACACAGTTCCTATGCTTACAGTTTGCTTATGCTTTGCTTACGTTGAAAAGACCACACAATTTAAGCATTTTTCTACAGATACACACAAATATGACCCAAAGGGACACAGATTGGTTCCCTGGCAATATAATTCCACCTGTCAGTGAAGGTGAATCTAAAAATTAAAGGTGAAATCGTTTAATCAAAATCAGAAATAGAAAATTCTGATACTTTGTAAAAGTAACACTGTGAATTTTTGTGACCTTTCATCATATTTTACCTATATTTTTCTACAGTTTTGCACCATATTCGACAGAAATAGATTCCCGGAAAGTTGAATAATACATTATTTCTTCAGAAAATAGTTGCAAAAAGGATTTATCAAGACACAGTTCCTTTGCTTACAGTTTGCTTAGGCTTTGCTTACGATGAAAACACCACACAATTTAAGCGTTTTTCTACAAATACACAAATATGACCCATAAGGACAATACTGTTTACCTGGCTGCAAAATAGTTCTGTTCGTGATCAGGAATCTAAATATTAAGGGCAAAATCGTTTAATCAAAATCAGAAATAGAACATTTTGATACTTTATAAAAGTAACATTGTGGATTTTCGTGACCCTTTTGTATATTTTACCTCAATTTTTCTACAGTTATGCACCATATTTGACTGAAATATGGTCCCTGGAAGTAGAATAATACATTATTTCATCAAACAATAGTTGCAAAAAGGGTTTATCAAGACACAGTTCCTTTGTTTACAGTTTGTTTACGCTCTGCTTATGCTTTGCTTACGTTGAAAACACCACACAATTTAAGCATTTTTCTAGAAATACACACAAATATAACCTATGGGAAAACAGACTGTTTACCTGGCTACAAAATAGTTCCTGTTAGTGATGAGGAATCTAAATATTAAGGGCAAAATCGTTTAATCAAAATCAGAAATAGAACATTCTGATACTTTATAAAAGTAACATAGTGGATTTTTGTGACCCTTTTGCATATTTTACCTCAATTTTTCAACAGTTCTGCACCAAATTCGACTGAAATAGTGTTCCTGGAAGTAGAATAATACATTATTTTTTTCAAAAAATAGTTGCAAAAAGGGTTTATCAAGACACAGTTCCTTTGCTTACAGTTTGCTTACGCTTTGCTTATGCTTTGCTTACGTTGAAAACACCACACAATTTAAGCATTTTTCTACAAATACACACAAATGTGGCACATAAGGACACAGACTGGTTCCCTGGCTATATAATTGCACCTGTCAGTGAAGGTGAATCTAAAAATTAAGAGTAAAATTGTTTAATTCAAATCAGAAATAGAAAATTCTGATACTTTATAAAAGTAACATTGTGGATTTTTGTGATCCTATTGCATATTTTACCTCAATTTGTCTTAGATTTTGCACCATATTCAACAGAAATAGATTCCCGGGAAGTAGAATAATACATTATTTCTTCAGAAAAGAGTTGCCAAAAGGATTTATCAAGACACAGTTCCTTTGCTTACAGTTTGCTTAGGCTTTGCTTATGCTTTGCTAACGTTGAAAACACATCAGAATTTAAGCATTTTTCTACAAATACACACAAATATGACCCATAGATACAATACTGTTTAGCTGGCTGCAAAATAGTTCCTGTTAGTGATCAGGAATCTAAATATTAAGGGCAAAATCGTTTAATCAAAATCAGAAATAGAACATTCTGATACTTTATAAAAGTAACATTGTGGATTTTTGTGACCCTTTTGCATAATTTACCTCAATTTTTCTACAGTTCTGCACCATATCCGACTGTAATAGGGTCGCTGGATGTAGAATAATAGATTATTTCTTCAGAAAATAGTTGCAAAAAGGATTTATCAAGACACAGTTCCTATGCTTACAGTTTGCTTATGCTTTGCTTACGTTGAAAAGACCACACAATTTAAGCATTTTTCTACAGATACACACAAATATGACCCAAAGGGACACAGATTGGTTCCCTGGCTATATAATTGCACCTGTCAGTGAAGGTGAATCTAAAAATTTAAGGTGAAATCGTTTAATCAAAATCAGAAATAGAAAATACTGATACTTTGTAAAAGTAACACTGTGAATTTTTGTGACCTTTTATCATATTCTACCTATATTTTTCTACAGTTTTGCACCATATTCGACAGAAATAGATTCCCGGAAAGTTGAATAATACATTATTTCTTCAGAAAATAGTTGCCAAAAGGATTTATCAAGACACAGTTCCTTTGCTTACAGTTTGCTTAGGCTTTGCTTACCATGAAAACACCACACAATTTAAGCGTTTTTCTACAAATACACACAAAAATGACCCTTAGGGCCACAGACTGTTTACCTGGCTACAAAATAGTTCCTGTTAGTGATCAGGAATCTAAATATTAAGGGCCAAATTGTTAAATCGAAAACAAAAATATATAAATCCGCTACTTTCCTGAAGTGACATTATAGATTTTTGTGACCCTTTTGCATATTTTACCTCAATTTTTCTACAGTTTTGCACCATATTCGACAGAAATAGGTTCCAGGAAAGTCGAATAATACATTATTTCTTCAGAAAATAGTTGCAAAAAGGATTTATCAAGACACAGTTCCTATGCTTACAGTTTGCTTCTGCTTTGCTTATGCTTTGCTTACGATGAAAACACCACACAATTTAAGCATTTTTCTACAAATGCACACAAATATGACCTATAGGGACACAGATTGGTTCCCTGGCTATATAATTGCACCAGTCAGTGAAGGCAAATCTAAAAATAAAGGGTAAAATCGTATAATCAAAATCAGAAATAGAAAATTCTGATTCTTTATAAAAGTAACATGGTGGATTTTTGTGACCCTTTTGCATATTTTACCTAAATTTTTCTACAGTTTTGCACCATATTCGACAGAAATAAATTCCCGGAAAGTCGAATAATACATTATTTCTTCAGAAAATAGTTGCAAAAAGGATTTATCAAGACACAGTTACTTTGCTTACAGTTTGCTTACGATTTGCTTATGCTTTGCTTACGGTGAAACACCACAAAATTTAAGCATTTTTCTACAAATACACACAAATATGACCCATATGGACCATAGACTGTTTACCTGGGTATATAATTGCACCTGTCAGTGAAGGTGAATCTATAAATTATGGGTGAAATTGTTTAATCAAAATCAGAAATAGAAAATTCGGATTCTTTATAAAAGTAACATTGTGAGTTTTTGTGACCCGTTTGCATATTTTACCTCCATTTTTCTACAGTTTTGCACCATATTCGACAGAAATAGGTTCCAGGAAAGTCGAATAATACATTATTTCTTCAGAAAATAGTTGCAAAAAGGATTTATCAAGACACAGTTCCTTTGCTTAGTTTGCTTACGCTTTGCTTATGCTTTGCTTACGGTGAAAACACCTCACAACTTAAGCATTTTTCTATAAATATATACGAATATGACCTATAGGGACACAGACTGGTTCCCTGGCTATACAATTGCATCTGTCAGTGAAGGTGAATCTAAAAATTAAGGGTAAAATCGTTTAATCAAAATAAAAAATAGAAAATTCTGATACTTTATGAAATAACATTGTGAATTTCTGTGACCCTTTTGCATATTTTAACTCAATTTTTCTGGAGTTTTGCAGCATATTCGACAGAGACGGATTCCGGCGAAGTAGAATAATACATTATTTCTTCAGAAAATAGTTGCAAAAAGGATTTATCAAGACACAGTTCCTATGCTTACAGTTTGCTTCTGCTTTGCTTATGCTTTGCTTACGATGAAAACACCACACAATTTAAGCATTTTTCTGCAAATGCACACAAATATGACCTATAGGGACACAGATTGGTTCTCTGGCTATATAATTGCACCTGTCAGTGAAGGCAAATCTAAAAATAAAGGGTAAAATCGTTTAATCAAAATCAGAAATAGAAAATTCTGATTCTTTATAAAAGTAACATGGTGGATTTTTGTGACCCTTTTGCATATTTTACCTAAATTTTTCTACAGTTTTGCACCATATTCGACAGAAATAGATTCCCGGAAAGTCGAATTATACATTATTTCTTCAGAAAATAGTTGCAAAAAGGATTTATCAAGACACAGTTACTTTGCTTACAGTTTGCTTACGATTTGCTTATGCTTTGCTTACGGTGAAACACCACAAAATTTAAGCATTTTTCTACAAATACACACAAATATGACCCATATGGACCATAGACTGTTTACCTGGGTATATAATTGCACCTGTCAGTGAAGTTGAATCTATAAATTATGGGTGAAATTGTTTAATCAAAATCAGAAATAGAAAATTCTGATTCTTTATAAAAGTAACATTGTGGGTTTTTGTGACCCGTTTGCATATTTTACCTCCATTTTTCTATAGTTTTGCACCATATTCGACAGAAAAAGATTCCCGGGAAGTAGAAAAATACATTATTTCTTCAGAAAAGAGTTGCCAAAAGGATTTATCAAGACACAGTTACTTTGCTTACAGTTTGCTTACGCTTTGCTTATGCTTTGCTTACGGTGAAAGCCCCTCACAATTAAAGCATTTTTCTACAAATACACAAAAATATGACCCATATGGACCACAGACTGTTTACCTGGCTATATAATTGCACCTGTCAGTGAAGGTGAATCTAAAAATTAAGAGTAAAATTTTTAATCAAAATCAGAAATAGAAAATTCTGATACTTTATAAAAGTAACATTGTGGATATTTGTGATCCTATTGCATATTTTACCTCAATTTGTCTTAGATTTTGCACCATATTCAACAGAAATAGATTCCCGGGAAGTAGAATAATACATTATTTCTTCAGAAAAGAGTTGCAAAAGGATTTATCAAGACACAGTTCCATTGCTTATAGTTTGCTTATGCTTTGCTTATGCTTTGCTAACGTTAAAAACACATCAGAATTTAAGCATTTTTCTACAAATACACACAAATATGACCCATAGATACAATACTGTTTACCTGGCTGCAAAATAGTTCCTGGTAGTGATCAGGAATCTAAATATTAAGGGCAAAATCGTTTAATCAAAATCAGAAATAGAACATTCTGATACTTTATAAAAGTAACATTGTGGATTTTTGTGTCCCTTTTGCTTAATTTACCTCAATTTTTCTACAGTTCTGCACCATATCCGACTGTAATAGGGTCGCTGGATGTAGAATAATAGATTATTTCTTCAGAAAATAGTTGCAAAAAGGATTTATGAAGACACAGTTCCTATGCTTACAGTTTGCTTATGCTTTGCTTACGTTGAAAAGACCACACAATTTAAGCATTTTTCTACAGATACACACAAATATGACCCAAAGGGACACAGATTGGTTCCCTGGCAATATAATTCCACCTGTCAGTGAAGGTGAATCTAAAAATTAAAGGTGAAATCGTTTAATCAAAATCAGAAATAGAAAATTCTGATACTTTGTAAAAGTAACACTGTGAATTTTTGTGACCTTTCATCATATTTTACCTATATTTTTCTACAGTTTTGCACCATATTCGACAGAAATAGATTCCCGGAAAGTTGAATAATACATTATTTCTTCAGAAAATAGTTGCAAAAAGGATTTATCAAGACACAGTTCCTTTGCTTACAGTTTGCTTAGGCTTTGCTTACGATGAAAACACCACACAATTTAAGCGTTTTTCTACAAATACACAAATATGACCCATAAGGACAATACTGTTTACCTGGCTGCAAAATAGTTCTGTTCGTGATCAGGAATCTAAATATTAAGGGCAAAATCGTTTAATCAAAATCAGAAATAGAACATTTTGATACTTTATAAAAGTAACATTGTGGATTTTCGTGACCCTTTTGTATATTTTACCTCAATTTTTCTACAGTTATGCACCATATTTGACTGAAATATGGTCCCTGGAAGTAGAATAATACATTATTTCATCAAACAATAGTTGCAAAAAGGGTTTATCAAGACACAGTTCCTTTGTTTACAGTTTGTTTACGCTCTGCTTATGCTTTGCTTACGTTGAAAACACCACACAATTTAAGCATTTTTCTAGAAATACACACAAATATAACCTATGGGAAAACAGACTGTTTACCTGGCTACAAAATAGTTCCTGTTAGTGATGAGGAATCTAAATATTAAGGGCAAAATCGTTTAATCAAAATCAGAAATAGAACATTCTGATACTTTATAAAAGTAACATAGTGGATTTTTGTGACCCTTTTGCATATTTTACCTCAATTTTTCAACAGTTCTGCACCAAATTCGACTGAAATAGTGTTCCTGGAAGTAGAATAATACATTATTTTTTTCAAAAAATAGTTGCAAAAAGGGTTTATCAAGACACAGTTCCTTTGCTTACAGTTTGCTTACGCTTTGCTTATGCTTTGCTTACGTTGAAAACACCACACAATTTAAGCATTTTTCTACAAATACACACAAATGTGGCACATAAGGACACAGACTGGTTCCCTGGCTATATAATTGCACCTGTCAGTGAAGGTGAATCTAAAAATTAAGAGTAAAATTGTTTAATTCAAATCAGAAATAGAAAATTCTGATACTTTATAAAAGTAACATTGTGGATTTTTGTGATCCTATTGCATATTTTACCTCAATTTGTCTTAGATTTTGCACCATATTCAACAGAAATAGATTCCCGGGAAGTAGAATAATACATTATTTCTTCAGAAAAGAGTTGCCAAAAGGATTTATCAAGACACAGTTCCTTTGCTTACAGTTTGCTTAGGCTTTGCTTATGCTTTGCTAACGTTGAAAACACATCAGAATTTAAGCATTTTTCT
This sequence comes from Sipunculus nudus, assembly GCA_026874595.1. Lineage (NCBI taxonomy): Eukaryota > Metazoa > Annelida > Sipuncula > Golfingiida > Sipunculidae > Sipunculus > Sipunculus nudus. The sequence goes on from JAPPUL010000151.1 coordinate 441,801, forward strand.
ACAAATACACACAAATATGACCCATAGATACAATACTGTTTAGCTGGCTGCAAAATAGTTCCTGTTAGTGATCAGGAATCTAAATATTAAGGGCAAAATCGTTTAATCAAAATCAGAAATAGAACATTCTGATACTTTATAAAAGTAACATTGTGGATTTTTGTGACCCTTTTGCATAATTTACCTCAATTTTTCTACAGTTCTGCACCATATCCGACTGTAATAGGGTCGCTGGATGTAGAATAATAGATTATTTCTTCAGAAAATAGTTGCAAAAAGGATTTATCAAGACACAGTTCCTATGCTTACAGTTTGCTTATGCTTTGCTTACGTTGAAAAGACCACACAATTTAAGCATTTTTCTACAGATACACACAAATATGACCCAAAGGGACACAGATTGGTTCCCTGGCTATATAATTGCACCTGTCAGTGAAGGTGAATCTAAAAATTTAAGGTGAAATCGTTTAATCAAAATCAGAAATAGAAAATACTGATACTTTGTAAAAGTAACACTGTGAATTTTTGTGACCTTTTATCATATTCTACCTATATTTTTCTACAGTTTTGCACCATATTCGACAGAAATAGATTCCCGGAAAGTTGAATAATACATTATTTCTTCAGAAAATAGTTGCCAAAAGGATTTATCAAGACACAGTTCCTTTGCTTACAGTTTGCTTAGGCTTTGCTTACCATGAAAACACCACACAATTTAAGCGTTTTTCTACAAATACACACAAAAATGACCCTTAGGGCCACAGACTGTTTACCTGGCTACAAAATAGTTCCTGTTAGTGATCAGGAATCTAAATATTAAGGGCCAAATTGTTAAATCGAAAACAAAAATATATAAATCCGCTACTTTCCTGAAGTGACATTATAGATTTTTGTGACCCTTTTGCATATTTTACCTCAATTTTTCTACAGTTTTGCACCATATTCGACAGAAATAGGTTCCAGGAAAGTCGAATAATACATTATTTCTTCAGAAAATAGTTGCAAAAAGGATTTATCAAGACACAGTTCCTATGCTTACAGTTTGCTTCTGCTTTGCTTATGCTTTGCTTACGATGAAAACACCACACAATTTAAGCATTTTTCTACAAATGCACACAAATATGACCTATAGGGACACAGATTGGTTCCCTGGCTATATAATTGCACCAGTCAGTGAAGGCAAATCTAAAAATAAAGGGTAAAATCGTATAATCAAAATCAGAAATAGAAAATTCTGATTCTTTATAAAAGTAACATGGTGGATTTTTGTGACCCTTTTGCATATTTTACCTAAATTTTTCTACAGTTTTGCACCATATTCGACAGAAATAAATTCCCGGAAAGTCGAATAATACATTATTTCTTCAGAAAATAGTTGCAAAAAGGATTTATCAAGACACAGTTACTTTGCTTACAGTTTGCTTACGATTTGCTTATGCTTTGCTTACGGTGAAACACCACAAAATTTAAGCATTTTTCTACAAATACACACAAATATGACCCATATGGACCATAGACTGTTTACCTGGGTATATAATTGCACCTGTCAGTGAAGGTGAATCTATAAATTATGGGTGAAATTGTTTAATCAAAATCAGAAATAGAAAATTCGGATTCTTTATAAAAGTAACATTGTGAGTTTTTGTGACCCGTTTGCATATTTTACCTCCATTTTTCTACAGTTTTGCACCATATTCGACAGAAATAGGTTCCAGGAAAGTCGAATAATACATTATTTCTTCAGAAAATAGTTGCAAAAAGGATTTATCAAGACACAGTTCCTTTGCTTAGTTTGCTTACGCTTTGCTTATGCTTTGCTTACGGTGAAAACACCTCACAACTTAAGCATTTTTCTATAAATATATACGAATATGACCTATAGGGACACAGACTGGTTCCCTGGCTATACAATTGCATCTGTCAGTGAAGGTGAATCTAAAAATTAAGGGTAAAATCGTTTAATCAAAATAAAAAATAGAAAATTCTGATACTTTATGAAATAACATTGTGAATTTCTGTGACCCTTTTGCATATTTTAACTCAATTTTTCTGGAGTTTTGCAGCATATTCGACAGAGACGGATTCCGGCGAAGTAGAATAATACATTATTTCTTCAGAAAATAGTTGCAAAAAGGATTTATCAAGACACAGTTCCTATGCTTACAGTTTGCTTCTGCTTTGCTTATGCTTTGCTTACGATGAAAACACCACACAATTTAAGCATTTTTCTGCAAATGCACACAAATATGACCTATAGGGACACAGATTGGTTCTCTGGCTATATAATTGCACCTGTCAGTGAAGGCAAATCTAAAAATAAAGGGTAAAATCGTTTAATCAAAATCAGAAATAGAAAATTCTGATTCTTTATAAAAGTAACATGGTGGATTTTTGTGACCCTTTTGCATATTTTACCTAAATTTTTCTACAGTTTTGCACCATATTCGACAGAAATAGATTCCCGGAAAGTCGAATTATACATTATTTCTTCAGAAAATAGTTGCAAAAAGGATTTATCAAGACACAGTTACTTTGCTTACAGTTTGCTTACGATTTGCTTATGCTTTGCTTACGGTGAAACACCACAAAATTTAAGCATTTTTCTACAAATACACACAAATATGACCCATATGGACCATAGACTGTTTACCTGGGTATATAATTGCACCTGTCAGTGAAGTTGAATCTATAAATTATGGGTGAAATTGTTTAATCAAAATCAGAAATAGAAAATTCTGATTCTTTATAAAAGTAACATTGTGGGTTTTTGTGACCCGTTTGCATATTTTACCTCCATTTTTCTATAGTTTTGCACCATATTCGACAGAAAAAGATTCCCGGGAAGTAGAAAAATACATTATTTCTTCAGAAAAGAGTTGCCAAAAGGATTTATCAAGACACAGTTACTTTGCTTACAGTTTGCTTACGCTTTGCTTATGCTTTGCTTACGGTGAAAGCCCCTCACAATTAAAGCATTTTTCTACAAATACACAAAAATATGACCCATATGGACCACAGACTGTTTACCTGGCTATATAATTGCACCTGTCAGTGAAGGTGAATCTAAAAATTAAGAGTAAAATTTTTAATCAAAATCAGAAATAGAAAATTCTGATACTTTATAAAAGTAACATTGTGGATATTTGTGATCCTATTGCATATTTTACCTCAATTTGTCTTAGATTTTGCACCATATTCAACAGAAATAGATTCCCGGGAAGTAGAATAATACATTATTTCTTCAGAAAAGAGTTGCAAAAGGATTTATCAAGACACAGTTCCATTGCTTATAGTTTGCTTATGCTTTGCTTATGCTTTGCTAACGTTAAAAACACATCAGAATTTAAGCATTTTTCTACAAATACACACAAATATGACCCATAGATACAATACTGTTTACCTGGCTGCAAAATAGTTCCTGGTAGTGATCAGGAATCTAAATATTAAGGGCAAAATCGTTTAATCAAAATCAGAAATAGAACATTCTGATACTTTATAAAAGTAACATTGTGGATTTTTGTGTCCCTTTTGCTTAATTTACCTCAATTTTTCTACAGTTCTGCACCATATCCGACTGTAATAGGGTCGCTGGATGTAGAATAATAGATTATTTCTTCAGAAAATAGTTGCAAAAAGGATTTATGAAGACACAGTTCCTATGCTTACAGTTTGCTTATGCTTTGCTTACGTTGAAAAGACCACACAATTTAAGCATTTTTCTACAGATACACACAAATATGACCCAAAGGGACACAGATTGGTTCCCTGGCAATATAATTCCACCTGTCAGTGAAGGTGAATCTAAAAATTAAAGGTGAAATCGTTTAATCAAAATCAGAAATAGAAAATTCTGATACTTTGTAAAAGTAACACTGTGAATTTTTGTGACCTTTCATCATATTTTACCTATATTTTTCTACAGTTTTGCACCATATTCGACAGAAATAGATTCCCGGAAAGTTGAATAATACATTATTTCTTCAGAAAATAGTTGCCAAAAGGATTTATCAAGACACAGTTCCTTTGCTTACAGTTTGCTTATGCTTTGCTTACGTTGAAAACACTACACAATTTAAGCATTTTTCTACAAATACACACAAATGTGGCACATAAGGACACAGACTGGTTCCCTGGCTATATAATTGCACCTGTCAGTGAAGGTGAATCTAAAAATTAAGAGTAAAATTGTTTAATCAAAATCAGAAATAGAAAATTCTGATACTTTATAAAAGTAACATTGTGGATTTTTGTGATCCTATTGCATATTTTACCTCAATTTGTCTTAGATTTTGCACCATATTCAACAGAAATAGATTCCCGGGAAGGAGAATAATACATTATTTCTTCAGAAAAGAGTTGCAAAAGGGTTTATCAAGACACAGTTCCTTTGCTTATAGTTTGCTTATGCTTTGCTTATGCTTTGCTAACGTTGAAAACACATCAGAATTTAAGCATTTTTCTACAAATACACACAAATATGACCCATAGATACAATACTGTTTAGCTGGCTGCAAAATAGTTCCTGTTAGTGATCAGGAATCTAAATATTAAGGGCAAAATCGTTTAATCAAAATCAGAAATAGAACATTCTGATACTTTATAAAAGTAACATTGTGGATTTTTGTGACCCTTTTGCATAATTTACCTCAATTTTTCTACAGTTCTGCACCATATCCGACTGTAATAGGGTCGCTGGATGTAGAATAATAGATTATTTCTTCAGAAAATAGTTGCAAAAAGGATTTATCAAGACACAGTTCCTATGCTTACAGTTTGCTTATGCTTTGCTTACGTTGAAAGGACCACACAATTTAAGCATTTTTCTACAAATACACACAAATATGACCCAAAGGGACACAGATTGGTTCCCTGGCTATATAATTGCACCTGTCAGTGAAGGTGAATCTAAAAATTTAAGGTGAAATCGTTTAATCAAAATCAGAAATAGAAAATTCTGATACTTTGTAAAAGTTACACTGTGAATTTTTGTGACCTTTTATCATATTTTACCTATATTTTTCTAAAGTTTTGCACCATATTCGACAGAAATAGATTCCCGGAAAGTTGAATAATACATTATTTCTTCAGAAAATAGTTGCCAAAAGGATTTATCAAGACACAGTTCCTTTGCTTACAGTTTGCTTAGGCTTTGCTTACGATGAAAACACCACACAATTTAAGCGTTTTTCTACAAATACACAAATATGACCCATAAGGACAATACTGTTTACCTGGCTGCAAAATAGTTCTGTTCGTGATCAGGAATCTAAATATTAAGGGCAAAATCGTTTAATCAAAATCAGAAATAGAACATTTTGATACTTTATAAAAGTAACATTGTGGATTTTCGTGACCCTTTTGTATATTTTACCTCAATTTTTCTACAGTTATGCACCATATTTGACTGAAATATGGTCCCTGGAAGTAGAATAATACATTATTTCATCAAACAATAGTTGCAAAAAGGGTTTATCAAGACACAGTTCCTTTGTTTACAGTTTGTTTACGCTCTGCTTATGCTTTGCTTACGTTGAAAACACCACACAATTTAAGCATTTTTCTAGAAATACACACAAATATAACCTATGGGAAAACAGACTGTTTACCTGGCTACAAAATAGTTCCTGTTAGTGATGAGGAATCTAAATATTAAGGGCAAAATCGTTTAATCAAAATCAGAAATAGAACATTCTGATACTTTATAAAAGTAACATTGTGGATTTTTGTGACCCTTTTGCATAATTTACCTCAATTTTTCTACAGTTCTGCACCATATCCGACTGTAATAGGGTCGCTGGATGTAGAATAATAGATTATTTCTTCAGAAAATAGTTGCAAAAAGGATTTATGAAGACACAGTTCCTATGCTTACAGTTTGCTTATGCTTTGCTTACGTTGAAAAGACCACACAATTTAAGCATTTTTCTACAGATACACACAAATATGACCCAAAGGGACACAGATTGGTTCCCTGGCTATATAATTGCACAGAAATAGATTCCCGGAAAGTTGAATAATACATTATTTCTTCAGAAAATAGTTGCCAAAAGGATTTATCAAGACACAGTTCCTTTGCTTACAGTTTGCTTAGGCTTTGCTTACCATGAAAACACCACACAATTTAAGCGTTTTTCTACAAATACACACAAAAATGACCCTTAGGGCCACAGACTGTTTACCTGGCTACAAAATAGTTCCTGTTAGTGATCAGGAATCTAAATATTAAGGGCCAAATTGTTAAATCGAAAACAAAAATATATAAATCCGCTACTTTCCTTAAGTGACATTATAGATTTTTGTGACCCTTTTGCATATTTTACCTCAATTTTTCTACAGTTTTGCACCATATTCGACAGAAATAGGTTCCAGGAAAGTCGAATAATACATTATTTCTTCAGAAAATAGTTGCAAAAAGGATTTATCAAGACACAGTTCCTTTGCTTACAGTTTGCTTACGCTTTGCTTATGCTTTGCTTACGATGAAAACACCACACAATTTAACCATTTTTCTACAAATACACACAAATAGGACCCATAGGGACACAGACTGGTTCCCTGGCTATACAATTGCATCTGTCAGTGAAGGTGAATCTAAAAATAAAGGGTAAAATCGTTTAATCAAAATCAAAAATAGAAAATTCTGATACTTTATGAAATAACATTGTGGATTTCTGTGACCCTTTTGCATATTTTAACTCAATTTTTCTGGAGTTTTGCAGCATATTCGACAGAGACAGATTCCGGCGAAGTAGAATAATACATTATTTCTTCAGAAAATAGTTGCAAAAAGGATTTATCAAGACACAGTTCCTATGCTTACAGTTTGCTTCTGCTTTGCTTATGCTTTGCTTACGATGAAAACACCACACAATTTAAGCATTTTTCTACAAATGCACACAAATATGACCTATAGGGACACAGATTGGTTCCCTGGCTATATAATTGCACCAGTCAGTGAAGGCAAATCTAAAAATAAAGGGTAAAATCGTATAATCAAAATCAGAAATAGAAAATTCTGATTCTTTATAAAAGTAACATGGTGGATTTTTGTGACCCTTTTGCATATTTTACCTAAATTTTTCTACAGTTTTGCACCATATTCGACAGAAATAGATTCCCGGAAAGTCGAATAATACATTATTTCTTCAGAAAATAGTTGCAAAAAGGATTTATCAAGACACAGTTACTTTGCTTACAGTTTGCTTACGATTTGCTTATGCTTTGCTTACGGTGAAACACCACAAAATTTAAGCATTTTTCTACAAATACACACAAATATGACCCATATGGACCATAGACTGTTTACCTGGTTATATAATTGCACCTGTCAGTGAAGGTGAATCTATAAATTATGGGTGAAATTGTTTAATCAAAATCAGAAATAGAAAATTCGGATTCTTTATAAAAGTAACATTGTGGGTTTTTGTGACCCGTTTGCATATTTTACCTCCATTTTTCTACAGTTTTGCACCATATTCGACAGAAATAGGTTCCAGGAAAGTCGAATAATACATTATTTCTTCAGAAAATAGTTGCAAAAAGGATTTATCAAGACACAGTTCCTTTGCTTAGTTTGCTTACGCTTTGCTTATGCTTTGCTTACGGTGAAAACACCTCACAACTTAAGCATTTTTCTATAAATATATACGAATATGACCTATAGGGACACAGACTGGTTCCCTGGCTATACAATTGCATCTGTCAGTGAAGGTGAATCTAAAAATTAAGGGTAAAATCGTTTAATCAAAATAAAAAATAGAAAATTCTGATACTTTATGAAATAACATTGTGAATTTCTGTGACCCTTTTGCATATTTTAACTCAATTTTTCTGGAGTTTTGCAGCATATTCGACAGAGACGGATTCCGGCGAAGTAGAATAATACATTATTTCTTCAGAAAATAGTTGCAAAAAGGATTTATCAAGACACAGTTCCTATGCTTACAGTTTGCTTCTGCTTTGCTTATGCTTTGCTTACGATGAAAACACCACACAATTTAAGCATTTTTCTGCAAATGCACACAAATATGACCTATAGGGACACAGATTGGTTCTCTGGCTATATAATTGCACCTGTCAGTGAAGGCAAATCTAAAAATAAAGGGTAAAATCGTTTAATCAAAATCAGAAATAGAAAATTCTGATTCTTTATAAAAGTAACATTGTGGATTTTTATGACCCTTTTGCATATTTTACCTCCATTTTCCTACAGTTTTGCACCATATTCGACAGAAAAAGATTCCCAGGAAGTAGAATAATACATTATTTCTTCAGAAAAGAGTTGCAAAAAGGATTTATCAAGACACAGTTCCTTTGCTTATAGTTTGCTTATGCTTTGCTTATGCTTTGCTTACGTTGAAAACACAACACAATTTAAGCATTTTTCTACAAATACACACAAATATGACCCATAGGGACACAGACTGTTTACCTGGCTGCAAAATAGTTTCTGTTAGTGATCAGGAATCTAAATATTAAGGGCCAAATCGTTAAATCAAAACCAAAAATATATAAATCCGCTACTTTCTTAAAGTGACATTCTAGATTTTTGTGACCCTATTGTATATTTTGCCTCAATTTGTCTTAGATTTTGCACCATATTCAACAGAAATAGATTCTCGGGAAGTGGAATAATACATTATTTCTTCAGAAAAGAGTTGCAAAAAGATTTATCAAGACACAGTTCCTTTGCTTATAGTTTGCTTTTGCTTGGCTTATGCTTTGCTTACGTTGAAAACACCACACAACTTAAGCATTTTTCTATAAATATATACGAATATGACCCATAGGGACACAGACTGGTTCCCTGGCTATACAATTGCACCCGTCAGTGAAGATGAATCTAAAAATTAAGGGGAAAATCGTTTAATCAAAATCAGAAATAGAAAATTCTAATACTTTATGAAAGTAACATTGTGGATTTCTGTGACCCTTTTGCATATTTTAACTCAATTTTTCTTTGAGCTTTGCAGCATATTCGACAGAAATAGATTCCGGCGAAGTAGAATAATACATTATTTCTTCAGAAAAAAGGTGCAAAAAGGATTTATCAAGACACAGTTCCTATTCTTACAGTTTTCTTATGCTTTGCTTATGCTTTGCTTACGATGAAAACACCACACAATTTATGCATTTTTCTACAAATACACACAAATATGACCCATAGGAACACAGATTGGTTCCCTGGCTATATAATTGCACCTGTCAGTGAATGTGAATCTAAAAATACGAAATTAAAGCTGAAATCGTTCAATCAAAATCAGAAATAGAAAATTCTGACACTTTATAAAAGTAACATTGTGAATTTTTGTGAACCTTTCGCATATTGTATCTAAATTTTTCTACAGTTTTGCACCATATTCGACAGAAATAGATTCCCGGAAAGTTGAATAATACATTATTTCTTCAGAAAATAGTTGCCAAAAGGATTTATCAATACACAGTTACTTTGCTTACAGTTTGCTTATGCTTTGCTTACGATGAAAACACCACACAATTTAGGCATTTTTCTACAAATACACACAAATATGACCCATAGGGACACATACTGTTTACCTGGCTACAAAATAGTTCCTGTTAGTGATAAGATATCTAAATATTAAGGGCAAAATCGTTTAATCAAAATCAGAAATAGAACATTCTGATACTTTATAAAAGTAACATTGTGGATTTTTGTGACCCTTTTGCATATTTTACCTCAATTTTTCAACAGTTCTGCACCATATTCAACTGAAATAGAGTCCCGGGAAGTGGAATAATACATTATTTCTTCAGAAAACTGCGCTTTTCCACAATGTTACTTTTATAAAGAATCAGAATTTTCTATTTCTGATTTTGATGAAACAAATTTTACTCTTAATTTTTAGATTCACCTTCACTGACAGGTGCAATTATATAGCCAGGTAAACAGTCTATGGTCCATATGGGTCTTATTTTTGTGTATTTGTAGAAAAATGCTTAAATTGTGTGGTGTTTTCAACGTAAACAAAGCATAAGCAAAGCGTAGGCAAACTGTAAGCAAAGGAACTGTGTCTTGATAAACCCTTTTTGCAACTATTTTCTGAAGAAATAATGTATTATTCTAATTCAAGGGACCCTATTTCAGTCGAATATGGTGCAGAACTGTAGAAAAATTGAGGTAAATTGTGCAAAAGGGTCACAAAAATCCACAATGTTACTTTTATAAAGTATCAGAATGTTCTATTTCTGATTTTGATTCAACGATTTTCCCCTTAATATTTAGATTCCTGATCACTAACAGGAACTATTTTGAAGCCAGGTAAACAGTATTGTATCTATGGGTCATATTTGTGTGTATTTGTAGAAAAATGCTTAAATTCTCTTGTGTTTTCAACGTAAAAAAAGCATAAGCAAACTATAAGCAAAGGAACTGTGTCTTGATAAATCCTTTTGCAACTCTTTTCTGAAGAAAAAATGTATTATTCTACTTCCCGGGAATCTATTTCTGTTGAATATGGTGCAAAATCTAAGACAAATTGAGGCAAAATATGCAATAGGATCACAAAAATCCACAATGTTACTTTTATAATATATCAGAATTTTCTATTTCTGATTTTGATTAAACAATTTTACTTTTAATTTTTAGATTCACCTTCACTGACAGGTGCAGTTATATGGCAAGGGAACCAATCTGTGTCCTTATGTGTCACATTTGTGTGTATTTGTAGAAAAAAGATTAAATTGTGTGGTGTTTTCAAAGTAAGCAAAGCATAAGCAAAGCGTAAGCAAACTGTAAGCAAAGGAACTGTGTCTTGATAAACCCTTTTTGCCACTATTTTTTGAAGAAATAATGTATTATTCTACTTCCAGGGACACTATTTCAGTCGAATATGGTGCAGAACTGTTGAAAAAATTGAGGTAAAATATGCAAAAGGGTCACAAAAATCCACCATGTTACTTTTATAAAGTATCAGAATTTTCTATTTCTGATTTTGATTAAAAATGTTACTCTTAATTTTTAGATTCACCTTCACTGACAGGTGCAATTATATAGCCAGGTAAACAGTCTGTGGTCCATATGGGTCATATTTTTGTGTATTTGTAGAAAAATCCTTAAATTGTGTGGGGTTTTCACAGTAAGCAAAGCATAAGCAAAGCGTAAGCAAACTGTAAGCAAAGTAACTCAGTCTATATAAATCCTTTTTGCAACTCTTTTCTGAAGAAATAATGTATTATTCGACTTTCCGGGAATCTATTTCTGTCGAATATGGTGCAAAACTGCAGAAAAATTTAGGAAAAATATGCAAAAGGGTCACGAAAATCCACCATGTTACTTTCATAAAGTATCAGAATGTTCCATTTCTGCTTTTGATTCAACGATTTTGCCCTTAATATTTAGATTCCTGATCACTAACAGGAACTGTTTTGAAGCGAGGTAAACAGTATTGTATCTATGGGTCATATTTGTGTGTATTTGTAGAAAAATGCTTAAATTCTCTTGTGTTTTCAACGTAAGCAAAGCATAAGCAAACTATAAGCAAAGGAACTGTGTCTTGATAAATCCTTTTTGGAACTATTTTCTGAAGAAATAATGTATTATTCTACTTCCCGGGAATCCATTTCTGTTGAATATGGTGCAAAATCTAAGACAAATTGAGGTAAAATATGCAATAGGATCACTAAAATCCACAATGTTACTTTTATAAAGTATCAGAATTTTCTATTTCTGATTTTGATTAAGCAATTTTACTCTTAATTTTTAGATTCACCTTCACTGACAGGTGCAATTATATAGCCAGGGAACCAATCTGTGTCCTTATGTGTCACATTTGTGTGTATTTCTACAAAAATGCTTAAATTGTGTGGTGTTTTCAATGTAAGCAAAGCATAAGCAAAGCGAAAGCAAACTGTGAGCAAAGTAACTGTGTCTTGATAAACCCTTTTTGCAACTATTTTTGAAGAAATAATGTATTATTCTACTTCCAGGGACACTATTTCAGGCGAATATGGTGCAGAACTGTTGAAAAATTGAGGTAAAATATGCAAAAGGGTCACAAAAATCCACTATGTTACTTTTATAAATTATCAGAATGTTCTATTTCTGATTTTGATTAAACGATTTTGCCCTTAATATTTAGATTCCTGATCACTAACAGGAACTATTTTGTAGCCAGGTAAACAGTCTGTTTTCCCATAGGTTATATTTGTGTGTATTTGTAGAAAAATGCTTAAATTGTGTGGTGTTTTCAACGTAAGCAAAGCATAAGCAAAGCGTAAACAAACTGTAAACAAAGGAACTGTGTCTTGATAAACCCTTTTTGCAACTATTGTTTGATGAAATAATGTATTATTCTACTTCCAGGGACCCTATTTCAGTCGAATATGGTGCAAAACTGAAGAAAAATTGAGGTAAAATGCAAAAGGCTCACAAAAATCCACAATGTTACTTTTATAAATTATCAGAATGTTCTATTTCTGATTTTGATTAAACGATTTTGCCCTTAATATTTAGATTCCTGATCACGAACAGAATTATTTTGCAGCCAGGTAAACAGTATTGTCCCTATGGGTCATATTTGTGGGTATTTGTAGAAAAACGCTTAAATTGTGTGGTGTTTTCATCGTAAGCAAAGCCTAAGCAAACTGTAAGCAAAAGAACTGTGTCTTGATAAATCCTTTTGGCAACTATTTTTGAAGAAATAATGTATTATTCAACTTTCCGGGAATCTATTTCTGTCGAATATGGTGCAAAACTGTAGAAAAATATAGGTAAAATATGATGAAAGGTCACAAAAATTCACAGTGTTACTTTTACAAAGTATCAGAATTTTCTATTTCTGATTTTGATTAAACGATTTCACCTTTAATTTTTAGATTCACCTTCACTGACAGGTGGAATTATATTGCCAGGGAACCAATCTGTGTCCCTTTGGGTCATATTTGTGTGTATCTGTAGAAAAATGCTTAAATTGTGTGGTCTTTTCAACGTAAGCAAAGCATAAGCAAACTGTAAGCATAGCAACTGTGTCTTCATAAATCCTTTTTGCAACTATTTTCTGAAGAAATAATCTATTATTCTACATCCAGCGACCCTATTACAGTCGGATATGGTGCAGAACTGTAGAAAAATTGAGGTAAATTAAGCAAAAGGGACACAAAAATCCACAATGTTACTTTTATAAAGTATCAGAATGTTCTATTTCTGATTTTGATTAAACGATTTTGCCCTTAATATTTAGATTCCTGATCACTACCAGGAACTATTTTGCAGCCAGGTAAACAGTATTGTATCTATGGGTCATATTTGTGTGTATTTGTAGAAAAATGCTTAAATTCTGATGTGTTTTTAACGTTAGCAAAGCATAAGCAAAGCATAAGCAAACTATAAGCAAAGGAACTGTGTCTTGATAAATCCTTTTGCAACTCTTTTCTGAAGAAATAATGTATTATTCTACTTCCCGGGAATCTATTTCTGTTGAATATGGTGCAAAATCTAAGACAAATTGAGGTAAAATATGCAATAGGATCACAAATATCCACAATGTTACTTTTATAAAGTATCAGAATTTTCTATTTCTGATTTTGATTAAAAATTTTACTCTTAATTTTTAGATTCACCTTCACTGACAGGTGCAATTATATAGCCAGGTAAACAGTCTGTGGTCCATATGGGTCATATTTTTGTGTATTTGTAGAAAAATGCTTTAATTGTGAGGGGCTTTCACCGTAAGCAAAGCATAAGCAAAGCGTAAGCAAACTGTAAGCAAAGTAACTGTGTCTTGATAAATCCTTTTGGCAACTCTTTTCTGAAGAAATAATGTATTTTTCTACTTCCCGGGAATCTTTTTCTGTCGAATATGGTGCAAAACTATAGAAAAATGGAGGTAAAATATGCAAACGGGTCACAAAAACCCACAATGTTACTTTTATAAAGAATCAGAATTTTCTATTTCTGATTTTGATTAAACAATTTCACCCATAATTTATAGATTCAACTTCACTGACAGGTGCAATTATATACCCAGGTAAACAGTCTATGGTCCATATGGGTCATATTTGTGTGTATTTGTAGAAAAATGCTTAAATTTTGTGGTGTTTCACCGTAAGCAAAGCATAAGCAAATCGTAAGCAAACTGTAAGCAAAGTAACTGTGTCTTGATAAATCCTTTTTGCAACTATTTTCTGAAGAAATAATGTATAATTCGACTTTCCGGGAATCTATTTCTGTCGAATATGGTGCAAAACTGTAGAAAAATTTAGGTAAAATATGCAAAAGGGTCACAAAAATCCACCATGTTACTTTTATATAGAATCAGAATTTTCTATTTCTGATTTTGATTAAACGATTTTACCCTTTATTTTTAGATTTGCCTTCACTGACAGGTGCAATTATATAGCCAAAAACCAATCTGTGTCCCTATAGGTCATATTTGTGTGCATTTGCAGAAAAATGCTTAAATTGTGTGGTGTTTTCATCGTAAGCAAAGCATAAGCAAAGCAGAAGCAAACTGTAAGCATAGGAACTGTGTCTTGATAAATCCTTTTTGCAACTATTTTCTGAAGAAATAATGTATTATTCTACTTCGCCGGAATCCGTCTCTGTCGAATATGCTGCAAAACTCCAGAAAAATTGAGTTAAAATATGCAAAAGGGTCACAGAAATTCACAATGTTATTTCATAAAGTATCAGAATTTTCTATTTTTTATTTTGATTAAACGATTTTACCCTTAATTTTTAGATTCATCTTCACTGACAGATGCAATTGTATAGCCAGGGAACCAGTCTGTGTCCCTATAGGTCATATTCGTATATATTTATAGAAAAATGCTTAAGTTGTGAGGTGTTTTCACCGTAAGCAAAGCATAAGCAAAGCGTAAGCAAACTAAGCAAAGGAACTGTGTCTTGATAAATCCTTTTTGCAACTATTTTCTGAAGAAATAATGTATTATTCGACTTTCCTGGAACCTATTTCTGTCGAATATGGTGCAAAACTGTAGAAAAATGGAGGTAAAATATGCAAACGGGTCACAAAAACCCACAATGTTACTTTTATAAAGAATCCGAATTTTCTATTTCTGATTTTGATTAAACAATTTCACCCATAATTTATAGATTCACCTTCACTGACAGGTGCAATTATATACCCAGGTAAACAGTCTATGGTCCATATGGGTCATATTTGTGTGTATTTGTAGAAAAATGCTTAAATTTTGTGGTGTTTCACCGTAAGCAAAGCATAAGCAAATCGTAAGCAAACTGTAAGCAAAGTAACTGTGTCTTGATAAATCCTTTTTGCAACTATTTTCTGCAGAAATAATGTATTATTCGACTTTCCGGGAATCTATTTCTGTCGAATATGGTGCAAAACTGTAGAAAAATTTAGGTAAAATATGCAAAAGGGTCACAAAAATCTACCATGTTACTTTTATAAAGAATCAGAATTTTCTATTTCTGATTTTGATTATACGATTTTACCCTTTATTTTTAGATTTGCCTTCACTGACTGGTGCAATTATATAGCCAGGGAACCAATCTGTGTCCCTATAGGTCATATTTGTGTGCATTTGTAGAAAAATGCTTAAATTGTGTGGTGTTTTCATCGTAAGCAAAGCATAAGCAAAGCAGAAGCAAACTGTAAGCATAGGAACTGTGTCTTGATAAATCCTTTTTGCAACTATTTTCTGAAGAAATAATCTATTATTCTACTTCGCCGGAATCTGTCTCTGTCGAATATGCTGCAAAACTCCAGAAAAATTGAGTTAAAATATGCAAAAGGGTCACAGAAATCCACAATGTTATTTCATAAAGTATCAGAATTTTCTATTTTTTATTTTGATTAAACGATTTTACCCTTTATTTTTAGATTCACCTTCACTGACAGATGCAATTGTATAGCCAGGGAACCAGTCTGTGTCCCTATGGGTCCTATTTGTGTGTATTTGTAGAAAAATGGTTAAATTGTGTGGTGTTTTCATCGTAAGCAAAGCATAAGCAAAGCGTAAGCAAACTGTAAGCAAAGGAACTGTGTCTTGATAAATCCTTTTTGCAACTATTTTCTGAAGAAATAATGTATTATTCGACTTTCCTGGAACCTATTTCTGTCGAATATGGTGCAAAACTGTAGAAAAATTGAGGTAAAATATGCAAAAGGGTCACAAAAATCTATAATGTCACTTAAGGAAAGTAACGGATTTATATATTTTTGTTTTCGATTTAACAATTTGGCCCTTAATATTTAGATTCCTGATCACTAACAGGAACTATTTTGTAGCCAGGTAAACAGTCTGTGGCCCTAAGGGTCATTTTTGTGTGTATTTGTAGAAAAACGCTTAAATTGTGTGGTGTTTTCATGGTAAGCAAAGCAGAAGCAAACTGTAAGCAAAGGAACTGTGTCTTGATAAATCCTTTTGGCAACTATTTTCTGAAGAAATAATGTATTATTCAACTTTCCGGGAATCTATTTCTGTCGAATATGGTGCAAAACTGTAGAAAAATATAGGTAGAATATGATAAAAGGTCACAAAAATTCACAGTGTTACTTTTACAAAGTATCAGTATTTTCTATTTCTGATTTTGATTAAACGATTTCACCTTAAATTTTTAGATTCACCTTCACTGACAGGTGCACTTATATAGCCAGGGAACCAATCTGTGTCCCTTTGGGTCATATTTGTGTGTATCTGTAGAAAAATGCTTAAATTGTGTGGTCTTTTCAACGTAAGCAAAGCATAAGCAAACTGTAAGCATAGGAACTGTGTCTTGATAAATCCTTTTTGCAACTATTTTCTGAAGAAATAATCTATTATTCTACATCCAGCGACCCTATTACAGTCGGATATGGTGCAGAACTGTAGAAAAATTGAGGTAAATTATGCAAAAGGGTCACAAAAATCCACAATGTTACTTTTATAAAGTATCAGAATGTTCTATTTCTGATTTTGATTAAACGATTTTGCCCTTAATATTTAGATTCCTGATCACTAACAGGAACTATTTTGCAGCCAGCTAAACAGTATTGTATCTATGGGTCATATTTGTGTGTATTTGTAGAAAAATGCTTAAATTCTGATGTGTTTTCAACGTTAGCAAAGCATAAGCAAAGCATAAGCAAACTATAAGCAAAGGAACCGTGTCTTGATAAACCCTTTTGCAACTCTTTTCTGAAGAAATAATGTATTATTCTACTTCCCGGGAATCTATTTCTGTTGAATATGGTGCAAAATCTAAGACAAATTGAGGTAAAATATGCAATAGGATCACAAAAATCCACAATGTTACTTTTATAAAGTATCAGAATTTTCTATTTCTGATTTTGATTAAACAATTTTACTCTTAATTTTTAGATTCACCTTCACTGACAGGTGATTTTATATAGCCAGGGAACCAGTCTGTGTCCATATGTGCCACATTTGTGTGTATTTGTAGAAAAATGCTTAAATTGTGTGGTGTTTTCAACGTAAGCAAAGCATAAGCAAAGCGTAAGCAAACTGTAAGCAAAGGAACTGTGTCTTGATAAACCCTTTTTGCAACTATTTTTTTTAAAAAATAATGTATTATTCTACTTCCAGGAACACTATTTCAGTCGAATTTGGTGCAGAACTGTTGAAAAATTGAGGTAAAATATGCAAAAGGGTCACAAAAATCCACTATGTTACTTCTATAAAGTATCAGAATGTTCTATTTCTGATTTTGATTAAACGATTTTGCCCTTAATATTTAGATTCCTCATCACTAACAGGAACTATTTTGTAGCCAGGTAAACAGTCTGTTTTCCCATAGGTTATATTTGTGTGTATTTCTAGAAAAATGCTTAAATTGTGTGGTGTTTTCAACGTAAGCAAAGCATAAGCAGAGCGTAAACAAACTGTAAACAAAGGAACTGTGTCTTGATAAACCCTTTTTGCAACTATTGTTTGATGAAATAATGTATTATTCTACTTCCAGGGACCATATTTCAGTCAAATATGGTGCATAACTGTAGAAAAATTGAGGTAAAATATACAAAAGGGTCACGAAAATCCACAATGTTACTTTTATAAAGTATCAAAATGTTCTATTTCTGATTTTGATTAAACGATTTTGCCCTTAATATTTAGATTCCTGATCACGAACAGAACTATTTTGCAGCCAGGTAAACAGTATTGTCCTTATGGGTCATATTTGTGTATTTGTAGAAAAACGCTTAAATTGTGTGGTGTTTTCATCGTAAGCAAAGCCTAAGCAAACTGTAAGCAAAGGAACTGTGTCTTGATAAATCCTTTTGGCAACTCTTTTCTGAAGAAAAAATGTATTATTCTACTTCCCGGGAATCTATTTCTGTTGAATATGGTGCAAAATCTAAGACAAATTGAGGCAAAATATGCAATAGGATCACAAAAATCCACAATGTTACTTTTATAATATATCAGAATTTTCTATTTCTGATTTTGATTAAACAATTTTACTTTTAATTTTTAGATTCACCTTCACTGACAGGTGCAGTTATATGGCAAGGGAACCAATCTGTGTCCTTATGTGTCACATTTGTGTGTATTTGTAGAAAAAAGATTAAATTGTGTGGTGTTTTCAAAGTAAGCAAAGCATAAGCAAAGCGTAAGCAAACTGTAAGCAAAGGAACTGTGTCTTGATAAACCCTTTTTGCCACTATTTTTTGAAGAAATAATGTATTATTCTACTTCCAGGGACACTATTTCAGTCGAATATGGTGCAGAACTGTTGAAAAAATTGAGGTAAAATATGCAAAAGGGTCACAAAAATCCACCATGTTACTTTTATAAAGTATCAGAATTTTCTATTTCTGATTTTGATTAAAAATGTTACTCTTAATTTTTAGATTCACCTTCACTGACAGGTGCAATTATATAGCCAGGTAAACAGTCTGTGGTCCATATGGGTCATATTTTTGTGTATTTGTAGAAAAATGCTTAAATTGTGTGGGGTTTTCACAGTAAGCAAAGCATAAGCAAAGCGTAAGCAAACTGTAAGCAAAGTAACTCAGTCTATATAAATCCTTTTTGCAACTCTTTTCTGAAGAAATAATGTATTATTCGACTTTCCGGGAATCTATTTCTGTCGAATATGGTGCAAAACTGCAGAAAAATTTAGGAAAAATATGCAAAAGGGTCACGAAAATCCACCATGTTACTTTCATAAAGTATCAGAATGTTCCATTTCTGCTTTTGATTCAACGATTTTGCCCTTAATATTTAGATTCCTGATCACTAACAGGAACTGTTTTGAAGCGAGGTAAACAGTATTGTATCTATGGGTCATATTTGTGTGTATTTGTAGAAAAATGCTTAAATTCTCTTGTGTTTTCAACGTAAGCAAAGCATAAGCAAACTATAAGCAAAGGAACTGTGTCTTGATAAATCCTTTTTGGAACTATTTTCTGAAGAAATAATGTATTATTCTACTTCCCGGGAATCCATTTCTGTTGAATATGGTGCAAAATCTAAGACAAATTGAGGTAAAATATGCAATAGGATCACTAAAATCCACAATGTTACTTTTATAAAGTATCAGAATTTTCTATTTCTGATTTTGATTAAGCAATTTTACTCTTAATTTTTAGATTCACCTTCACTGACAGGTGCAATTATATAGCCAGGGAACCAATCTGTGTCCTTATGTGTCACATTTGTGTGTATTTCTACAAAAATGCTTAAATTGTGTGGTGTTTTCAATGTAAGCAAAGCATAAGCAAAGCGAAAGCAAACTGTGAGCAAAGTAACTGTGTCTTGATAAACCCTTTTTGCAACTATTTTTGAAGAAATAATGTATTATTCTACTTCCAGGGACACTATTTCAGGCGAATATGGTGCAGAACTGTTGAAAAATTGAGGTAAAATATGCAAAAGGGTCACAAAAATCCACTATGTTACTTTTATAAATTATCAGAATGTTCTATTTCTGATTTTGATTAAACGATTTTGCCCTTAATATTTAGATTCCTGATCACTAACAGGAACTATTTTGTAGCCAGGTAAACAGTCTGTTTTCCCATAGGTTATATTTGTGTGTATTTGTAGAAAAATGCTTAAATTGTGTGGTGTTTTCAACGTAAGCAAAGCATAAGCAAAGCGTAAACAAACTGTAAACAAAGGAACTGTGTCTTGATAAACCCTTTTTGCAACTATTGTTTGATGAAATAATGTATTATTCTACTTCCAGGGACCCTATTTCAGTCGAATATGGTGCAAAACTGAAGAAAAATTGAGGTAAAATGCAAAAGGCTCACAAAAATCCACAATGTTACTTTTATAAATTATCAGAATGTTCTATTTCTGATTTTGATTAAACGATTTTGCCCTTAATATTTAGATTCCTGATCACGAACAGAATTATTTTGCAGCCAGGTAAACAGTATTGTCCCTATGGGTCATATTTGTGGGTATTTGTAGAAAAACGCTTAAATTGTGTGGTGTTTTCATCGTAAGCAAAGCCTAAGCAAACTGTAAGCAAAAGAACTGTGTCTTGATAAATCCTTTTGGCAACTATTTTTGAAGAAATAATGTATTATTCAACTTTCCGGGAATCTATTTCTGTCGAATATGGTGCAAAACTGTAGAAAAATATAGGTAAAATATGATGAAAGGTCACAAAAATTCACAGTGTTACTTTTACAAAGTATCAGAATTTTCTATTTCTGATTTTGATTAAACGATTTCACCTTTAATTTTTAGATTCACCTTCACTGACAGGTGGAATTATATTGCCAGGGAACCAATCTGTGTCCCTTTGGGTCATATTTGTGTGTATCTGTAGAAAAATGCTTAAATTGTGTGGTCTTTTCAACGTAAGCAAAGCATAAGCAAACTGTAAGCATAGCAACTGTGTCTTCATAAATCCTTTTTGCAACTATTTTCTGAAGAAATAATCTATTATTCTACATCCAGCGACCCTATTACAGTCGGATATGGTGCAGAACTGTAGAAAAATTGAGGTAAATTAAGCAAAAGGGACACAAAAATCCACAATGTTACTTTTATAAAGTATCAGAATGTTCTATTTCTGATTTTGATTAAACGATTTTGCCCTTAATATTTAGATTCCTGATCACTACCAGGAACTATTTTGCAGCCAGGTAAACAGTATTGTATCTATGGGTCATATTTGTGTGTATTTGTAGAAAAATGCTTAAATTCTGATGTGTTTTTAACGTTAGCAAAGCATAAGCAAAGCATAAGCAAACTATAAGCAAAGGAACTGTGTCTTGATAAATCCTTTTGCAACTCTTTTCTGAAGAAATAATGTATTATTCTACTTCCCGGGAATCTATTTCTGTTGAATATGGTGCAAAATCTAAGACAAATTGAGGTAAAATATGCAATAGGATCACAAATATCCACAATGTTACTTTTATAAAGTATCAGAATTTTCTATTTCTGATTTTGATTAAAAATTTTACTCTTAATTTTTAGATTCACCTTCACTGACAGGTGCAATTATATAGCCAGGTAAACAGTCTGTGGTCCATATGGGTCATATTTTTGTGTATTTGTAGAAAAATGCTTTAATTGTGAGGGGCTTTCACCGTAAGCAAAGCATAAGCAAAGCGTAAGCAAACTGTAAGCAAAGTAACTGTGTCTTGATAAATCCTTTTGGCAACTCTTTTCTGAAGAAATAATGTATTTTTCTACTTCCCGGGAATCTTTTTCTGTCGAATATGGTGCAAAACTATAGAAAAATGGAGGTAAAATATGCAAACGGGTCACAAAAACCCACAATGTTACTTTTATAAAGAATCAGAATTTTCTATTTCTGATTTTGATTAAACAATTTCACCCATAATTTATAGATTCAACTTCACTGACAGGTGCAATTATATACCCAGGTAAACAGTCTATGGTCCATATGGGTCATATTTGTGTGTATTTGTAGAAAAATGCTTAAATTTTGTGGTGTTTCACCGTAAGCAAAGCATAAGCAAATCGTAAGCAAACTGTAAGCAAAGTAACTGTGTCTTGATAAATCCTTTTTGCAACTATTTTCTGAAGAAATAATGTATAATTCGACTTTCCGGGAATCTATTTCTGTCGAATATGGTGCAAAACTGTAGAAAAATTTAGGTAAAATATGCAAAAGGGTCACAAAAATCCACCATGTTACTTTTATATAGAATCAGAATTTTCTATTTCTGATTTTGATTAAACGATTTTACCCTTTATTTTTAGATTTGCCTTCACTGACAGGTGCAATTATATAGCCAAAAACCAATCTGTGTCCCTATAGGTCATATTTGTGTGCATTTGCAGAAAAATGCTTAAATTGTGTGGTGTTTTCATCGTAAGCAAAGCATAAGCAAAGCAGAAGCAAACTGTAAGCATAGGAACTGTGTCTTGATAAATCCTTTTTGCAACTATTTTCTGAAGAAATAATGTATAATTCGACTTTCCGGGAATCTATTTCTGTCGAATATGGTGCAAAACTGTAGAAAAATTTAGGTAAAATATGCAAAAGGGTCACAAAAATCCACCATGTTACTTTTATATAGAATCAGAATTTTCTATTTTTTATTTTGATTAAACGATTTTACCCTTAATTTTTAGATTCATCTTCACTGACAGATGCAATTGTATAGCCAGGGAACCAGTCTGTGTCCCTATAGGTCATATTCGTATATATTTATAGAAAAATGCTTAAGTTGTGAGGTGTTTTCACCGTAAGCAAAGCATAAGCAAAGCGTAAGCAAACTAAGCAAAGGAACTGTGTCTTGATAAATCCTTTTTGCAACTATTTTCTGAAGAAATAATGTATTATTCGACTTTCCTGGAACCTATTTCTGTCGAATATGGTGCAAAACTGTAGAAAAATGGAGGTAAAATATGCAAACGGGTCACAAAAACCCACAATGTTACTTTTATAAAGAATCCGAATTTTCTATTTCTGATTTTGATTAAACAATTTCACCCATAATTTATAGATTCACCTTCACTGACAGGTGCAATTATATACCCAGGTAAACAGTCTATGGTCCATATGGGTCATATTTGTGTGTATTTGTAGAAAAATGCTTAAATTTTGTGGTGTTTCACCGTAAGCAAAGCATAAGCAAATCGTAAGCAAACTGTAAGCAAAGTAACTGTGTCTTGATAAATCCTTTTTGCAACTATTTTCTGCAGAAATAATGTATTATTCGACTTTCCGGGAATCTATTTCTGTCGAATATGGTGCAAAACTGTAGAAAAATTTAGGTAAAATATGCAAAAGGGTCACAAAAATCTACCATGTTACTTTTATAAAGAATCAGAATTTTCTATTTCTGATTTTGATTATACGATTTTACCCTTTATTTTTAGATTTGCCTTCACTGACTGGTGCAATTATATAGCCAGGGAACCAATCTGTGTCCCTATAGGTCATATTTGTGTGCATTTGTAGAAAAATGCTTAAATTGTGTGGTGTTTTCATCGTAAGCAAAGCATAAGCAAAGCAGAAGCAAACTGTAAGCATAGGAACTGTGTCTTGATAAATCCTTTTTGCAACTATTTTCTGAAGAAATAATCTATTATTCTACTTCGCCGGAATCTGTCTCTGTCGAATATGCTGCAAAACTCCAGAAAAATTGAGTTAAAATATGCAAAAGGGTCACAGAAATCCACAATGTTATTTCATAAAGTATCAGAATTTTCTATTTTTTATTTTGATTAAACGATTTTACCCTTTATTTTTAGATTCACCTTCACTGACAGATGCAATTGTATAGCCAGGGAACCAGTCTGTGTCCCTATGGGTCCTATTTGTGTGTATTTGTAGAAAAATGGTTAAATTGTGTGGTGTTTTCATCGTAAGCAAAGCATAAGCAAAGCGTAAGCAAACTGTAAGCAAAGGAACTGTGTCTTGATAAATCCTTTTTGCAACTATTTTCTGAAGAAATAATGTATTATTCGACTTTCCTGGAACCTATTTCTGTCGAATATGGTGCAAAACTGTAGAAAAATTGAGGTAAAATATGCAAAAGGGTCACAAAAATCTATAATGTCACTTAAGGAAAGTAACGGATTTATATATTTTTGTTTTCGATTTAACAATTTGGCCCTTAATATTTAGATTCCTGATCACTAACAGGAACTATTTTGTAGCCAGGTAAACAGTCTGTGGCCCTAAGGGTCATTTTTGTGTGTATTTGTAGAAAAACGCTTAAATTGTGTGGTGTTTTCATGGTAAGCAAAGCATAAGCAAACTGTAAGCAAAGGAACTGTGTCTTGATAAATCCTTTTGGCAACTATTTTCTGAAGAAATAATGTATTATTCAACTTTCCGGGAATCTATTTCTGTCGAATATGGTGCAAAACTGTAGAAAAATATAGGTAGAATATGATAAAAGGTCACAAAAATTCACAGTGTTACTTTTACAAAGTATCAGTATTTTCTATTTCTGATTTTGATTAAACGATTTCACCTTAAATTTTTAGATTCACCTTCACTGACAGGTGCACTTATATAGCCAGGGAACCAATCTGTGTCCCTTTGGGTCATATTTGTGTGTATCTGTAGAAAAATGCTTAAATTGTGTGGTCTTTTCAACGTAAGCAAAGCATAAGCAAACTGTAAGCATAGGAACTGTGTCTTGATAAATCCTTTTTGCAACTATTTTCTGAAGAAATAATCTATTATTCTACATCCAGCGACCCTATTACAGTCGGATATGGTGCAGAACTGTAGAAAAATTGGGGTAAATTATGCAAAAGGGTCACAAAAATCCACAATGTTACTTTTATAAAGTATCAGAATGTTCTATTTCTGATTTTGATTAAACGATTTTGCCCTTAATA
The DNA here is from genome assembly GCA_026874595.1 of Sipunculus nudus. Classification (NCBI taxonomy): domain Eukaryota; kingdom Metazoa; phylum Annelida; class Sipuncula; order Golfingiida; family Sipunculidae; genus Sipunculus; species Sipunculus nudus. The sequence continues at coordinate 466,539 of JAPPUL010000151.1, forward strand.
TTTAGATTCCTGATCACTAACAGGAACTATTTTGCAGCCAGCTAAACAGTATTGTATCTATGGGTCATATTTGTGTGTATTTGTAGAAAAATGCTTAAATTCTGATGTGTTTTCAACGTTAGCAAAGCATAAGCAAAGCATAAGCAAACTATAAGCAAAGGAACCGTGTCTTGATAAACCCTTTTGCAACTCTTTTCTGAAGAAATAATGTATTATTCTACTTCCCGGGAATCTATTTCTGTTGAATATGGTGCAAAATCTAAGACAAATTGAGGTAAAATATGCAATAGGATCACAAAAATCCACAATGTTACTTTTATAAAGTATCAGAATTTTCTATTTCTGATTTTGATTAAACAATTTTACTCTTAATTTTTAGATTCACCTTCACTGACAGGTGCAATTATATAGCCAGGGAACCAGTCTGTGTCCATATGTGCCACATTTGTGTGTATTTGTAGAAAAATGCTTAAATTGTGTGGTGTTTTCAACGTAAGCAAAGCATAAGCAAAGCGTAAGCAAACTGTAAGCAAAGGAACTGTGTCTTGATAAACCCTTTTTGCAACTATTTTTTTTAAAAAATAATGTATTATTCTACTTCCAGGAACACTATTTCAGTCGAATTTGGTGCAGAACTGTTGAAAAATTGAGGTAAAATATGCAAAAGGGTCACAAAAATCCACTATGTTACTTCTATAAAGTATCAGAATGTTCTATTTCTGATTTTGATTAAACGATTTTGCCCTTAATATTTAGATTCCTCATCACTAACAGGAACTATTTTGTAGCCAGGTAAACAGTCTGTTTTCCCATAGGTTATATTTGTGTGTATTTCTAGAAAAATGCTTAAATTGTGTGGTGTTTTCAACGTAAGCAAAGCATAAGCAGAGCGTAAACAAACTGTAAACAAAGGAACTGTGTCTTGATAAACCCTTTTTGCAACTATTGTTTGATGAAATAATGTATTATTCTACTTCCAGGGACCATATTTCAGTCAAATATGGTGCATAACTGTAGAAAAATTGAGGTAAAATATACAAAAGGGTCACGAAAATCCACAATGTTACTTTTATAAAGTATCAAAATGTTCTATTTCTGATTTTGATTAAACGATTTTGCCCTTAATATTTAGATTCCTGATCACGAACAGAACTATTTTGCAGCCAGGTAAACAGTATTGTCCTTATGGGTCATATTTGTGTATTTGTAGAAAAACGCTTAAATTGTGTGGTGTTTTCATCGTAAGCAAAGCCTAAGCAAACTGTAAGCAAAGGAACTGTGTCTTGATAAATCCTTTTGGCAACTATTTTCTGAAGAAATAATGTATTATTCAACTTTCCGGGAATCTATTTCTGTCGAATATGGTGCAAAACTTTAGAAAAATATAGGTAAAATATGATAAAAGGTCACAAAAATTCACAGTGTAACTTTTACAAAGTATCAGAATTTTCTATTTCTGATTTTGATTAAACGATTTCACCTTAAATTTTTAGATTCACCTTCACTGACAGGTGCAATTATATAGCCAGGGAACCAATCTGTGTCCCTTTGGGTCATATTTGTGTGTATCTGTAGAAAAATGCTTAAATTGTGTGGTCCTTTCAACGTAAGCAAAGCATAAGCAAACTGTAAGCATAGGAACTGTGTCTTTATAAATCCTTTTTGCAACTATTTTCTGAAGAAATAATCTATTATTCTACATCCAGCGACCCTATTGCAGTCGGATATGGTGCAGAACTGTAGAAAAATTGAGGTAAATTATGCAAAAGGGTCACAAAAATCCACAATGTTACTTTTATAAAGTATCAGAATGTTCTATTTCTGATTTTGATTAAACGATTTTGCCCTTAATATTTAGATTCCTGATCACTAACAGGAACTATTTTGCAGCCAGCTAAACAGTATTGTATCTATGGGTCATATTTGTGTGTATTTGTAGAAAAATGCTTAAATTCTGATGTGTTTTCAACGTTAGCAAAGCATAAGCAAAGCATAAGCAAACTATAAGCAAAGGAACTGTGTCTTGATAAACCCTTTTGCAACTCTTTTCTGAAGAAATAATGTATTATTCTACCTCGCGGGAATCTATTTCTGTTGAATATGGTGCAAAATCTAAGACAAATTGAGGTAAAATATGCAATAGGATCACAAAAATCCACAATGTTACTTTTATAAAGTATCAGAATTTTCTATTTCTGATTTTGATTAAACAATTTTACTCTTAATTTTTAGATTCCTGATCACTAACAGGAACTATTTTGTAGCCAGGTAAACAGTCTGTGGCCCTAAGGGTCATTTTTGTGTGTATTTGTAGAAAAACGCTTAAATTGTGTGGTGTTTTCATGGTAAGCAAAGCCTAAGCAAACTGTAAGCAAAGGAACTGTGTCTTGATAAATCCTTTTGGCAACTATTTTCTGAAGAAATAATGTATTATTCAACTTTCCGGGAATCTATTTCTGTCGAATATGGTGCAAAACTGTAGAAAAATATAGGTAGAATTTGATAAAAGGTCACAAAAATTCACAGTGTTACTTTTAAAAAGTATCAGTATTTTCTATTTCTGATTTTGATTAAACGATTTCACCTTAAATTTTTAGATTCACCTTCACTGACAGGTGCAATTATATAGCCAGGGAACCAATCTGTGTCCCTTTGGGTCATATTTGTGTGTATCTGTAGAAAAATGCTTAAATTGTGTGGTCTTTTCAACGTAAGCAAAGCATAAGCAAACTGTAAGCATAGGAACTGTGTCTTGATAAATCCTTTTTGCAACTATTTTCTGAAGAAATAATCTATTATTCTACATCCAGCGACCCTATTACAGTCGGATATGGTGCAGAACTGTAGAAAAATTGAGGTAAATTATGCAAAAGGGTCACAAAAATCCACAATGTTACTTTTATAAAGTATCAGAATGTTCTATTTCTGATTTTGATTAAACGATTTTGTCCTTAATATTTAGATTCCTGATCACTAACAGGAACTATTTTGCAGCCAGCTAAACAGTATTGTATCTATGGGTCATATTTGTGTGTATTTGTAGAAAAATGCTTAAATTCTGATGTGTTTTCAACGTTAGCAAAGCATAAGCAAAGCATAAGCAAACTATAAGCAAAGGAACTGTGTCTTGAAAATCCTTTTGCAACTCTTTTCTGAAGAAATAATGTATTATTCTACTTCCCGGGAATCTATTTCTGTTGAATATGGTGCAAAATCTAAGACAAATTGAGGTAAAATATGCAATAGGATCACAAATATCCACAATGTTACTTTTATACAGTATCAGAATTTTCTATTTCTGATTTTGATTAAAAATTTTACTCTTAATTTTTAGATTCACCTTCACTGACAGGTGCAATTATATAGCCAGGTAAACAGTCTGTGGTCCATATGGGTCATATTTTTGTGTATTTGTAGAAAAATGCTTTAATTGTGAGGGGCTTTCACCGTAAGCAAAGCATAAGCAAAGCGTAAGCAAACTGTAAGCAAAGTAACTGTGTCTTGATAAATCCTTTTGGCAACTCTTTTCTGAAGAAATAATGTATTTTTCTACTTCCCGGGAATCTTTTTCTGTCGAATATGGTGCAAAACTATAGAAAAATGGAGGTAAAATATGCAAACGGGTCACAAAAACCCACAATGTTACTTTTATAAAGAATCAGAATTTTCTATTTCTGATTTTGATTAAACAATTTCACCCATAATTTATAGATTCAACTTCACTGACAGGTGCAATTATATACCCAGGTAAACAGTCTATGGTCCATATGGGTCATATTTGTGTGTATTTGTAGAAAAATGCTTAAATTTTGTGGTGTTTCACCGTAAGCAAAGCATAAGCAAATCGTAAGCAAACTGTAAGCAAAGTAACTGTGTCTTGATAAATCCTTTTTGCAACTATTTTCTGAAGAAATAATGTATAATTCGACTTTCCGGGAATCTATTTCTGTCGGATATGGTGCAGAACTGTAGAAAAATTGAGGTAAAATATGCAAAAGGGTCACAAAAATCCACCATGTTACTTTTATAAAGAATCAGAATTTTCTATTTCTGATTTTGATTAAACGATTTTACCCTTTATTTTTAGATTTGCCTTCACTGACAGGTGCAATTATATAGCCAGAGAACCAATCTGTGTCCCTATAGGTCATATTTGTGTGCATTTGCAGAAAAATGCTTAAATTGTGTGGTGTTTTCATCGTAAGCAAAGCATAAGCAAAGCAGAAGCAAACTGTAAGCATAGGAACTGTGTCTTGATAAATCCTTTTTGCAACTATTTTCTGAAGAAATAATGTATTATTCTACTTCGCCGGAATCCGTCTCTGTCGAATATGCTGCAAAACTCCAGAAAAATTGAGTTAAAATATGCAAAAGGGTCACAGAAATTCACAATGTTATTTCATAAAGTATCAGAATTTTCTATTTTTTATTTTGATTAAACGATTTTACCCTTAATTTTTAGATTCACCTTCACTGACAGATGCAATTGTATAGCCAGGGAACCAGTCTGTGTCCCTATAGGTCATATTCGTATATATTTATAGAAAAATGCTTAAGTTGTGAGGTGTTTCCACCGTAAGCAAAGCATAAGCAAAGCGTAAGCAAACTAAGCAAAGGAACTGTGTCTTGATAAATCCTTTTTGCAACTATTTTCTGAAGAAATAATGTATTATTCGACTTTCCTGGAACCTATTTCTGTCGAATATGGTGCAAAACTGTAGAAAAATGGAGGTAAAATATGCAAACGGGTCACAAAAACCCACAATGTTACTTTTATAAAGAATCCGAATTTTCTATTTCTGATTTTGATTAAACAATTTCACCCATAATTTATAGATTCACCTTCACTGACAGGTGCAATTATATACCCAGGTAAACAGTCTATGGTCCATATGGGTCAAATTTGTGTGTATTTGTAGAAAAATGCTTAAATTTTGTGGTGTTTCACCGTAAGCAAAGCATAAGCAAATCGTAAGCAAACTGTAAGCAAAGTAACTGTGTCTTGATAAATCCTTTTTGCAACTATTTTCTGAAGAAATAATGTATTATTCGACTTTCCGGGAATCTATTTCTGTCGAATATGGTGCAAAACTGTAGAAAAATTTAGGTAAAATATGCAAAAGGGTCACAAAAATCCACCATGTTACTTTTATAAAGAATCAGAATTTTCTATTTCTGATTTTGATTATACGATTTTACCCTTTATTTTTAGATTTGCCTTCACTGACTGGTGCAATTATATAGCCAGGGAACCAATCTGTGTCCCTATAGGTCCTATTTGTGTGTATTTGTAGAAAAATGGTTAAATTGTGTGGTGTTTTCATCGTAAGCAAAGCATAAGCAAAGCGTTAGCAAACTGTAAGCAAAGGAACTGTGTCTTGATAAATCCTTTTTGCAACTATTTTCTGAAGAAATAATGTATTATTCGACTTTCCTGGAACCTATTTCTGTCGAATATGGTGCAAAACTGTAGAAAAATTGAGGTAAAATATGCAAAAGGGTCACAAAAATCTATAATGTCACTTAAGGAAAGTAGCGGATTTATATATTTTTGTTTTCGATTTAACAATTTGGCCCTTAATATTTAGATTCCTGATCACTAACAGGAACTATTTTGTAGCCAGGTAAACAGTCTGTGGCCCTAAGGGTCATTTTTGTGTGTATTTGTAGAAAAACGCTTAAATTGTGTGGTGTTTTCATGGTAAGCAAAGCCTAAGCAAACTGTAAGCAAAGGAACTGTGTCTTGATAAATCCTTTTGGCAACTATTTTCTGAAGAAATAATGTATTATTCAACTTTCCGGGAATCTATTTCTGTCGAATATGGTGCAAAACTGTAGAAAAATATAGGTAGAATATGATAAAAGGTCACAAAAATTCACAGTGTTACTTTTAAAAAGTATCAGTATTTTCTATTTCTGATTTTGATTAAACGATTTCACCTTAAATTTTTAGATTCACCTTCACTGACAGGTGCAATTATATAGCCAGGGAACCAATCTGTGTCCCTTTGGGTCATATTTGTGTGTATCTGTAGAAAAATGCTTAAATTGTGTGGTCTTTTCAACGTAAGCAAAGCATAAGCAAACTGTAAGCATAGGAACTGTGTCTTGATAAATCCTTTTTGCTACTATTTTCTGAAGAAATAATCTATTATTCTACATCCAGCGACCCTATTACAGTCGGATATGGTGCAGAACTGTAGAAAAATTGAGGTAAATTATGCAAAAGGGTCACAAAAATCCACAATGTTACTTTTATAAAGTATCAGAATGTTCTATTTCTGATTTTGATTAAACGATTTCACCTTAAATTTTTAGATTCACCTTCACTGACAGGTGCAATTATATAGCCAGGGAACCAATCTGTGTCCCTTTGGGTCATATTTGTGTGTATTTGTAGAAAAATGCTTAAATTCTGATGTGTTTTCAACGTTAGCAAAGCATAAGCAAAGCATAAGCAAACTATAAGCAAAGGAACTGTGTCTTGAAAATCCTTTTGCAACTCTTTTCTGAAGAAATAATGTATTATTCTACTTCCCGGGAATCTATTTCTGTTGAATATGGTGCAAAATCTAAGACAAATTGAGGTAAAATATGCAATAGGATCACAAATATCCACAATGTTACTTTTATAAAGTATCAGAATTTTCTATTTCTGATTTTGATTAAAAATTTTACTCTTAATTTTTAGATTCACCTTCACTGACAGGTGCAATTATATAGCCAGGTAAACAGTCTGTGGTCCATATGGGTCATATTTTTGTGTATTTGTAGAAAAATGCTTTAATTGTGAGGGGCTTTCACCGTAAGCAAAGCATAAGCAAAGCGTAAGCAAACTGTAAGCAAAGTAACTGTGTCTTGATAAATCCTTTTGGCAACTCTTTTCTGAAGAAATAATGTATTTTTCTACTTCCCGGGAATCTTTTTCTGTCGAATATGGTGCAAAACTATAGAAAAATGGAGGTAAAATATGCAAACGGGTCACAAAAACCCACAATGTTACTTTTATAAAGAATCAGAATTTTCTATTTCTGATTTTGATTAAACAATTTCACCCATAATTTATAGATTCAACTTCACTGACAGGTGCAATTATATACCCAGGTAAACAGTCTATGGTCCATATGGGTCATATTTGTGTGTATTTGTAGAAAAATGCTTAAATTTTGTGGTGTTTCACCGTAAGCAAAGCATAAGCAAATCGTAAGCAAACTGTAAGCAAAGTAACTGTGTCTTGATAAATCCTTTTTGCAACTATTTTCTGAAGAAATAATGTATAATTCGACTTTCCGGGAATCTATTTCTGTCGAATATGGTGCAAAACTGTAGAAAAATTTAGGTAAAATATGCAAAAGGGTCACAAAAATCCACCATGTTACTTTTATAAAGAATCAGAATTTTCTATTTCTGATTTTGATTAAACGATTTTACCCTTTATTTTTAGATTTGCCTTCACTGACAGGTGCAATTATATAGCCAGAGAACCAATCTGTGTCCCTATAGGTCATATTTGTGTGCATTTGCAGAAAAATGCTTAAATTGTGTGGTGTTTTCATCGTAAGCAAAGCATAAGCAAAGCAGAAGCAAACTGTAAGCATAGGAACTGTGTCTTGATAAATCCTTTTTGCAACTATTTTCTGAAGAAATAATGTATTATTCTACTTCGCCGGAATCCGTCTCTGTCGAATATGCTGCAAAACTCCAGAAAAATTGAGTTAAAATATGCAAAAGGGTCACAGAAATTCACAATGTTATTTCATAAAGTATCAGAATTTTCTATTTTTTATTTTGATTAAACGATTTTACCCTTAATTTTTAGATTCACCTTCACTGACAGATGCAATTGTATAGCCAGGGAACCAGTCTGTGTCCCTATAGGTCATATTCGTATATATTTATAGAAAAATGCTTAAGTTGTGAGGTGTTTTCACCGTAAGCAAAGCATAAGCAAAGCGTAAGCAAACTAAGCAAAGGAACTGTGTCTTGATAAATCCTTTTTGCAACTATTTTCTGAAGAAATAATGTATTATTCGACTTTCCTGGAACCTATTTCTGTCGAATATGGTGCAAAACTGTAGAAAAATGGAGGTAAAATATGCAAACGGGTCACAAAAACCCACAATGTTACTTTTATAAAGAATCCGAATTTTCTATTTCTGATTTTGATTAAACAATTTCACCCATAATTTATAGATTCACCTTCACTGACAGGTGCAATTATATACCCAGGTAAACAGTCTATGGTCCATATGGGTCATATTTGTGTGTATTTGTAGAAAAATGCTTAAATTTTGTGGTGTTTCACCGTAAGCAAAGCATAAGCAAATCGTAAGCAAACTGTAAGCAAAGTAACTGTGTCTTGATAAATCCTTTTTGCAACTATTTTCTGAAGAAATAATGTATTATTCGACTTTCCGGGAATCTATTTCTGTCGAATATGGTGCAAAACTGTAGAAAAATTTAGGTAAAATATGCAAAAGGGTCACAAAAATCCACCATGTTACTTTTATAAAGAATCAGAATTTTCTATTTCTGATTTTGATTATACGATTTTACCCTTTATTTTTAGATTTGCCTTCACTGACTGGTGCAATTATATAGCCAGGGAACCAATCTGTGTCCCTATAGGTCCTATTTGTGTGTATTTGTAGAAAAATGGTTAAATTGTGTGGTGTTTTCATCGTAAGCAAAGCATAAGCAAAGCGTTAGCAAACTGTAAGCAAAGGAACTGTGTCTTGATAAATCCTTTTTGCAACTATTTTCTGAAGAAATAATGTATTATTCGACTTTCCTGGAACCTATTTCTGTCGAATATGGTGCAAAACTGTAGAAAAATTGAGGTAAAATATGCAAAAGGGTCACAAAAATCTATAATGTCACTTAAGGAAAGTAGCGGATTTATATATTTTTGTTTTCGATTTAACAATTTGGCCCTTAATATTTAGATTCCTGATCACTAACAGGAACTATTTTGTAGCCAGGTAAACAGTCTGTGGCCCTAAGGGTCATTTTTGTGTGTATTTGTAGAAAAACGCTTAAATTGTGTGGTGTTTTCATGGTAAGCAAAGCCTAAGCAAACTGTAAGCAAAGGAACTGTGTCTTGATAAATCCTTTTGGCAACTATTTTCTGAAGAAATAATGTATTATTCAACTTTCCGGGAATCTATTTCTGTCGAATATGGTGCAAAACTGTAGAAAAATATAGGTAGAATATGATAAAAGGTCACAAAAATTCACAGTGTTACTTTTAAAAAGTATCAGTATTTTCTATTTCTGATTTTGATTAAACGATTTCACCTTAAATTTTTAGATTCACCTTCACTGACAGGTGCAATTATATAGCCAGGGAACCAATCTGTGTCCCTTTGGGTCATATTTGTGTGTATCTGTAGAAAAATGCTTAAATTGTGTGGTCTTTTCAACGTAAGCAAAGCATAAGCAAACTGTAAGCATAGGAACTGTGTCTTGATAAATCCTTTTTGCAACTATTTTCTGAAGAAATAATCTATTATTCTACATCCAGCGACCCCATTACAGTCGGATATGGTGCAGAACTGTAGAAAAATTGAGGTAAATTATGCAAAAGGGTCACAAAAATCCACAATGTTACTTTTATAAAGTATCAGAATGTTCTATTTCTGATTTTGATTAAACGATTTTGTCCTTAATATTTAGATTCCTGATCACTAACAGGAACTATTTTGCAGCCAGCTAAACAGTATTGTATCTATGGGTCATATTTGTGTGTATTTGTAGAAAAATGCTTAAATTCTGATGTGTTTTCAACGTTAGCAAAGCATAAGCAAAGCATAAGCAAACTATAAGCAAAGGAACTGTGTCTTGATAAACCCTTTTGCAACTCTTTTCTGAAGAAATAATGTATTATTCTACTTCCCGGGAATCTATTTCTGTTGAATATGGTGCAAAATCTAAGACAAATTGAGGTAAAATATGCAATAGGATCACAAAAATCCACAATGTTACTTTTATAAAGTATCAGAATTTTCTATTTCTGATTTTGATTAAACAATTTTACTCTTAATTTTTAGATTCACCTTCACTGACAGGTGCAATTATATAGCCAGGGAACCAGTCTGTGTCCTTATGTGCCACATTTGTGTGTATTTGTAGAAAAATGCTTAAATTGTGTGGTGTTTTCAACGTAAGCAAAGCATAAGCAAAGCGTAAGCAAACTGTAAGCAAAGGAACTGTGTCTTGATAAACCCTTTTTGCAACTATTTTTTGAAAAAAATAATGTATTATTCTACTTCCAGGAACACTATTTCAGTCGAATTTGGTGCAGAACTGTTGAAAAATTGAGGTAAAATATGCAAAAGGGTCACAAAAATCCACTATGTTACTTTTATAAAGTATCAGAATGTTCTATTTCTGATTTTGATTAAACGATTTTGCCCTTAATATTTAGATTCCTCATCACTAACAGGAACTATTTTGTAGCCAGGTAAACAGTCTGTTTTCCCATAGGTTATATTTGTGTGTATTTCTAGAAAAATGCTTAAATTGTGTGGTGTTTTCAACGTAAGCAAAGCATAAGCAGAGCGTAAACAAACTGTAAACAAAGGAACTGTGTCTTGATAAACCTTTTTTCCAACTATTGTTTGATGAAATAATGTATTATTCTACTTCCAGGGACCATATTTCAGTCAAATATGGTGCATAACTGTAGAAAAATTGAGGTAAAATATACAAAAGGGTCACGAAAATCCACAATGTTACTTTTATAAAGTATCAAAATGTTCTATTTCTGATTTTGATTAAACGATTTTGCCCTTAATATTTAGATTCCTGATCACGAACAGAACTATTTTGCAGCCAGGTAAACAGAATTGTCCTTATGGGTCATATTTGTGTATTTGTAGAAAAACGCTTAAATTGTGTGGTGTTTTCATCGTAAGCAAAGCCTAAGCAAACTGTAAGCAAAGGAACTGTGTCTTGATAAATCCTTTTGGCAACTATTTTCTGAAGAAATAATGTATTATTCAACTTTCCGGGAATCTATTTCTGTCGAATATGGTGCAAAACTTTAGAAAAATATAGGTAAAATATGATAAAAGGTCACAAAAATTCACAGTGTAACTTTTACAAAGTATCAGAATTTTCTATTTCTGATTTTGATTAAACGATTTCACCTTAAATTTTTAGATTCACCTTCACTGACAGGTGCAATTATATAGCCAGGGAACCAATCTGTGTCCCTTTGGGTCATATTTGTGTGTATCTGTAGAAAAATGCTTAAATTGTGTGGTCCTTTCAACGTAAGCAAAGCATAAGCAAACTGTAAGCATAGGAACTGTGTCTTGATAAATCCTTTTTGCAACTATTTTCTGAAGAAATAATCTATTATTCTACATCCAGCGACCCTATTACAGTCGGATATGGTGCAGAACTGTAGAAAAATTGAGGTAAATTATGCAAAAGGGTCACAAAAATCCACAATGTTACTTTTATAAAGTATCAGAATGTTCTATTTCTGATTTTGATTAAACGATTTTGTCCTTAATATTTAGATTCCTGATCACTAACAGGAACTATTTTGCAGCCAGCTAAACAGTATTGTATCTATGGGTCATATTTGTGTGTATTTGTAGAAAAATGCTTAAATTCTGATGTGTTTTCAACGTTAGCAAAGCATAAGCAAAGCATAAGCAAACTATAAGCAAAGGAACTGTGTCTTGATAAACCCTTTTGCAACTCTTTTCTGAAGAAATAATGTATTATTCTACTTCCCGGGAATCTATTTCTGTTGAATATGGTGCAAAATCTAAGACAAATTGAGGTAAAATATGCAATAGGATCACAAAAATCCACAATGTTACTTTTATAAAGTATCAGAATTTTCTATTTCTGATTTTGATTAAACAATTTTACTCTTAATTTTTAGATTCACCTTCACTGACAGGTGCAATTATATAGCCAGGGAACCAGTCTGTGTCCTTATGTGCCACATTTGTGTGTATTTGTAGAAAAATGCTTAAATTGTGTGGTGTTTTCAACGTAAGCAAAGCATAAGCAAAGCGTAAGCAAACTGTAAGCAAAGGAACTGTGTCTTGATAAACCCTTTTTGCAACTATTGTTTGATGAAATAATGTATTATTCTACTTCCAGGGACCATATTTCAGTCAAATATGGTGCATAACTGTAGAAAAATTGAGGTAAAATATACAAAAGGGTCACAAAAATCCACTATGTTACTTTTATAAAGTATCAAAATGTTCTATTTCTGATTTTGATTAAACGATTTTGCCCTTAATATTTAGATTCCTGATCACGAACAGAACTATTTTGCAGCCAGGTAAACAGTATTGTCCTTATGGGTCATATTTGTGTATTTGTAGAAAAACGCTTAAATTGTGTGGTGTTTTCATCGTAAGCAAAGCCTAAGCAAACTGTAAGCAAAGGAACTGTGTCTTGATAAATCCTTTTGGCAACTATTTTCTGAAGAAATAATGTATTATTCAACTTTCCGGGAATCTATTTCTGTCGAATATGGTGCAAAACTTTAGAAAAATATAGGTAAAATATGATAAAAGGTCACAAAAATTCACAGTGTAACTTTTACAAAGTATCAGAATTTTCTATTTCTGATTTTGATTAAACGATTTCACCTTAAATTTTTAGATTCACCTTCACTGACAGGTGCAATTATATAGCCAGGGAACCAATCTGTGTCCCTTTGGGTCATATTTGTGTGTATCTGTAGAAAAATGCTTAAATTGTGTGGTCCTTTCAACGTAAGCAAAGCATAAGCAAACTGTAAGCATAGGAACTGTGTCTTGATAAATCCTTTTTGCAACTATTTTCTGAAGAAATAATCTATTATTCTACATCCAGCGACCCTATTACAGTCGGATATGGTGCAGAACTGTAGAAAAATTGAGGTAAATTATGCAAAAGGGTCACAAAAATCCACAATGTTACTTTTATAAAGTATCAGAATGTTCTATTTCTGATTTTGATTAAACGATTTTGCCCTTAATATTTAGATTCCTGATCACTAACAGGAACTATTTTGCAGCCAGCTAAACAGTATTGTATCTATGGGTCATATTTGTGTGTATTTGTAGAAAAATGCTTAAATTCTGATGTGTTTTCAACGTTAGCAAAGCATAAGCAAAGCATAAGCAAACTATAAGCAAAGGAACTGTGTCTTGATAAACCCTTTTGCAACTCTTTTCTGAAGAAATAATGTATTATTCTACTTCCCGGGAATCTATTTCTGTTGAATATGGTGCAAAATCTAAGACAAATTGAGGTAAAATATGCAATAGGATCACAAAAATCCACAATGTTACTTTTATAAAGTATCAGAATTTTCTATTTCTGATTTTGATTAAACAATTTTACTCTTAATTTTTAGATTCACCTTCACTGACAGGTGCAATTATATAGCCAGGGAACCAGTCTGTGTCCTTATGTGCCACATTTGTGTGTATTTGTAGAAAAATGCTTAAATTGTGTGGTGTTTTCAACGTAAGCAAAGCATAAGCAAAGCGTAAGCAAACTGTAAGCAAAGGAACTGTGTCTTGATAAACCCTTTTTGCAACTATTTTTTGAAAAAAATAATGTATTATTCTACTTCCAGGAACACTATTTCAGTCGAATTTGGTGCAGAACTGTTGAAAAATTGAGGTAAAATATGCAAAAGGGTCACAAAAATCCACTATGTTACTTTTATAAAGTATCAGAATGTTCTATTTCTGATTTTGATTAAACGATTTTGCCCTTAATATTTAGATTCCTCATCACTAACAGGAACTATTTTGTAGCCAGGTAAACAGTCTGTTTTCCCATAGGTTATATTTGTGTGTATTTCTAGAAAAATGCTTAAATTGTGTGGTGTTTTCAACGTAAGCAAAGCATAAGCAGAGCGTAAACAAACTGTAAACAAAGGAACTGTGTCTTGATAAACCCTTTTTGCAACTATTGTTTGATGAAATAATGTATTATTCTACTTCCAGGGACCATATTTCAGTCAAATATGGTGCATAACTGTAGAAAAATTGAGGTAAAATATACAAAAGGGTCACGAAAATCCACAATGTTACTTTTATAAAGTATCAAAATGTTCTATTTCTGATTTTGATTAAACGATTTTGCCCTTAATATTTAGATTCCTGATCACGAACAGAACTATTTTGCAGCCAGGTAAACAGAATTGTCCTTATGGGTCATATTTGTGTATTTGTAGAAAAACGCTTAAATTGTGTGGTGTTTTCATCGTAAGCAAAGCCTAAGCAAACTGTAAGCAAAGGAACTGTGTCTTGATAAATCCTTTTGGCAACTATTTTCTGAAGAAATAATGTATTATTCAACTTTCCGGGAATCTATTTCTGTCGAATATGGTGCAAAACTTTAGAAAAATATAGGTAAAATATGATAAAAGGTCACAAAAATTCACAGTGTAACTTTTACAAAGTATCAGAATTTTCTATTTCTGATTTTGATTAAACGATTTCACCTTAAATTTTTAGATTCACCTTCACTGACAGGTGCAATTATATAGCCAGGGAACCAATCTGTGTCCCTTTGGGTCATATTTGTGTGTATCTGTAGAAAAATGCTTAAATTGTGTGGTCCTTTCAACGTAAGCAAAGCATAAGCAAACTGTAAGCATAGGAACTGTGTCTTGATAAATCCTTTTTGCAACTATTTTCTGAAGAAATAATCTATTATTTTACATCCAGCGACCCTATTACAGTCGGATATGGTGCAGAACTGTAGAAAAATTGAGGTAAATTATGCAAAAGGGTCACAAAAATCCACAATGTTACTTTTATAAAGTATCAGAATGTTCTATTTCTGATTTTGATTAAACGATTTTGCCCTTAATATTTAGATTCCTGATCACTAACAGGAACTATTTTGCAGCCAGCTAAACAGTATTGTATCTATGGGTCATATTTGTGTGTATTTGTAGAAAAATGCTTAAATTCTGATGTGTTTTCAACGTTAGCAAAGCATAAGCAAAGCATAAGCAAACTATAAGCAAAGGAACTGTGTCTTGATAAACCCTTTTGCAACTCTTTTCTGAAGAAATAATGTATTATTCTACTTCCCGGGAATCTATTTCTGTTGAATATGGTGCAAAATCTAAGACAAATTGAGGTAAAATATGCAATAGGATCACAAAAATCCACAATGTTACTTTTATAAAGTATCAGAATTTTCTATTTCTGATTTTGATTAAACAATTTTACTCTTAATTTTTAGATTCACCTTCACTGACAGGTGCAATTATATAGCCAGGGAACCAGTCTGTGTCCTTATGTGCCACATTTGTGTGTATTTGTAGAAAAATGCTTAAATTGTGTGGTGTTTTCAACGTAAGCAAAGCATAAGCAAAGCGTAAGCAAACTGTAAGCAAAGGAACTGTGTCTTGATAAACCCTTTTTGCAACTATTGTTTGATGAAATAATGTATTATTCTACTTCCAGGGACCATATTTCAGTCAAATATGGTGCATAACTGTAGAAAAATTGAGGTAAAATATACAAAAGGGTCACAAAAATCCACTATGTTACTTTTATGAAGTATCAAAATGTTCTATTTCTGATTTTGATTAAACGATTTTGCCCTTAATATTTAGATTCCTGATCACGAACAGAACTATTTTGCAGCCAGGTAAACAGTATTGTCCTTATGGGTCATATTTGTGTATTTGTAGAAAAACGCTTAAATTGTGTGGTGTTTTCATCGTAAGCAAAGCCTAAGCAAACTGTAAGCAAAGGAACTGTGTCTTGATAAATCCTTTTGGCAACTATTTTCTGAAGAAATAATGTATTATTCAACTTTCCGGGAATCTATTTCTGTCGAATATGGTGCAAAACTTTAGAAAAATATAGGTAAAATATGATAAAAGGTCACAAAAATTCACAGTGTAACTTTTACAAAGTATCAGAATTTTCTATTTCTGATTTTGATTAAACGATTTCACCTTAAATTTTTAGATTCACCTTCACTGACAGGTGCAATTATATAGCCAGGGAACCAATCTGTGTCCCTTTGGGTCATATTTGTGTGTATCTGTAGAAAAATGCTTAAATTGTGTGGTCCTTTCAACGTAAGCAAAGCATAAGCAAACTGTAAGCATAGGAACTGTGTCTTGATAAATCCTTTTTGCAACTATTTTCTGAAGAAATAATCTATTATTCTACATCCAGCGACCCTATTACAGTCGGATATGGTGCAGAACTGTAGAAAAATTGAGGTAAATTATGCAAAAGGGTCACAAAAATCCACAATGTTACTTTTATAAAGTATCAGAATGTTCTATTTCTGATTTTGATTAAACGATTTTGCCCTTAATATTTAGATTCCTGATCACTAACAGGAACTATTTTGCAGCCAGCTAAACAGTATTGTATCTATGGGTCATATTTGTGTGTATTTGTAGAAAAATGCTTAAATTCTGATGTGTTTTCAACGTTAGCAAAGCATAAGCAAAGCATAAGCAAACTATAAGCAAAGGAACTGTGTCTTGATAAACCCTTTTGCAACTCTTTTCTGAAGAAATAATGTATTATTCTACTTCCCGGGAATCTATTTCTGTTGAATATGGTGCAAAATCTAAGACAAATTGAGGTAAAATATGCAATAGGATCACAAAAATCCACAATGTTACTTTTATAAAGTATCAGAATTTTCTATTTCTGATTTTGATTAAACAATTTTACTCTTAATTTTTAGATTCACCTTCACTGACAGGTGCAATTATATAGCCAGGGAACCAGTCTGTGTCCTTATGTGCCACATTTGTGTGTATTTGTAGAAAAATGCTTAAATTGTGTGGTGTTTTCAACGTAAGCAAAGCATAAGCAAAGCGTAAGCAAACTGTAAGCAAAGGAACTGTGTCTTGATAAACCCTTTTTGCAACTATTTTTTGAAAAAAATAATGTATTATTCTACTTCCAGGAACACTATTTCAGTCGAATTTGGTGCAGAACTGTTGAAAAATTGAGGTAAAATATGCAAAAGGGTCACAAAAATCCACTATGTTACTTTTATAAAGTATCAGAATGTTCTATTTCTGATTTTGATTAAACGATTTTGCCCTTAATATTTAGATTCCTCATCACTAACAGGAACTATTTTGTAGCCAGGTAAACAGTCTGTTTTCCCATAGGTTATATTTGTGTGTATTTCTAGAAAAATGCTTAAATTGTGTGGTGTTTTCAACGTAAGCAAAGCATAAGCAGAGCGTAAACAAACTGTAAACAAAGGAACTGTGTCTTGATAAACCCTTTTTGCAACTATTGTTTGATGAAATAATGTATTATTCTACTTCCAGGGACCATATTTCAGTCAAATATGGTGCATAACTGTAGAAAAATTGAGGTAAAATATACAAAAGGGTCACGAAAATCCACAATGTTACTTTTATAAAGTATCAAAATGTTCTATTTCTGATTTTGATTAAACGATTTTGCCCTTAATATTTAGATTCCTGATCACGAACAGAACTATTTTGAAGCCAGGTAAACAGAATTGTCCTTATGGGTCATATTTGTGTATTTGTAGAAAAACGCTTAAATTGTGTGGTGTTTTCATCGTAAGCAAAGCCTAAGCAAACTGTAAGCAAAGGAACTGTGTCTTGATAAATCCTTTTGGCAACTATTTTCTGAAGAAATAATGTATTATTCAACTTTCCGGGAATCTATTTCTGTCGAATATGGTGCAAAACTTTAGAAAAATATAGGTAAAATATGATAAAAGGTCACAAAAATTCACAGTGTAACTTTTACAAAGTATCAGAATTTTCTATTTCTGATTTTGATTAAACGATTTCACCTTAAATTTTTAGATTCACCTTCACTGACAGGTGCAATTATATAGCCAGGGAACCAATCTGTGTCCCTTTGGGTCATATTTGTGTGTATCTGTAGAAAAATGCTTAAATTGTGTGGTCCTTTCAACGTAAGCAAAGCATAAGCAAACTGTAAGCATAGGAACTGTGTCTTGATAAATCCTTTTTGCAACTATTTTCTGAAGAAATAATCTATTATTTTACATCCAGCGACCCTATTACAGTCGGATATGGTGCAGAACTGTAGAAAAATTGAGGTAAATTATGCAAAAGGGTCACAAAAATCCACAATGTTACTTTTATAAAGTATCAGAATGTTCTATTTCTGATTTTGATTAAACGATTTTGCCCTTAATATTTAGATTCCTGATCACTAACAGGAACTATTTTGCAGCCAGCTAAACAGTATTGTATCTATGGGTCATATTTGTGTGTATTTGTAGAAAAATGCTTAAATTCTGATGTGTTTTCAACGTTAGCAAAGCATAAGCAAAGCATAAGCAAACTATAAGCAAAGGAACTGTGTCTTGATAAACCCTTTTGCAACTCTTTTCTGAAGAAATAATGTATTATTCTACTTCCCGGGAATCTATTTCTGTTGAATATGGTGCAAAATCTAAGACAAATTGAGGTAAAATATGCAATAGGATCACAAAAATCCACAATGTTACTTTTATAAAGTATCAGAATTTTCTATTTCTGATTTTGATTAAACAATTTTACTCTTAATTTTTAGATTCACCTTCACTGACAGGTGCAATTATATAGCCAGGGAACCAGTCTGTGTCCTTATGGGCCACATTTGTGTGTATTTGTAGAAAAATGCTTAAATTGTGTGGTGTTTTCAACGTAAGCAAAGCATAAGCAAACTGTAAGCAAAGGAACTGTGTCTTGATAAATCCTTTTGGCAACTATTTTCTGAAGAAATAATGTATTATTCAACTTTCCGGGAATCTATTTCTGTCGAATATGGTGCAAAACTGTAGAAAAATATAGGTAAAATATGATGAAAGGTCACAAAAATTCACAGTGTTACTTTTACAAAGTATCAGAATTTTCTATTTCTGATTTTGATTAAACGATTTCACCTTTAATTTTTAGATTCACCTTCACTGACAGGTGGAATTATATTGCCAGGGAACCAATCTGTGTCCCTTTGGGTCATATTTGTGTGTATCTGTAGAAAAATGCTTAAATTGTGTGGTCTTTTCAACGTAAGCAAAGCATAAGCAAACTGTAAGCATAGGAACTGTGTCTTCATAAATCCTTTTTGCAACTATTTTCTGAAGAAATAATCTATTATTCTACATCCAGCGACCCTATTACAGTCGGATATGGTGCAGAACTGTAGAAAAATTGAGGTAAATTAAGCAAAAGGGACACAAAAATCCACAATGTTACTTTTATAAAGTATCAGAATGTTCTATTTCTGATTTTGATTAAACGATTTTGCCCTTAATATTTAGATTCCTGATCACTACCAGGAACTATTTTGCAGCCAGGTAAACAGTATTGTCCCTATGGGTCATATTTGTGTGTATTTGTAAAAAAATGATTAAATTGTGTTGTGTTTTCAACGTAAGTAAAACATAAGCAAAGCATAAGCAAACTATAAGCAAAGTAACTGTGTTTCGATAAATCCTTTTTTACAACTATTTTCTGAAGAAATAATGTATTATTCTACTTCCCGGGAATATTTTTCTGTCGAATATGGCGCAAAACTGTAGAAAAATGGAGGTCAAATATGCAAAAGGGTCACAAAAATCCACAATGTCACTTTTATAAAGAATCAGAAATTTCTATTTCTGATTTTGATTAAACAATTTCACCCTTAATTTATAGATTCACTTTCACTGACAGGTGCAATTATATAGCCAGGTAAACAGTCTGTGTTCCTATGGGTCATATTTGTGTGTATTTGTAGAAAAATGCTTAAATTGTGTGGTGTTCTCATCGTAAGCAAAGCAGCGGATTTATATATTTTTTGGTTTTGATTTCACAATTTTGCCCTTAATATTTAGATTCCTGATCACTAACAGGAACTATTTTGTAGCCAGGTAAACCGTGTGTGTTGCTATGGGTCATATTTGTGTGTATTTGTAGAAAAATGCTTAAATTGTGTGGTGTTTTCAACGTAAGCAAAGTATAAGCAAAGCGAAAGCAAACTGTAAGCAAAGGAACTGTGTCTTGATAAACCCTTTTTGCAACTATTTTTTGAAGAAATAATGTATTATTCTACTTACAGGGACGCTATTTCAGTCGAATATGGTGCAGAACTGTAGAAAAATTGAGGTAATATATGCAAAAGGGTCACAAAAATCCACAATGTTACTTTTATAAAGAATCAGAATTTTCTATTTCTGATTTTGATTAAACAATTTCACCCTTAATTTATAGATTCACTTTCACTGACAGGTGCAATTATATAGCCAGGTAAACAGTCTGTGTTCCTATGGGTCATATTTGTGTGTATTTGTAGAAAAATGCTTAAATTGTGTGGTGTTCTCATCGTAAGCAAAGCAGCGGATTTATATATTTTTTGGTTTTGATTTCACAATTTTGCCCTTAATATTTAGATTCCTGATCACTAACAGGAACTATTTTGTAGCCAGGTAAACCGTGTGTGTTGCTATGGGTCATATTTGTGTGTATTTGTAGAAAAATGCTTAAATTGTGAGGGGCTTTCACCGTAAGCAAAGCATAAGCAAAGCGTAAGCAAACTGTAAGCAAAGTAACTGTGTCTTGATAAATCCTTTTGGCAACTCTTTTCTGAAGAAATAATGTATTTTTCTACTTCCCGGGAATCTTTTTCTGTCGAATATGGTGCAAAACTATAGAAAAATGGAGGTAAAATATGCAAACGGGTCACAAAAACCCACAATGTTACTTTTATAAAGAATCAGAATTTTCTATTTCTGATTTTGATTAAACAATTTCACCCATAATTTATAGATTCAACTTCACTGACAGGTGCAATTATATACCCAGGTAAACAGTCTATGGTCCATATGGGTCATATTTGTGTGTATTTGTAGAAAAATGCTTAAATTTTGTGGTGTTTCACCGTAAGCAAAGCATAAGCAAATCGTAAGCAAACTGTAAGCAAAGTAACTGTGTCTTGATAAATCCTTTTTGCAACTATTTTCTGAAGAAATAATGTATAATTCGACTTTCCGGGAATCTATTTCTGTCGAATATGGTGCAAAACTGTAGAAAAATTTAGGTAAAATATGCAAAAGGGTCACAAAAATCCACCATGTTACTTTTATAAAGAATCAGAATTTTCTATTTCTGATTTTGATTAAACGATTTTACCCTTTATTTTTAGATTTGCCTTCACTGACAGGTGCAATTATATAGCCAGAGAACCAATCTGTGTCCCTATAGGTCATATTTGTGTGCATTTGCAGAAAAATGCTTAAATTGTGTGGTGTTTTCATCGTAAGCAAAGCATAAGCAAAGCAGAAGCAAACTGTAAGCATAGGAACTGTGTCTTGATAAATCCTTTTTGCAACTATTTTCTGAAGAAATAATGTATTATTCTACTTCGCCGGAATCCGTCTCTGTCGAATATGCTGCAAAACTCCAGAAAAATTGAGTTAAAATATGCAAAAGGGTCACAGAAATTCACAATGTTATTTCATAAAGTATCAGAATTTTCTATTTTTTATTTTGATTAAACGATTTTACCCTTAATTTTTAGATTCACCTTCACTGACAGATGCAGTTGTATAGCCAGGGAACCAGTCTGTGTCCCTATAGGTCATATTCGTATATATTTATAGAAAAATGCTTAAGTTGTGAGGTGTTTTCACCGTAAGCAAAGCATAAGCAAAGCGTAAGCAAACTAAGCAAAGGAACTGTGTCTTGATAAATCCTTTTTGCAACTATTTTCTGAAGAAATAATGTATTATTCGACTTTCCTGGAACCTATTTCTGTCGAATATGGTGCAAAACTGTAGAAAAATGGAGGTAAAATATGCAAACGGGTCACAAAAACCCACAATGTTACTTTTATAAAGAATCCGAATTTTCTATTTCTGATTTTGATTAAACAATTTCACCCATAATTTATAGATTCACCTTCACTGACAGGTGCAATTATATACCCAGGTAAACAGTCTATGGTCCATATGGGTCATATTTGTATGTATTTGTAGAAAAATGCTTAAATTTTGTGGTGTTTCACCGTAAGCAAAGCATAAGCAAATCGTAAGCAAACTGTAAGCAAAGTAACTGTGTCTTGATAAATCCTTTTTGCAACTATTTTCTGAAGAAATAATGTATAATTCGACTTTCCGGGAATCTATTTCTGTCGAATATGGTGCAAAACTGTAGAAAAATTTAGGTAAAATATGCAAAAGGGTCACAAAAATCCACCATGTTACTTTTATAAAGAATCAGAATTTTCTATTTCTGATTTTGATTATACGATTTTACCCTTTATTTTTAGATTTGCCTTCACTGACTGGTGCAATTATATAGCCAGGGAACCAATCTGTGTCCCTATAGGTCCTATTTGTGTGTATTTGTAGAAAAATGGTTAAATTGTGTGGTGTTTTCATCGTAAGCAAAGCATAAGCAAAGCGTTAGCAAACTGTAAGCAAAGGAACTGTGTCTTGATAAATCCTTTTTGCAACTATTTTCTGAAGAAATAATGTATTATTCGACTTTCCTGGAACCTATTTCTGTCGAATATGGTGCAAAACTGTAGAAAAATTGAGGTAAAATATGCAAAAGGGTCACAAAAATCTATAATGTCACTTAAGGAAAGTAGCGGATTTATATATTTTTGTTTTCGATTTAACAATTTGGCCCTTAATATTTAGATTCCTGATCACTAACAGGAACTATTTTGTAGCCAGGTAAACAGTCTGTGGCCCTAAGGGTCATTTTTGTGTGTATTTGTAGAAAAACGCTTAAATTGTGTGGTGTTTTCATGGTAAGCAAAGCCTAAGCA
The DNA here is from genome assembly GCA_026874595.1 of Sipunculus nudus. Taxonomy (NCBI): domain Eukaryota; kingdom Metazoa; phylum Annelida; class Sipuncula; order Golfingiida; family Sipunculidae; genus Sipunculus; species Sipunculus nudus. The sequence continues at coordinate 489,323 of JAPPUL010000151.1, forward strand.
AACTGTAAGCAAAGGAACTGTGTCTTGATAAATCCTTTTGGCAACTATTTTCTGAAGAAATAATGTATTATTCAACTTTCCGGGAATCTATTTCTGTCGAATATGGTGCAAAACTGTAGAAAAATATAGGTAGAATATGATAAAAGGTCACAAAAATTCACAGTGTTACTTTTAAAAAGTATCAGTATTTTCTATTTCTGATTTTGATTAAACGATTTCACCTTAAATTTTTAGATTCACCTTCACTGACAGGTGCAATTATATAGCCAGGGAACCAATCTGTGTCCCTTTGGGTCATATTTGTGTGTATCTGTAGAAAAATGCTTAAATTGTGTGGTCTTTTCAACGTAAGCAAAGCATAAGCAAACTGTAAGCATAGGAACTGTGTCTTGATAAATCCTTTTTGCAACTATTTTCTGAAGAAATAATCTATTATTCTACATCCAGCGAACCTATTACAGTCGGATATGGTGCAGAACTGTAGAAAAATTGAGGTAAATTATGCAAAAGGGTCACAAAAATCCACAATGTTACTTTTATAAAGTATCAGAATGTTCTATTTCTGATTTTGATTAAACGATTTTGTCCTTAATATTTAGATTCCTGATCACTAACAGGAACTATTTTGCAGCCAGCTAAACAGTATTGTATCTATGGGTCATATTTGTGTGTATTTGTAGAAAAATGCTTAAATTCTGATGTGTTTTCAACGTTAGCAAAGCATAAGCAAAGCATAAGCAAACTATAAGCAAAGGAACTGTGTCTTGATAAATCCTTTTGCAACTCTTTTCTGAAGAAATAATGTATTATTCTACTTCCCGGGAATCTATTTCTGTTGAATATGGTGCAGAACTCCAGAAAAATTGAGTTAAAATATGCAAAAGGGTCACAGAAATTCACAATGTTATTTCATAAAGTATCAGAATTTTCTATTTTTTATTTTGATTAAACGATTTTACCCTTAATTTTTAGATTCACCTTCACTGACAGATGCAGTTGTATAGCCAGGGAACCAGTCTGTGTCCCTATAGGTCATATTCGTATATATTTATAGAAAAATGCTTAAGTTGTGAGGTGTTTTCACCGTAAGCAAAGCATAAGCAAAGCGTAAGCAAACTAAGCAAAGGAACTGTGTCTTGATAAATCCTTTTTGCAACTATTTTCTGAAGAAATAATGTATTATTCGACTTTCCTGGAACCTATTTCTGTCGAATATGGTGCAAAACTGTAGAAAAATGGAGGTAAAATATGCAAACGGGTCACAAAAACCCACAATGTTACTTTTATAAAGAATCCGAATTTTCTATTTCTGATTTTGATTAAACAATTTCACCCATAATTTATAGATTCACCTTCACTGACAGGTGCAATTATATACCCAGGTAAACAGTCTATGGTCCATATGGGTCATATTTGTATGTATTTGTAGAAAAATGCTTAAATTTTGTGGTGTTTCACCGTAAGCAAAGCATAAGCAAATCGTAAGCAAACTGTAAGCAAAGTAACTGTGTCTTGATAAATCCTTTTTGCAACTATTTTCTGAAGAAATAATGTATAATTCGACTTTCCGGGAATCTATTTCTGTCGAATATGGTGCAAAACTGTAGAAAAATTTAGGTAAAATATGCAAAAGGGTCACAAAAATCCACCATGTTACTTTTATAAAGAATCAGAATTTTCTATTTCTGATTTTGATTATACGATTTTACCCTTTATTTTTAGATTTGCCTTCACTGACTGGTGCAATTATATAGCCAGGGAACCAATCTGTGTCCCTATAGGTCCTATTTGTGTGTATTTGTAGAAAAATGGTTAAATTGTGTGGTGTTTTCATCGTAAGCAAAGCATAAGCAAAGCGTTAGCAAACTGTAAGCAAAGGAACTGTGTCTTGATAAATCCTTTTTGCAACTATTTTCTGAAGAAATAATGTATTATTCGACTTTCCTGGAACCTATTTCTGTCGAATATGGTGCAAAACTGTAGAAAAATTGAGGTAAAATATGCAAAAGGGTCACAAAAATCTATAATGTCACTTAAGGAAAGTAGCGGATTTATATATTTTTGTTTTCGATTTAACAATTTGGCCCTTAATATTTAGATTCCTGATCACTAACAGGAACTATTTTGTAGCCAGGTAAACAGTCTGTGGCCCTAAGGGTCATTTTTGTGTGTATTTGTAGAAAAACGCTTAAATTGTGTGGTGTTTTCATCGTAAGCAAAGCAGCGGATTTATATATTTTTTGGTTTTGATTTCACAATTTTGCCCTTAATATTTAGATTCCTGATCACTAACAGGAACTATTTTGTAGCCAGGTAAACCGTGTGTGTTGCTATGGGTCATATTTGTGTGTATTTGTAGAAAAATGCTTAAATTGTGTGGTGTTTTCAACGTAAGCAAAGTATAAGCAAAGCGAAAGCAAACTGTAAGCAAAGGAACTGTGTCTTGATAAACCCTTTTTGCAACTATTTTTTGAAGAAATAATGTATTATTCTACTTACAGGGACGCTATTTCAGTCGAATATGGTGCAGAACTGTAGAAAAATTGAGGTAATATATGCAAAAGGGTCACAAAAATCCACAATGTTACTTTTATAAAGAATCAGAATTTTCTATTTCTGATTTTGATTAAACAATTTCACCCTTAATTTATAGATTCACTTTCACTGACAGGTGCAATTATATAGCCAGGTAAACAGTCTGTGTTCCTATGGGTCATATTTGTGTGTATTTGTAGAAAAATGCTTAAATTGTGTGGTGTTCTCATCGTAAGCAAAGCAGCGGATTTATATATTTTTTGGTTTTGATTTCACAATTTTGCCCTTAATATTTAGATTCCTGATCACTAACAGGAACTATTTTGTAGCCAGGTAAACCGTGTGTGTTGCTATGGGTCATATTTGTGTGTATTTGTAGAAAAATGCTTAAATTGTGTGGTGTTTTCAACGTAAGCAAAGTATAAGCAAAGCGAAAGCAAACTGTAAGCAAAGGAACTGTGTCTTGATAAACCCTTTTTGCAACTATTTTTTGAAGAAATAATGTATTATTCTACTTACAGGGACGCTATTTCAGTCGAATATGGTGCAGAACTGTAGAAAAATTGAGGTAATATATGCAAAAGGGTCACAAAAATCCACAATGTTACTTTTATAAAGAATCAGAATTTTCTATTTCTGATTTTGATTAAACAATTTCACCCTTAATTTATAGATTCACTTTCACTGACAGGTGCAATTATATAGCCAGGTAAACAGTCTGTGTTCCTATGGGTCATATTTGTGTGTATTTGTAGAAAAATGCTTAAATTGTGTGGTGTTCTCATCGTAAGCAAAGCAGCGGATTTATATATTTTTTGGTTTTGATTTCACAATTTTGCCCTTAATATTTAGATTCCTGATCACTAACAGGAACTATTTTGTAGCCAGGTAAACCGTGTGTGTTGCTATGGGTCATATTTGTGTGTATTTGTAGAAAAATGCTTAAATTGTGAGGGGCTTTCACCGTAAGCAAAGCATAAGCAAAGCGTAAGCAAACTGTAAGCAAAGTAACTGTGTCTTGATAAATCCTTTTGGCAACTCTTTTCTGAAGAAATAATGTATTTTTCTACTTCCCGGGAATCTTTTTCTGTCGAATATGGTGCAAAACTATAGAAAAATGGAGGTAAAATATGCAAACGGGTCACAAAAACCCACAATGTTACTTTTATAAAGAATCAGAATTTTCTATTTCTGATTTTGATTAAACAATTTCACCCATAATTTATAGATTCAACTTCACTGACAGGTGCAATTATATACCCAGGTAAACAGTCTATGGTCCATATGGGTCATATTTGTGTGTATTTGTAGAAAAATGCTTAAATTTTGTGGTGTTTCACCGTAAGCAAAGCATAAGCAAATCGTAAGCAAACTGTAAGCAAAGTAACTGTGTCTTGATAAATCCTTTTTGCAACTATTTTCTGAAGAAATAATGTATAATTCGACTTTCCGGGAATCTATTTCTGTCGAATATGGTGCAAAACTGTAGAAAAATTTAGGTAAAATATGCAAAAGGGTCACAAAAATCCACCATGTTACTTTTATAAAGAATCAGAATTTTCTATTTCTGATTTTGATTAAACGATTTTACCCTTTATTTTTAGATTTGCCTTCACTGACAGGTGCAATTATATAGCCAGAGAACCAATCTGTGTCCCTATAGGTCATATTTGTGTGCATTTGCAGAAAAATGCTTAAATTGTGTGGTGTTTTCATCGTAAGCAAAGCATAAGCAAAGCAGAAGCAAACTGTAAGCATAGGAACTGTGTCTTGATAAATCCTTTTTGCAACTATTTTCTGAAGAAATAATGTATTATTCTACTTCGCCGGAATCCGTCTCTGTCGAATATGCTGCAAAACTCCAGAAAAATTGAGTTAAAATATGCAAAAGGGTCACAGAAATTCACAATGTTATTTCATAAAGTATCAGAATTTTCTATTTTTTATTTTGATTAAACGATTTTACCCTTAATTTTTAGATTCACCTTCACTGACAGATGCAGTTGTATAGCCAGGGAACCAGTCTGTGTCCCTATAGGTCATATTCGTATATATTTATAGAAAAATGCTTAAGTTGTGAGGTGTTTTCACCGTAAGCAAAGCATAAGCAAAGCGTAAGCAAACTAAGCAAAGGAACTGTGTCTTGATAAATCCTTTTTGCAACTATTTTCTGAAGAAATAATGTATTATTCGACTTTCCTGGAACCTATTTCTGTCGAATATGGTGCAAAACTGTAGAAAAATGGAGGTAAAATATGCAAACGGGTCACAAAAACCCACAATGTTACTTTTATAAAGAATCCGAATTTTCTATTTCTGATTTTGATTAAACAATTTCACCCATAATTTATAGATTCACCTTCACTGACAGGTGCAATTATATACCCAGGTAAACAGTCTATGGTCCATATGGGTCATATTTGTATGTATTTGTAGAAAAATGCTTAAATTTTGTGGTGTTTCACCGTAAGCAAAGCATAAGCAAATCGTAAGCAAACTGTAAGCAAAGTAACTGTGTCTTGATAAATCCTTTTTGCAACTATTTTCTGAAGAAATAATGTATAATTCGACTTTCCGGGAATCTATTTCTGTCGAATATGGTGCAAAACTGTAGAAAAATTTAGGTAAAATATGCAAAAGGGTCACAAAAATCCACCATGTTACTTTTATAAAGAATCAGAATTTTCTATTTCTGATTTTGATTATACGATTTTACCCTTTATTTTTAGATTTGCCTTCACTGACTGGTGCAATTATATAGCCAGGGAACCAATCTGTGTCCCTATAGGTCCTATTTGTGTGTATTTGTAGAAAAATGGTTAAATTGTGTGGTGTTTTCATCGTAAGCAAAGCATAAGCAAAGCGTTAGCAAACTGTAAGCAAAGGAACTGTGTCTTGATAAATCCTTTTTGCAACTATTTTCTGAAGAAATAATGTATTATTCGACTTTCCTGGAACCTATTTCTGTCGAATATGGTGCAAAACTGTAGAAAAATTGAGGTAAAATATGCAAAAGGGTCACAAAAATCTATAATGTCACTTAAGGAAAGTAGCGGATTTATATATTTTTGTTTTCGATTTAACAATTTGGCCCTTAATATTTAGATTCCTGATCACTAACAGGAACTATTTTGTAGCCAGGTAAACAGTCTGTGGCCCTAAGGGTCATTTTTGTGTGTATTTGTAGAAAAACGCTTAAATTGTGTGGTGTTTTCATGGTAAGCAAAGCCTAAGCAAACTGTAAGCAAAGGAACTGTGTCTTGATAAATCCTTTTGGCAACTATTTTCTGAAGAAATAATGTATTATTCAACTTTCCGGGAATCTATTTCTGTCGAATATGGTGCAAAACTGTAGAAAAATATAGGTAGAATATGATAAAAGGTCACAAAAATTCACAGTGTTACTTTTAAAAAGTATCAGTATTTTCTATTTCTGATTTTGATTAAACGATTTCACCTTAAATTTTTAGATTCACCTTCACTGACAGGTGCAATTATATAGCCAGGGAACCAATCTGTGTCCCTTTGGGTCATATTTGTGTGTATCTGTAGAAAAATGCTTAAATTGTGTGGTCTTTTCAACGTAAGCAAAGCATAAGCAAACTGTAAGCATAGGAACTGTGTCTTGATAAATCCTTTTTGCAACTATTTTCTGAAGAAATAATCTATTATTCTACATCCAGCGAACCTATTACAGTCGGATATGGTGCAGAACTGTAGAAAAATTGAGGTAAATTATGCAAAAGGGTCACAAAAATCCACAATGTTACTTTTATAAAGTATCAGAATGTTCTATTTCTGATTTTGATTAAACGATTTTGTCCTTAATATTTAGATTCCTGATCACTAACAGGAACTATTTTGCAGCCAGCTAAACAGTATTGTATCTATGGGTCATATTTGTGTGTATTTGTAGAAAAATGCTTAAATTCTGATGTGTTTTCAACGTTAGCAAAGCATAAGCAAAGCATAAGCAAACTATAAGCAAAGGAACTGTGTCTTGATAAATCCTTTTGCAACTCTTTTCTGAAGAAATAATGTATTATTCTACTTCCCGGGAATCTATTTCTGTTGAATATGGTGCAAAATCTAAGACAAATTGAGGTAAAATATGCAATAGGATCACAAATATCCACAATGTTACTTTTATAAAGTATCAGAATTTTCTATTTCTGATTTTGATTAAAAATTTTACTCTTAATTTTTAGATTCACCTTCACTGACAGGTGCAATTATATAGCCAGGTAAACAGTCTGTGGTCCATATGGGTCATATTTTTGTGTATTTGTAGAAAAATGCTTTAATTGTGAGGGGCTTTCACCGTAAGCAAAGCATAAGCAAAGCGTAAGCAAACTGTAAGCAAAGTAACTGTGTCTTGATAAATCCTTTTGGCAACTCTTTTCTGAAGAAATAATGTATTTTTCTACTTCCCGGGAATCTTTTTCTGTCGAATATGGTGCAAAACTATAGAAAAATGGAGGTAAAATATGCAAACGGGTCACAAAAACCCACAATGTTACTTTTATAAAGAATCAGAATTTTCTATTTCTGATTTTGATTAAACAATTTCACCCATAATTTATAGATTCAACTTCACTGACAGGTGCAATTATATACCCAGGTAAACAGTCTATGGTCCATATGGGTCATATTTGTGTGTATTTGTAGAAAAATGCTTAAATTTTGTGGTGTTTCACCGTAAGCAAAGCATAAGCAAATCGTAAGCAAACTGTAAGCAAAGTAACTGTGTCTTGATAAATCCTTTTTGCAACTATTTTCTGAAGAAATAATGTATAATTCGACTTTCCGGGAATCTATTTCTGTCGAATATGGTGCAAAACTGTAGAAAAATTTAGGTAAAATATGCAAAAGGGTCACAAAAATCCACCATGTTACTTTTATAAAGAATCAGAATTTTCTATTTCTGATTTTGATTAAACGATTTTACCCTTTATTTTTAGATTTGCCTTCACTGACAGGTGCAATTATATAGCCAGAGAACCAATCTGTGTCCCTATAGGTCATATTTGTGTGCATTTGCAGAAAAATGCTTAAATTGTGTGGTGTTTTCATCGTAAGCAAAGCATAAGCAAAGCAGAAGCAAACTGTAAGCATAGGAACTGTGTCTTGATAAATCCTTTTTGCAACTATTTTCTGAAGAAATAATGTATTATTCTACTTCGCCGGAATCCGTCTCTGTCGAATATGCTGCAAAACTCCAGAAAAATTGAGTTAAAATATGCAAAAGGGTCACAGAAATTCACAATGTTATTTCATAAAGTATCAGAATTTTCTATTTTTTATTTTGATTAAACGATTTTACCCTTAATTTTTAGATTCACCTTCACTGACAGATGCAATTGTATAGCCAGGGAACCAGTCTGTGTCCCTATAGGTCATATTCGTATATATTTATAGAAAAATGCTTAAGTTGTGAGGTGTTTTCACCGTAAACAAAGCATAAGCAAAGCGTAAGCAAACTAAGCAAAGGAACTGTGTCTTGATAAATCCTTTTTGCAACTATTTTCTGAAGAAATAATGTATTATTCGACTTTCCTGGAACCTATTTCTGTCGAATATGGTGCAAAACTGTAGAAAAATGGAGGTAAAATATGCAAACGGGTCACAAAAACCCACAATGTTACTTTTATAAAGAATCCGAATTTTCTATTTCTGATTTTGATTAAACAATTTCACCCATAATTTATAGATTCACCTTCACTGACAGGTGCAATTATATACCCAGGTAAACAGTCTATGGTCCATATGGGTCATATTTGTGTGTATTTGTAGAAAAATGCTTAAATTTTGTGGTGTTTCACCGTAAGCAAAGCATAAGCAAATCGTAAGGAAACTGTAAGCAAAGTAACTGTGTCTTGATAAATCCTTTTTGCAACTATTTTCTGAAGAAATAATGTATTATTCGACTTTCCGGGAATCTATTTCTGTCGAATATGGTGCAAAACTGTAGAAAAATTTAGGTAAAATATGCAAAAGGGTCACAAAAATCCACCATGTTACTTTTATAAAGAATCAGAATTTTCTATTTCTGATTTTGATTATACGATTTTACCCTTTATTTTTAGATTTGCCTTCACTGACTGGTGCAATTATATAGCCAGGGAACCAATCTGTGTCCCTATAGGTCCTATTTGTGTGTATTTGTAGAAAAATGGTTAAATTGTGTGGTGTTTTCATCGTAAGCAAAGCATAAGCAAAGCGTTAGCAAACTGTAAGCAAAGGAACTGTGTCTTGATAAATCCTTTTTGCAACTATTTTCTGAAGAAATAATGTATTATTCGACTTTCCTGGAACCTATTTCTGTCGAATATGGTGCAAAACTGTAGAAAAATTGAGGTAAAATATGCAAAAGGGTCACAAAAATCTATAATGTCACTTAAGGAAAGTAGCGGATTTATATATTTTTGTTTTCGATTTAACAATTTGGCCCTTAATATTTAGATTCCTGATCACTAACAGGAACTATTTTGTAGCCAGGTAAACAGTCTGTGGCCCTAAGGGTCATTTTTGTGTGTATTTGTAGAAAAACGCTTAAATTGTGTGGTGTTTTCATGGTAAGCAAAGCCTAAGCAAACTGTAAGCAAAGGAACTGTGTCTTGATAAATCCTTTTGGCAACTATTTTCTGAAGAAATAATGTATTATTCAACTTTACGGGAATCTATTTCTGTCGAATATGGTGCAAAACTGTAGAAAAATATAGGTAGAATATGATAAAAGGTCACAAAAATTCACAGTGTTACTTTTAAAAAGTATCAGTATTTTCTATTTCTGATTTTGATTAAACGATTTCACCTTAAATTTTTAGATTCACCTTCACTGACAGGTGCAATTATATAGCCAGGGAACCAATCTGTGTCCCTTTGGGTCATATTTGTGTGTATCTGTAGAAAAATGCTTAAATTGTGTGGTCTTTTCAACGTAAGCAAAGCATAAGCAAACTGTAAGCATAGGAACTGTGTCTTGATAAATCCTTTTTGCAACTATTTTCTGAAGAAATAATCTATTATTCTACATCCAGCGACCCTATTACAGTCGGATATGGTGCAGAACTGTAGAAAAATTGAGGTAAATTATGCAAAAGGGTCACAAAAATCCACAATGTTACTTTTATAAAGTATCAGAATGTTCTATTTCTGATTTTGATTAAACGATTTTGTCCTTAATATTTAGATTCCTGATCACTAACAGGAACTATTTTGCAGCCAGCTAAACAGTATTGTATCTATGGGTCATATTTGTGTGTATTTGTAGAAAAATGCTTAAATTCTGATGTGTTTTCAACGTTAGCAAAGCATAAGCAAAGCATAAGCAAACTATAAGCAAAGGAACTGTGTCTTGATAAACCCTTTTGCAACTCTTTTCTGAAGAAATAATGTATTATTCTACTTCCCGGGAATCTATTTCTGTTGAATATGGTGCAAAATCTAAGACAAATTGAGGTAAAATATGCAATAGGATCACAAAAATCCACAATGTTACTTTTATAAAGTATCAGAATTTTCTATTTCTGATTTTGATTAAACAATTTTACTCTTAATTTTTAGATTCACCTTCACTGACAGGTGCAATTATATAGCCAGGGAACCAGTCTGTGTCCTTATGTGCCACATTTGTGTGTATTTGTAGAAAAATGCTTAAATTTTGTGGTGTTTTCAACGTAAGCAAAGCATAAGCAAAGCGTAAGCAAACTGTAAGCAAAGGAACTGTGTCTTGATAAACCCTTTTTGCAACTATTTTTTGAAAAAAATAATGTATTATTCTACTTCCAGGAACACTATTTCAGTCGAATTTGGTGCAGAACAGTTGAAAAATTGAGGTAAAATATGCAAAAGGGTCACAAAAATCCACTATGTTACTTTTATAAAGTATCAGAATGTTCTATTTCTGATTTTGATTAAACGATTTTGCCCTTAATATTTAGATTCCTCATCACTAACAGGAACTATTTTGTAGCCAGGTAAACAGTCTGTTTTCCCATAGGTTATATTTGTGTGTATTTCTAGAAAAATGCTTAAATTGTGTGGTGTTTTCAACGTAAGCAAAGCATAAGCAGAGCGTAAACAAACTGTAAACAAAGGAACTGTGTCTTGATAAACCCTTTTTGCAACTATTGTTTGATGAAATAATGTATTATTCTACTTCCAGGGACCATATTTCAGTCAAATATGGTGCATAACTGTAGAAAAATTGAGGTAAAATATACAAAAGGGTCACGAAAATCCACAATGTTACTTTTATAAAGTATCAAAATGTTCTATTTCTGATTTTGATTAAACGATTTTGCCCTTAATATTTAGATTCCTGATCACGAACAGAACTATTTTGCAGCCAGGTAAACAGAATTGTCCTTATGGGTCATATTTGTGTATTTGTAGAAAAACGCTTAAATTGTGTGGTGTTTTCATCGTAAGCAAAGCCTAAGCAAACTGTAAGCAAAGGAACTGTGTCTTGATAAATCCTTTTGGCAACTATTTTCTGAAGAAATAATGTATTATTCAACTTTCCGGGAATCTATTTCTGTCGAATATGGTGCAAAACTTTAGAAAAATATAGGTAAAATATGATAAAAGGTCACAAAAATTCACAGTGTAACTTTTACAAAGTATCAGAATTTTCTATTTCTGATTTTGATTAAACGATTTCACCTTAAATTTTTAGATTCACCTTCACTGACAGGTGCAATTATATAGCCAGGGAACCAATCTGTGTCCCTTTGGGTCATATTTGTGTGTATCTGTAGAAAAATGCTTAAATTGTGTGGTCCTTTCAACGTAAGCAAAGCATAAGCAAACTGTAAGCATAGGAACTGTGTCTTGATAAATCCTTTTTGCAACTATTTTCTGAAGAAATAATCTATTATTCTACATCCAGCGACCCTATTACAGTCGGATATGGTGCAGAACTGTAGAAAAATTGAGGTAAATTATGCAAAAGGGTCACAAAAATCCACAATGTTACTTTTATAAAGTATCAGAATGTTCTATTTCTGATTTTGATTAAACGATTTTGCCCTTAATATTTAGTTTCCTGATCACTAACAGGAACTATTTTGCAGCCAGCTAAACAGTATTGTATCTATGGGTCATATTTGTGTGTATTTGTAGAAAAATGCTTAAATTCTGATGTGTTTTCAACGTTAGCAAAGCATAAGCAAAGCATAAGCAAACTATAAGCAAAGGAACTGTGTCTTGATAAACCCTTTTGCAACTCTTTTCTGAAGAAATAATGTATTATTCTACTTCCCGGGAATCTATTTCTGTTGAATATGGTGCAAAATCTAAGACAAATTGAGGTAAAATATGCAATAGGATCACAAAAATCCACAATGTTACTTTTATAAAGTATCAGAATTTTCTATTTCTGATTTTGATTAAACAATTTTACTCTTAATTTTTAGATTCACCTTCACTGACAGGTGCAATTATATAGCCAGGGAACCAGTCTGTGTCCTTATGTGCCACATTTGTGTGTATTTGTAGAAAAATGCTTAAATTGTGTGGTGTTTTCAACGTAAGCAAAGCATAAGCAAACTGTAAGCAAAGGAACTGTGTCTTGATAAATCCTTTTGGCAACTATTTTCTGAAGAAATAATGTATTATTCAACTTTCCGGGAATCTATTTCTGTCGAATATGGTGCAAAACTGTAGAAAAATATAGGTAAAATATGATGAAAGGTCACAAAAATTCACAGTGTTACTTTTACAAAGTATCAGAATTTTCTATTTCTGATTTTGATTAAACGATTTCACCTTTAATTTTTAGATTCACCTTCACTGACAGGTGGAATTATATTGCCAGGGAACCAATCTGTGTCCCTTTGGGTCATATTTGTGTGTATCTGTAGAAAAATGCTTAAATTGTGTGGTCTTTTCAACGTAAGCAAAGCATAAGCAAACTGTAAGCATAGGAACTGTGTCTTCATAAATCCTTTTTGCAACTATTTTCTGAAGAAATAATCTATTATTCTACATCCAGCGACCCTATTACAGTCGGATATGGTGCAGAACTGTAGAAAAATTGAGGTAAATTAAGCAAAAGGGACACAAAAATCCACAATGTTACTTTTATAAAGTATCAGAATGTTCTATTTCTGATTTTGATTAAACGATTTTGCCCTTAATATTTAGATTCCTGATCACTACCAGGAACTATTTTGCAGCCAGGTAAACAGTATTGTCCCTATGGGTCATATTTGTGTGTATTTGTAAAAAAATGATTAAATTGTGTTGTGTTTTCAACGTAAGTAAAACATAAGCAAAGCATAAGCAAACTATAAGCAACTAACTGTGTTTCGATAAATCCTTTTTTACAACTATTTTCTGAAGAAATAATGTATTATTCTACTTCCCGGGAATATTTTTCTGTCGAATATGGCGCAAAACTGTAGAAAAATGGAGGTCAAATATGCAAAAGGGTCACAAAAATCCACAATGTCACTTTTATAAAGAATCAGAAATTTCTATTTCTGATTTTGATTAAACAATTTCACCCTTAATTTATAGATTCACTTTCACTGACAGGTGCAATTATATAGCCTGGTAAACAGTCTGTGTTCCTATGGGTCATATTTGTGTGTATTTGTAGAAAAATGCTTAAATTGTGTGGTGTTCTCATCGTAAGCAAAGCAGCGGATTTATATATTTTTTGGTTTTGATTTCACAATTTTGCCCTTAATATTTAGATTCCTGATCACTAACAGGAACTATTTTGTAGCCAGGTAAACCGTGTGTGTTGCTATGGGTCATATTTGTGTGTATTTGTAGAAAAATGCTTAAATTGTGTGGTGTTTTCAACGTAAGCAAAGTATAAGCAAAGCGAAAGCAAACTGTAAGCAAAGGAACTGTGTCTTGATAAACCCTTTTTGCAACTATTTTTTGAAGAAATAATGTATTATTCTACTTACAGGGACGCTATTTCAGTCGAATATGGTGCAGAACTGTAGAAAAATTGAGGTAATATATGCAAAAGGGTCACAAAAATCCACAATGTTACTTTTATAAAGAATCAGAATTTTCTATTTCTGATTTTGATTAAACAATTTCACCCTTAATTTATAGATTCACTTTCACTGACAGGTGCAATTATATAGCCAGGTAAACAGTCTGTGTTCCTATGGGTCATATTTGTGTGTATTTGTAGAAAAATGCTTAAATTGTGTGGTGTTCTCATCGTAAGCAAAGCAGCGGATTTATATATTTTTTTGTTTTGATTTCACAATTTTGCCCTTAATATTTAGATTCCTGATCACTAACAGGAACTATTTTGTAGCCAGGTAAACCGTGTGTGTTCCTATGGGTCATATTTGTGTGTATTTGTAGAAAAATGCTTAAATTGTGAGGGGCTTTCACCGTAAGCAAAGCATAAGCAAAGCGTAAGCAAACTGTAAGCAAAGTAACTGTGTCTTGATAAATCCTTTTGGCAACTCTTTTCTGAAGAAATAATGTATTTTTCTACTTCCCGGGAATCTTTTTCTGTCGAATATGGTGCAAAACTATAGAAAAATGGAGGTAAAATATGCAAACGGGTCACAAAAACCCACAATGTTACTTTTATAAAGAATCAGAATTTTCTATTTCTGATTTTGATTAAACAATTTCACCCATAATTTATAGATTCAACTTCACTGACAGGTGCAATTATATACCCAGGTAAACAGTCTATGGTCCATATGGGTCATATTTGTGTGTATTTGTAGAAAAATGCTTAAATTTTGTGGTGTTTCACCGTAAGCAAAGCATAAGCAAATCGTAAGCAAACTGTAAGCAAAGTAACTGTGTCTTGATAAATCCTTTTTGCAACTATTTTCTGAAGAAATAATGTATAATTCGACTTTCCGGGAATCTATTTCTGTCGAATATGGTGCAAAACTGTAGAAAAATTTAGGTAAAATATGCAAAAGGGTCACAAAAATCCACCATGTTACTTTTATAAAGAATCAGAATTTTCTATTTCTGATTTTGATTAAACGATTTTACCCTTTATTTTTAGATTTGCCTTCACTGACAGGTGCAATTATATAGCCAGAGAACCAATCTGTGTCCCTATAGGTCATATTTGTGTGCATTTGCAGAAAAATGCTTAAATTGTGTGGTGTTTTCATCGTAAGCAAAGCATAAGCAAAGCAGAAGCAAACTGTAAGCATAGGAACTGTGTCTTGATAAATCCTTTTTGCAACTATTTTCTGAAGAAATAATGTATTATTCTACTTCGCCGGAATCCGTCTCTGTCGAATATGCTGCAAAACTCCAGAAAAATTGAGTTAAAATATGCAAAAGGGTCACAGAAATTCACAATGTTATTTCATAAAGTATCAGAATTTTCTATTTTTTATTTTGATTAAACGATTTTACCCTTAATTTTTAGATTCACCTTGACTGACAGATGCAATTGTATAGCCAGGGAACAAGTCTGTGTCCCTATAGGTCATATTCGTATATATTTATAGAAAAATGCTTAAGTTGTGAGGTGTTTTCACCGTAAGCAAAGCATAAGCAAAGCATAAGCAAACTAAGCAAAGGAACTGTGTCTTGATAAATCCTTTTTGCAACTATTTTCTGAAGAAATAATGTATTATTCGACTTTCCTGGAACCTATTTCTGTCGAATATTGTGCAAAACTGTAGAAAAATGGAGGTAAAATATGCAAACGGGTCACAAAAACCCACAATGTTACTTTTATAAAGAATCCGAATTTTCTATTTCTGATTTTGATTAAACAATTTCACCCATAATTTATAGATTCACCTTCACTGACAGGTGCAATTATATACCCAGGTAAACAGTCTATGGTCCATATGGGTCATATTTGTGTGTATTTGTAGAAAAATGCTTAAATTTTGAGGTGTTTCACCGTAAGCAAAGCATAAGCAAATCGTAAGCAAACTGTAAGCAAAGTAACTGTGTCTTGATAAATCCTTTTTGCAACTATTTTCTGAAGAAATAATGTATTATTCGACTTTCCTGGAACCTATTTCTGTCGAATATTGTGCAAAACTGTAGAAAAATGGAGGTAAAATATGCAAACGGGTCACAAAAACCCACAATGTTACTTTTATAAAGAATCCGAATTTTCTATTTCTGATTTTGATTAAACAATTTCACCCATAATTTATAGATTCACCTTCACTGACAGGTGCAATTATATACCCAGGTAAACAGTCTATGGTCCATATGGGTCATATTTGTGTGTATTTGTAGAAAAATGCTTAAATTTTGTGGTGTTTCACCGTAAGCAAAGCATAAGCAAATCGTAAGCAAACTGTAAGCAAAGTAACTGTGTCTTGATAAATCCTTTTTGCAACTATTTTCTGAAGAAATAATGTATTATTCGACTTTCCGGGAATCTATTTCTGTCGAATATGGTGCAAAACTGTAGAAAAATTTAGGTAAAATATGCAAAAGGGTCACAAAAATCCACCATGTTACTTTTATAAAGAATCAGAATTTTCTATTTCTGATTTTGATTATACGATTTTACCCTTTATTTTTAGATTTGCCTTCACTGACTGGTGCAATTATATAGCCAGGGAACCAATCTGTGTCCCTATAGGTCATATTTGTGTGCATTTGTAGAAAAATGCTTAAATTGTGTGGTGTTTTCATCGTAAGCAAAGCATAAGCAAAGCAGAAGCAAACTGTAAGCATAGGAACTGTGTCTTGATAAATCCTTTTTGCAACTATTTTCTGAAGAAATAATGTATTATTCTACTTCGCCGGAATCTGTCTCTGTCGAATATGCTGCAAAACTCCAGAAAAAATGAGTTAAATATGCAAAAGGGTCACAGAAATCCACAATGTTATTTCATCAGAATTTTCTATTTTTGATTTTGATTAAACGAATTTACCCTTTATTTTTAGATTCACCTTCACTGACAGATGCAATTGTATAGCCAGGGAACCAGTCTGTGTCCCTATGGGTCCTATTTGTGTGTATTTGTAGAAAAATGGTTAAATTGTGTGGTGTTTTCATCGTAAGCAAAGCATAAGCAAAGCGTAAGCAAACTGTAAGCAAAGGAACTGTGTCTTGATAAATCCTTTTTGCAACTATTTTCTGAAGAAATAATGTATTATTCGACTTTCCTGGAACCTATTTCTGTCGAATATGGTGCAAAACTGTAGAAAAATTGAGGTAAAATATGCAAAAGGGTCACAAAAATCTATAATGTCACTTAAGGAAAGTAGCGGATTTATATATTTTTGTTTTCGATTTAACAATTTGGCCCTTAATATTTAGATTCCTGATCACTAACAGGAACTATTTTGTAGCCAGGTAAACAGTCTGTGGCCCTAAGGGTCATTTTTGTGTGTATTTGTAGAAAAACGCTTAAATTGTGTGGTGTTTTCATGGTAAGCAAAGCCTAAGCAAACTGTAAGCAAAGGAACTGTGTCTTGATAAATCCTTTTGGCAACTATTTTCTGAAGAAATAATGTATAATTCAACTTTCCGGGAATCTATTTCTGTCGAATATGGTGCAAAACTGTAGAAAAATATAGGTAGAATATGATAAAAGGTCACAAAAATTCACAGTGTTACTTTTACAAAGTATCAGTATTTTCTATTTCTGATTTTGATTAAACGATTTCACCTTAAATTTTTAGATTCACCTTCACTGACAGGTGCAATTATATAGCCAGGGAACCAATCTGTGTCCCTTTGGGTCATATTTGTGTGTATCTGTAGAAAAATGCTTAAACTGTGTGGTCTTTTCAACGTAAGCAAAGCATAAGCAAACTGTAAGCATAGGAACTGTGTCTTGATAAATCCTTTTTGCAACTATTTTCTGAAGAAAAAAATCTATTATTCTACATCCAGCGACCCTATTACAGTCGGATATGGTGCAGAACTGTAGAAAAATTGAGGTAAATTATGCAAAAGGGTCACAAAAATCCACAATGTTACTTTTATAAAGTATCAGAATGTTCTATTTCTGATTTTGATTAAACGATTTTGCCCTTAATATTTAGATTCCTGATCACTAACAGGAACTATTTTGCAGCCAGCTAAACAGTATTGTATCTATGGGTCATATTTGTGTGTATTTGTAGAAAAATGCTTAAATTCTGATGTGTTTTCAACGTTAGCAAAGCATAAGCAAAGCATAAGCAAACTATAAGCAAAGGAACTGTGTCTTGATAAACCCTTTTGCAACTCTTTTCTGAAGAAATAATGTATTATTCTACTTCCCGGGAATCTATTTCTGTTGAATATGGTGCAAAATCTAAGACAAATTGAGGTAAAATATGCAATAGGATCACAAAAATCCACAATGTTACTTTTATAAAGTATCAGAATTTTCTATTTCTGATTTTGATTAAACAATTTTACTCTTAATTTTTAGATTCACCTTCACTGACAGGTGCAATTATATAGCCAGGGAACCAGTCTGTGTCCTTATGTGCCACATTTGTGTGTATTTGTAGAAAAATGCTTAAATTGTGTGGTGTTTTCAACGTAAGCAAAGCATAAGCAAAGCGTAAGCAAACTGTAAGCAAAGGAACTGTGTCTTGATAAACCCTTTTTGCAACTATTTTTTTTAAAAAATAATGTATTATTCTACTTCCAGGAACACTATTTCAGTCGAATTTGGTGCAGAACTGTTGAAAAATTGAGGTAAAATATGCAAAAGGGTCACAAAAATCCACAATGTTACTTTTATAAAGTATCAGAATGTTCTATTTCTGATTTTGATTAAACGATTTTGCCCTTAATATTTAGATTCCTCATCACTAACAGGAACTATTTTGTAGCCAGGTAAACAGTCTGTTTTCCCATAGGTTATATTTGTGTGTATTTCTAGAAAAATGCTTAAATTGTGTGGTGTTTTCAACGTAAGCAAAGCATAAGCAGAGCGTAAACAAACTGTAAACAAAGGAACTGTGTCTTGATAAACCCTTTTTGCAACTATTGTTTGATGAAATAATGTATTATTCTACTTCCAGGGACCATATTTCAGTCAAATATGGTGCATAACTGTAGAAAAATTGAGGTAAAATATACAAAAGGGTCACGAAAATCCACAATGTTACTTTTATAAAGTATCAAAATGTTCTATTTCTGATTTTGATTAAACGATTTTGCCCTTAATATTTAGATTCCTGATCACGAACAGAACTATTTTGCAGCCAGGTAAACAGTATTGTCCTTATGGGTCATATTTGTGTATTTGTAGAAAAACGCTTAAATTGTGTGGTGTTTTCATCGTAAGCAAAGCCTAAGCAAACTGTAAGCAAAGGAACTGTGTCTTGATAAATCCTTTTGGCAACTATTTTCTGAAGAAATAATGTATTATTCAACTTTCCGGGAATCTATTTCTGTCGAATATGGTGCAAAACTTTAGAAAAATATAGGTAAAATATGATAAAAGGTCACAAAAATTCACAGTGTAACTTTTACAAAGTATCAGAATTTTCTATTTCTGATTTTGATTAAACGATTTCACCTTAAATTTTTAGATTCACCTTCACTGACAGGTGCAATTATATAGCCAGGGAACCAATCTGTGTCCCTTTGGGTCATATTTGTGTGTATCTGTAGAAAAATGCTTAAATTGTGTGGTCCTTTCAACGTAAGCAAAGCATAAGCAAACTGTAAGCATAGGAACTGTGTCTTGATAAATCCTTTTTGCTACTATTTTCTGAAGAAATAATCTATTATTCTACATCCAGCGACCCTATTACAGTCGGATATGGTGCAGAACTGTAGAAAAATTGAGGTAAATTATGCAAAAGGGTCACAAAAATCCACAATGTTACTTTTATAAAGTATCAGAATGTTCTATTTCTGATTTTGATTAAACGATTTTGCCCTTAATATTTAGATTCCTGATCACTAACAGGAACTATTTTGCAGCCAGCTAAACAGTATTGTATCTATGGGTCATATTTGTGTGTATTTGTAGAAAAATGCTTAAATTCTGATGTGTTTTCAACGTTAGCAAAGCATAAGCAAAGCATAAGCAAACTATAAGCAAAGGAACTGTGTCTTGATAAACCCTTTTGCAACTCTTTTCTGAAGAAATAATGTATTATTCTACTTCCCGGGAATCTATTTCTGTTGAATATGGTGCAAAATCTAAGACAAATTGAGGTAAAATATGCAATAGGATCACAAAAATCCACAATGTTACTTTTATAAAGTATCAGAATTTTCTATTTCTGATTTTGATTAAACAATTTTACTCTTAATTTTTAGATTCACCTTCACTGACAGGTGCAATTATATAGCCAGGGAACCAGTCTGTGTCCTTATGTGCCACATTTGTGTGTATTTGTAGAAAAATGCTTAAATTGTGTGGTGTTTTCAACGTAAGCAAAGCATAAGCAAACTGTAAGCAAAGGAACTGTGTCTTGATAAATCCTTTTGGCAACTATTTTCTGAAGAAATAATGTATTATTCAACTTTCCGGGAATCTATTTCTGTCGAATATGGTGCAAAACTGTAGAAAAATATAGGTAAAATATGATGAAAGGTCACAAAAATTCACAGTGTTACTTTTACAAAGTATCAGAATTTTCTATTTCTGATTTTGATTAAACGATTTCACCTTTAATTTTTAGATTCACCTTCACTGACAGGTGGAATTATATTGCCAGGGAACCAATCTGTGTCCCTTTGGGTCATATTTGTGTGTATCTGTAGAAAAATGCTTAAATTGTGTGGTCTTTTCAACGTAAGCAAAGCATAAGCAAACTGTAAGCATAGGAACTGTGTCTTCATAAATCCTTTTTGCAACTATTTTCTGAAGAAATAATCTATTATTCTACATCCAGCGACCCTATTACAGTCGGATATGGTGCAGAACTGTAGAAAAATTGAGGTAAATTAAGCAAAAGGGACACAAAAATCCACAATGTTACTTTTATAAAGTATCAGAATGTTCTATTTCTGATTTTGATTAAACGATTTTGCCCTTAATATTTAGATTCCTGATCACTACCAGGAACTATTTTGCAGCCAGGTAAACAGTATTGTCCCTATGGGTCATATTTGTGTGTATTTGTAAAAAAATGATTAAATTGTGTTGTGTTTTCAAAGTAAGTAAAACATAAGCAAAGCATAAGCAAACTATAAGCAAAGTAACTGTGTCTCGATAAATCCTTTTTTACAACTATTTTCTGAAGAAATAATGTATTATTCTACTTCCGGGGAATATTTTTCTGTCAAATATGGCGCAAAACTGTAGAAAAATGGAGGTCAAATATGCAAAAGGGTCACAAAAATCCACAATGTCACTTTTATAAAGAATCAGAAATTTCTATTTCTGATTTTGATTAAACAATTTCACCCTTAATTTATAGATTCACTTTCACTGACAGGTGCAATTATATAGCCAGGTAAACAGTCTGTGTTCCTATGGGTCATATTTGTGTGTATTTGTAGAAAAATGCTTAAATTGTGTGGTGTTCTCATCGTAAGCAAAGCAGCGGATTTATATATTTTTTGGTTTTGATTTCACAATTTTGCCCTTAATATTTAGATTCCTGATCACTAACAGGAACTATTTTGTAGCCAGGTAAACCGTGTGTGTTGCTATGGGTCATATTTGTGTGTATTTGTAGAAAAATGCTTAAATTGTGTGGTGTTTTCAACGTAAGCAAAGTATAAGCAAAGCGAAAGCAAACTGTAAGCAAAGGAACTGTGTCTTGATAAACCCTTTTTGCAACTATTTTTTGAAGAAATAATGTATTATTCTACTTACAGGGACGCTATTTCAGTCGAATATGGTGCAGAACTGTAGAAAAATTGAGGTAATATATGCAAAAGGGTCACAAAAATCCACAATGTTACTTTTATAAAGAATCAGAATTTTCTATTTCTGATTTTGATTAAACAATTTCACCCTTAATTTATAGATTCACTTTCACTGTCAGGTGCAATTATATAGCCAGGTAAACAGTCTGTGTTCCTATGGGTCATATTTGTGTGTATTTGTAGAAAAATGCTTAAATTGTGTGGTGTTCTCATCGTAAGCAAAGCAGCGGATTTATATATTTTTTGGTTTTGATTTCACAATTTTGCCCTTAATATTTAGATTCCTTATCACTAACAGGAACTATTTTGTAGCCAGGTAAACCGTGTGTGTTGCTATGGGTCATATTTGTGTGTATTTGTAGAAAAATGCTTAAATTGTGAGGGGCTTTCACCGTAAGCAAAGCATAAGCAAAGCGTAAGCAAACTGTAAGCAAAGTAACTGTGTCTTGATAAATCCTTTTGGCAACTCTTTTCTGAAGAAATAATGTATTTTTCTACTTCCCGGGAATCTTTTTCTGTCGAATATGGTGCAAAACTATAGAAAAATGGAGGTAAAATATGCAAACGGGTCACAAAAACCCACAATGTTACTTTTATAAAGAATCAGAATTTTCTATTTCTGATTTTGATTAAACAATTTCACCCATAATTTATAGATTCAACTTCACTGACAGGTGCAATTATATACCCAGGTAAACAGTCTATGGTCCATATGGGTCATATTTGTGTGTATTTGTAGAAAAATGCTTAAATTTTGTGGTGTTTCACCGTGAGCAAAGCATAAGCAAATCGTAAGCAAACTGTAAGCAAAGTAACTGTGTCTTGATAAATCCTTTTTGCAACTATTTTCTGAAGAAATAATGTATAATTCGACTTTCCGGGAATCTATTTCTGTCGAATATGGTGCAAAACTGTAGAAAAATTTAGGTAAAATATGCAAAAGGGTCACAAAAATCCACCATGTTACTTTTATAAAGAATCAGAATTTTCTATTTCTGATTTTGATTAAACGATTTTACCCTTTATTTTTAGATTTGCCTTCACTGACTGGTGCAATTATATAGCCAGGGAACCAATCTGTGTCCCTATAGGTCATATTTGTGTGCATTTGTAGAAAAATGCTTAAATTGTGTGGTGTTTTCATCGTAAGCAAAGCATAAGCAAAGCAGAAGCAAACTGTAAGCATAGGAACTGTGTCTTGATAAATCCTTTTTGCAACTATTTTCTGAAGAAATAATGTATTATTCTACTTCGCCGGAATCTGTCTCTGTCGAATATGCTGCAAAACTCCAGAAAAATTGAGTTAAAATATGCAAAAGGGTCACAGAAATCCACAATGTTATTTCATAAAGTATCAGAATTTTCTATTTTTGATTTTGATTAAACGATTTTACCCTTTATTTTTAGATTCACCTTCACTGACAGATGCAATTGTATAGCCAGGGAACCAGTCTGTGTCCCTATGGGTCCTATTTGTGTGTATTTGTAGAAAAATGGTTAAATTGTGTGGTGTTTTCATCGTAAGCAAAGCATAAGCAAAGCGTAAGCAAACTGTAAGCAAAGGAACTGTGTCTTGATAAATCCTTTTTGCAACTATTTTCTGAAGAAATAATGTATTATTCGACTTTCCTGGAACCTATTTCTGTCGAATATGGTGCAAAACTGTAGAAAAATTGAGGTAAAATATGCAAAAGGGTCACAAAAATCTATAATGTCACTTAAGGAAAGTAGCGGATTTATATATTTTTGTTTTCGATTTAACAATTTGGCCCTTAATATTTAGATTCCTGATCACTAACAGGAACTATTTTGTAGCCAGGTAAACAGTCTGTGGCCCTAAGGGTCATTTTTGTGTGTATTTGTAGAAAAACGCTTAAATTGTGTGGTGTTTTCATGGTAAGCAAAGCCTAAGCAAACTGTAAGCAAAGGAACTGTGTCTTGATAAATCCTTTTGGCAACTATTTTCTGAAGAAATAATGTATAATTCAACTTTCCGGGAATCTATTTCTGTCGAATATGGTGCAAAACTGTAGAAAAATATAGGTAGAATATGATAAAAGGTCACAAAAATTCACAGTGTTACTTTTACAAAGTATCAGTATTTTCTATTTCTGATTTTGATTAAACGATTTCACCTTAAATTTTTAGATTCACCTTCACTGACAGGTGCAATTATATAGCCAGGGAACCAATCTGTGTCCCTTTGGGTCATATTTGTGTGTATCTGTAGAAAAATGCTTAAATTGTGTGGTCTTTTCAACGTAAGCAAAGCATAAGCAAACTGTAAGCATAGGAACTGTGTCTTGATAAATCCTTTTTGCAACTATTTTCTGAAGAAATAATCTATTATTCTACATCCAGCGACCCTATTACAGTCGGATATGGTGCAGAACTGTAGAAAAATTGAGGTAAATTATGCAAAAGGGTCACAAAAATCCACAATGTTACTTTTATAAAGTATCAGAATGTTCTATTTCTGATTTTGATTAAACGATTTTGCCCTTAATATTTAGATTCCTGATCACTAACAGGAACTATTTTGCAGCCAGCTAAACAGTATTGTATCTATGGGTCATATTTGTGTGTATTTGTAGAAAAATGCTTAAATTCTGATGTGTTTTCAACGTTAGCAAAGCATAAGCAAAGCATAAGCAAACTATAAGCAAAGGAACTGTGTCTTGATAAACCCTTTTGCAACTCTTTTCTGAAGAAATAATGTATTATTCTACTTCCCGGGAATCTATTTCTGTTGAATATGGTGCAAAATCTAAGACAAATTGAGGTAAAATATGCAATAGGATCACAAAAATCCACAATGTTACTTTTATAAAGTATCAGAATTTTCTATTTCTGATTTTGATTAAACAATTTTACTCTTAATTTTTAGATTCACCTTCACTGACAGGTGCAATTATATAGCCAGGGAACCAGTCTGTGTCCTTATGTGCCACATTTGTGTGTATTTGTAGAAAAATGCTTAAATTGTGTGGTGTTTTCAACGTAAACAAAGCATAAGCAAACTGTAAGCAAAGGAACTATGTCTTGATAAATCCTTTTGGCAACTATTTTCTGAAGAAATAATGTATTATTCAACTTTCCGGGAATCTATTTCTGTCGAATATGGTGCAAAACTGTAGAAAAATATAGGTAAAATATGATGAAAGGTCACAAAAATTCACAGTGTTACTTTTACAAAGTATCAGAATTTTCTATTTCTGATTTTGATTAAACGATTTCACCTTTAATTTTTAGATTCACCTTCACTGACAGGTGGAATTATATTGCCAGGGAACCAATCTGTGTCCCTTTGGGTCATATTTGTGTGTATCTGTAGAAAAATGCTTAAATTGTGTGGTCTTTTCAACGTAAGCAAAGCATAAGCAAACTGTAAGCATAGGAACTGTGTCTTCATAAATCCTTTTTGCAACTATTTTCTGAAGAAATAATCTATTATTCTACATCCAGCGACCCTATAACAGTCGGATATGGTGCAGAACTGTAGAAAAATTGAGGTAAATTAAGCAAAAGGGACACAAAAATCCACAATGTTACTTTTATAAAGTATCAGAATGTTCTATTTCTGATTTTGATTAAACGATTTTGCCCTTAATATTTAGATTCCTGATCACTACCAGGAACTATTTTGCAGCCAGGTAAACAGTATTGTCCCTATGGGTCATATTTGTGTGTATTTGTAAAAAAAATGATTAAATTGTGTTGTGTTTTCAACGTAAGTAAAACATAAGCAAAGCATAAGCAAACTATAAGCAAAGTAACTGTGTTTCGATAAATCCTTTTTTACAACTATTTTCTGAAGAAATAATGTATTATTCTACTTCCCGGGAATATTTTTCTGTCGAATATGGCGCAAAACTGTAGAAAAATGGAGGTCAAATATGCAAAAGGGTCACAAAAATCCACAATGTCACTTTTATAAAGAATCAGAAATTTCTATTTCTGATTTTGATTAAACAATTTCACCCTTAATTTATAGATTCACTTTCACTGACAGGTGCAATTATATAGCCAGGTAAACAGTCTGTGTTCCTATGGGTCATATTTGTGTGTATTTGTAGAAAAATGCTTAAATTGTGTGGTGTTCTCATCGTAAGCAAAGCAGCGGATTTATATATTTTTTGGTTTTGATTTCACAATTTTGCCCTTAATATTTAGATTCCTGATCACTAACAGGAACTATTTTGTAGCCAGGTAAACCGTGTGTGTTGCTATGGGTCATATTTGTGTGTATTTGTAGAAAAATGCTTAAATTGTGTGGTGTTTTCAACGTAAGCAAAGTATAAGCAAAGCGAAAGCAAACTGTAAGCAAAGGAATGGTGTCTTGATAAACCCTTTTTGCAACTATTTTTTGAAGAAATAATGTATTATTCTACTTACAGGGACGCTATTTCAGTCGAATATGGTGCAGAACTGTAGAAAAATTGAGGTAATATATGCAAAAGGGTCACAAAAATCCACAATGTTACTTTTATAAAGAATCAGAATTTTCTATTTCTGATTTTGATTAAACAATTTCACCCTTAATTTATAGATTCACTTTCACTGACAGGTGCAATTATATAGCCAGGTAAACAGTCTGTGTTCCTATGGGTCATATTTGTGTGTATTTGTAGAAAAATGCTTAAATTGTGTGGTGTTCTCATCGTAAGCAAAGCAGGGGATTTATATATTTTTGGTTTTGATTTCACAATTTTGCCCTTAATATTTAGATTCCTGATCACTAACAGGAACTATTTTGTAGCCAGGTAAACAGTCTGTGTTCCTTTGGGTCATATTTGTGTGTATTTGTAGAAAAATGACTAAATTGTGTGGTGTTTTCATCGTAAGCAAAGCATGAGCAAACTGTAAGCAAAGTAACTGTGTATTGATAAATCCTTTTGGCAACTATTTTCTGAAGAAATAATGTATTATTCAACTTTCCGGGAATCTATTTCTGTCGAATATGGTGCAAAACTGTAGAAAAATTTAGATACAATATGCGAAAGGTTCACAAAAATTCACAATGTTACTTTTATAAAGTATCAGAATTTTCTATTTCTGATTTTGATTGAACGATTTCAGCTTTAATTTCGTATTTTTAGATTCACATTCACTGACAGGTGCAATTATATAGCCAGGGAACCAATCTGTGTTCCTATGGGTCATATTTGTGTGTATTTGTAGAAAAATGCTTAAATTGTGTGGTGTTTTCATCGTAAGCAAAGCATAAGCAAAGCATAAGAAAACTGTAAGAATAGGAACTGTGTCTTGATAAATCCTTTTTGCACCTTTTTTCTGAAGAAATAATGTATTATTCTACTTCGCCGGAATCTATTTCTGTCGAATATGCTGCAAAGCTCAAAGAAAAATTGAGTTAAAATATGCAAAAGGGTCACAGAAATCCACAATGTTACTTTCATAAAGTATTAGAATTTTCTATTTCTGATTTTGATTAAACGATTTTCCCCTTAATTTTTAGATTCATCTTCACTGACGGGTGCAATTGTATAGCCAGGGAACCAGTCTGTGTCCCTATGGGTCATATTCGTATATATTTATAGAAAAATGCTTAAGTTGTGTGGTGTTTTCAACGTAAGCAAAGCATAAGCCAAGCAAAAGCAAATTATAAGCAAAGGAACTGTGTCTTGATAAATCTTTTTGCAACTCTTTTCTGAAGAAATAATGTATTATTCCACTTCCCGAGAATCTATTTCTGTTGAATATGGTGCAAAATCTAAGACAAATTGAGGCAAAATATACAATAGGGTCACAAAAATCTAGAATGTCACTTTAAGAAAGTAGCGGATTTATATATTTTTGGTTTTGATTTAACGATTTGGCCCTTAATATTTAGATTCCTGATCACTAACAGAAACTATTTTGCAGCCAGGTAAACAGTCTGTGTCCCTATGGGTCATATTTGTGTGTATTTGTAGAAAAATGCTTAAATTGTGTTGTGTTTTCAACGTAAGCAAAGCATAAGCAAAGCATAAGCAAACTATAAGCAAAGGAACTGTGTCTTGATAAATCCTTTTTGCAACTCTTTTCTGAAGAAATAATGTATTATTCTACTTCCTGGGAATCTTTTTCTGTCGAATATGGTGCAAAACTGTAGGAAAATGGAGGTAAAATATGCAAAAGGGTCATAAAAATCCACACTGTTACTTTTATAAAGAATCAGAATTTTCTATTTCTGAATTTGTTTAAACGATTTTACCCTTTATTTTTAGATTTACCTTCACTGACAGGTGCAATTATATAGCCAGGGAACCAATCTGTGTCCCTATGGGTCATATTTGTGTGTATTTGTAGAAAAATGCTTAAATTGTGTGGTGTTTTCATCGTAAGCAAAACATAAGCAAAGCATAAGCAAACTGTAAGCATAGGAACTGTGTCTTGATAAATCCTTTTTGCAACTATTTTCTGAAGAAATAATGTATTATTTTACTTCGCGGGAATCTATTTCTGTCGAATATGCTGCAAAACTCAAGAAAAATTGAGTTAAAATATGCAAAAGTGTCACAGAAATCCACAATGTTACTTTCATAAAGTATCAGAATTTTCTATTTTTGATTTTGATTAAACGATTTTACCCTAAATTTTTAGATTCACCTTCACTAACAGGTGCAATTGTATAGCCAGGGAACCAGTCTGTGTCCCTATGGGTCATATTCGTATATATTTATAGAAAAATGCTTAAGTTGTGTGGTGTTTTCACCGTAATCAAAGCATAAGCAAAGCGTAAGCATACTAAGCAAAGGAACTGTGTCTTGATAAATCCTTTTTACAACTATTTTCTGAAGAAATAATGTATAATTCGATTTTCCTGGAACCTATTTCTGTCAAATATGGTGCAAAACTGTAGAAAAATTGAGGTAAAATATGCAAAATGGTCACAAAAATCTATAATGTCACTTTAAAAAAGTAGCGGATTTATATATTTTTGGTTTTGATTTTACAATTTGGCCCTTAATATTTAGATTCCTGATCACTTACAGGAACTATTTTGTAGGCCAGGTAAACAGTCTGTGTTCCTATGGCTTATATTTGTGTGTATTTGTAGAAAAATGCCTAAATTGTGTGGTCTTTTCATCGTAAGCAAAGCATGAGCAAACTGTAAGCAAAGTAACTGTCTTGATAAATCCTTTTGGCAACTATTTTCTGAAGAAATAATGTATTATTCAACTTTCCGGGAATCTATTTCTGTCGAATATGGTGCAAAACTGTAGAAAAATTTAGGTAAAATATGAAAAAGGGTCACAAAAATCCACCATGTTACTTTTATAAAGAATCAGAATTTTCTATTTCTGAATTTGATTAAACGATTTTACCCTTTATTTTTAGATTTACCTTCACTGACAGGTGCAATTATATAACCAGGGAACCAATCTGTGTCCTTATGGGTCATATTTGTGTGTATTTCTAAAAAAATGCTTAAAATGTGTGGTGTTTTCATAGTAAGCAAAGCATACGCCAAGCATAAGCAAACTGTAAGCATAGGAACTGTGTCTTGATAAATCCTTTTTGCAACTATTTTCTGAAGTAATAATGGATTATTCGACTTTCCTGGAACCTTTTTCTGTCAAATATGGTGCAAAACTGAAGAAAAATTGAGGTAAAATATGCAAAAGGGTCACAATAATCTATAATGTCACTTTAAGGAAGTAGCGGATTTATATATTTTTGGTTTCGATTTAACAATTTGGCCCTTAATATTCAGATTCCTGATCACTTGCAGGACCTATTTTGTAGCCAGGTAAAGAGTCTGTGTCCCTATGGTCATATTTGTGTGTATTTGTAGAAAAATGCCTAAATTGTGTGGTGGTTTCATCGTAAGGAAAAAAGCGGATTTATATATTTTTGGTTTTGATTTCACAATTTTGCCCTTAATATTTAGATTCCTGATCACTAACAGGAACTATTTTGCAGCCAGGTAAACAGTATTGTCCCTATGGGTCATATTTGTGTGTATTTGTAGAAAAACGCTTAAATTGTGTGGTGTTTTCAACGTAAGCAAAGCATAAGCCAAGCATAAGCAAACTATAAGCAAAGGAACTGTGTCTTGATAAATCCTTTTTGCAACTCTTTTCTGAAGAAATAATGTATTATTCTACTTAGCGGGAATCTATTTCTGTTGAATATGGTGCAAAATCTAAGACAAATTGAGGCAAAATATGCAATAGGGTCACAAAATTCCAGAATGTTACTTTTATAAAGTATCAGAATTTTCTATTTCTGATTTTGATTAAACAATTTTACTCTTAATTTTTAGATTCACCTTCACTGACAGGGGCAATTATATAGCCAGATAAACAGTCTGTGGTCCATATGGGTCATATTTTTGTGTATTTGTAGAAAAATGCTTAAATTGTGTGGTGTTTTAACCGTAAGCAAAGCATAAGCAAAGCGTAAGCAAACTGTAAGCAAAGTAACTGCGTCTTGATAAATCCTTTTTGCAACTATTTTCTGAAGAAATAATGTATTATTCGACTTTCCGGGAATCTATTTTTGTCGAATATGGTGCAGAACTGTAGAAAAATTGAGATAAAATATGCAAAAGGGTCACAAAAATCCACAATGTTACTTTTATAAAGTATCAAAATGTTCTATTTCTGATTTTGATTAAACGATTTTGCCCTTAATATTTAGATTTCTGATCACTAACAGGAACTATTTAGCAGCCAGGTAAACAGTATTGTCCCTATGGGTCATATTTGTGTGTATTTGTAGAAAAACGCTTAAATTGTGTGGTGTTTTCAACGTAAGCAAAGCATAAGCCAAGCATAAGCAAACTATAAGCAAAGGAACTGTGTCTTGATAAATCCTTTTTGCAACTCTTTTCTGTAGAAATAATGTATTATTCTACTTAGCGGGAATCTATTTCTGTTGAATATGGTGCAAAATCTAAGACAAATTGAGGCAAAATATGCAATAGGGTCACAACAATCCAGAATGTTATTTTATAAAGTATCAGAATTTTCTATTTCTGATTTTGATTAAACAATTTTACTCTTAATTTTTAGATTCACCTTCACTGACAGGTGCAATTATATAGCCAGATAAACAGTCTGTGGTCCATATGGGTCATATTTTTGTGTATTTGTAGAAAAATGCTTAAATTGTGTGGTGTTTTCACCGTAAGCAAAGCATAAGCAAAGCGTAAGCAAACTGTAAGCAAAGTAACTGCGTCTTGATAAATCCTTTTTGCAACTATTTTTTGAAGAAATAATGTATTATTCGACTTTCCGGGAATCTATTTTTGTCGAATATGATGCAAAACTGTAGAATAATTTAGGTCAAATATGCAAAAGGGTCACAAAAATCCACAGTGTTACTTTTATAAAGAATCAGAATTTTTCCATTTCTTATTTTGATGAAACGATGTTACCCTTTATTTTTAGATTCACCTTCACTGACCGGTGCAATTTTATAGCCCGGGAACCAGTCTGTGTCCCTATGGGTCATATTCGTATATATTTATAGAAAAATGCTTAAGTTGTGTGGGGTTTACACCGTAAGCAAAGCAGAAGCAAAGCGTAAGCAAACGAAGCAAAGGAACTGTGTCTTGATAAATCCTTTTTGCAACTATTTCTGAAGAAATAATGTATTATTCGACTTTCCTGGAACCTATTTCTGTCGAATATGGTGCAAACCTGTAGTAAAATTGAGGTAAAATATGCAAAAGGGTCACAAAAATCTATAATGTCACTTTATGAAAGTAGCGGATTGATATATTTTTGGTTTTGATTTCACAATTTTGCCCTTAATATTTAGATTCCTGATCACTAACAGGAACTATTTTGTAGCCAGGTAAACAGTATTGTCCCTATGGGTCATATTTGTGTGTATTTGTAGAAAAATGCTTAAATTGTGTAGTGTTTTCAACGTAAGCAAAGCATAAGCAAAGCGTAAGGAAACTGTAAGCAAAGGAACTGTGTCTTGATAAACCCTTTTTGCAAGTATTTTATGAGGAAATAATGTATTATTCTACTTCCAGGGACCCTATTTCAGTCGAATATGGTGCAGATCTGTAGAAAAATTGACGTAAAAATATGCAAAAGGGTCACAAAAATCCAAAATGTTACTTTCATAAAGTATAAGAATGTTCTATTTCTGATTTTGATTATACGATTTTACCCTTAATATTTAGATTCCTGATCACTAACAGGAACTATTTTGCAGCCAGGTAAACAGTCTGTGTTCCTATGGCTTATATTTGTGTGTATTTGTAGAAAAATGCCTAAATTGTGTGGTGTTTTCAACGTAAGCAAAGCATAAGCAAAGCGTAAGCAAACTGTAAGCAAAGGAACTGTGTATTGATAAACCATTTTTGCAACTATTTTTTGAAGAAATAATGAATTATTCTACTTCCAGGGACCCTATTTCAGTCGCATATGGTGCAGAACTGTAGAAAAATTGAGGTAAAATATGCAAAAGGGTCACAAAAATCCACAATGTTACTTTCATAAAGTATCAGAATGTTATATACATGGGTTATATACATTACACAGACATTATTCACGGCTATAAATCGGATCACTCTGCAATTACGTGTTCCATTATAATAAATGAACATAAAAGAGGGCCCGGCTTCTGGAAACTAAATTGTCAGCTGTTGAGAGATGAAAAATATATCGAATTGATCAAAAGATCCTTAATAGATACTATAAATTCAAACCCTAATACTGAGCCCGATCTTTTGTGGGAAACCATTAAGTGTAAAGTCAGAGGATCCTCTATATCATATAGTGCAAAATTAAAGAAAGAGCGATTGTCGGTGATAAAAATCTTGGAAACAAAATTAAACTTTTTGAAAGAGGAATTTGAAATTTCTGGAAATAAAAATATCAAAGAAGAATTAAATATAGTAGAATCTCAGCTAGAAAAAGTAATTGAACAAAAAACTAGAGGTGCCATGTTTAGGTGCAAGTTGAGATATTATGAAAACGGTGAAAAACCTACCAAATATTTCTTTAATTTAGAAAAGCGGAATTTCAATAATAAATTGATAACTAAACTTCAAACTGATAGTGGTAATATTACTGAGCCCACGCTTATATTACAAAAACAAAAGGAATTTTATGAAAAGCTGTACTCACAAGATGTGTCTTCTCAGTATACACTCAGTGACATGTTTTATGGTGTGTTAGTTGATCAGCCGAGATTAAACGAGGAAGACCAAGCTTTATGCGTTACCAAAATTACGGATAATGAAGTTCTTAATTGCATTAATTCTTTTGCACGGGGAAAAACGCCAGGATCAGATGGTTTAACAATAGAATTCTATCAAAAATTTTTTTGGGAAATTTTAAAAGAACATCTCATGAATTGTTTTAATTATTGTTTAGACAGAAATAAACTTTCGATAACACAGAGACAAGGAATACTTTTATTAATTCCAAAGAAAGGAAAAGATTTAAAATTGTTGAAAAACTGGCGCCCGCTAACTTTATTAAATACCGACTATAAAATTCTTACAAAATGTGTCGCTCTTAGGGTTAAAAAAATTTTACCTAATATTATTAATCATGACCAAACGGGATTCATGCCAAATCGATATATAGGAGAAAATATCAATAGAATTTTTGGACTTCATAATATCTGTACAAAATCTGGAATTAAAGCATATATAATGAGCGTCGATTTCGAAAAGGCATTTGATTTTTTAAGTCATGATTTCATTAAACAATCCTTAACATATTTTAACTTTCCAAAATTGATAATTAACTGGATTCTGACATTTTACTATGACATATCAACCTGTGTGACAAATAATGGCTGGGCAAGTGTCTTTTTCCCTGTGTTAAGAGGGGTAAGGCAGGGGTGCCCCCTTTCTCCGTATATATTTATCTTATGCGTTGAAATACTAGCTATATTGATACGAAATAACCGCGAAATTCAGGGTATAAAGGTTAACCATATAGAACATAAAATCAGCCAATATGCAGACGACACTATGCTGTTCCTTACTGGTGGTTGTCAAAGCATCGTAAAAGTATTAAGCCTTCTTAAACAATTTAAGTATGTTAGTGGTTTACACGTTAATGTTGATAAAACAGAGATTATGCCCATTGGTGACCACAGCCTTGATAAAACGAAGATCGAAGCATTAGATATAAAATGGACAAAAGGACCTCTGAGGTTACTCGGATTGTATCTAACACATAATTTATTTGATGTTTATGAAATAAATTTTCGACCAAAGGTTAGGGTTAGGGTTAGGGTTAGGGTTAGGGTTAGGGTTAGGGTTAGGGTTAGGTTTTAGGTTTTAGGGTTAGGTTAGGGTTAGGGTTAGGGTTAGGTTAGGGTTAGGGTTAGGGTTAGGGTTAGGGTTAGGGTTAGGGTTAGGGTTAGGGTTAGGGTTAGGGTTAGGGTTAGGGTTAGGGTTAGGGTTAGATACCGGACGTTAGTCACCACTTAGACACAACTTAACAAGACTTAGGGGAGCCTTAAGTGGGTTTTGGTCTTAAGTGACTTGCTTAAGTATGCGACACTTAGACTAACGTGTTAAAACGCTAACCACGAAACACCCCTATACTAACCCTGGGTTATCACACTGCTTAAGCAAAATTTTCAACACTTACACAGGATATAACTCAAATGACTTACTGCTTAAGCAGCCGATTAAGTTGACTTACTTAAATTTACTTAACAAATTTTAAATTTTTCGGGGCAAAATGATACCGGAAGGTGGCGCCCCCCATTGACCACTGCGGCCATTGCTGGCACTAAATTCCAGGGTTAGGACACTTCTGCTTAGGTGTTGGCTAAGTCAAAAACATATATTGGTCAATCACAATGACCAGAGGTCATTAGCGAGGCTACAGTGTACAGGGTTAGGTGCAGTGGACAATTCTTGACCCCAAAAAAATAAAAGCGCACATTTTTATGGAAAATTTGAATTTTAACAGAATTTATAAAAGTTTGACCCCATCTGACCGGTCAAGGCCGATTGAAATAAAGGCTTTACGGTAGAGATGGCCGCCCCCATACGGTCAGCCGGCGGCCATTGTGGGCGGAGAGGGAGAGGGAGAGTGGGCAAACCCCCTGGTTTACTTAGGCTCCAAAACGTAGGGGAGACAGAGGGTTCGCCCACACGCGGCTGACCGGTTCCACTGACCACAGGTTAAGGCGTTACCCAACACTTAACGGCAGGGGGCGCGACTGACAGTATAGTTGAATTAAAAATTTAAAATACTAAACAGATATACTGTAAACTTTTTGTACACTTGGACAGATTTTGAAAATTAAATTAAAAAAAATTAATTTTTAAAAACTCCGCAAAATCCTGGCTTTTTGGGCAACCTTGACCAACAAACGTCATAATTTGACGAGAAGCAGTAAACTGGACCGTGGGACACAAGTTTTGAAAAATTAAATTGAAAACTTTTGAAAATAAACGATTTTTTCTAAATTTCCCTGTTAAC
Source organism: Sipunculus nudus (assembly GCA_026874595.1). NCBI lineage: Eukaryota > Metazoa > Annelida > Sipuncula > Golfingiida > Sipunculidae > Sipunculus > Sipunculus nudus. The sequence goes on from JAPPUL010000151.1 coordinate 524,054, forward strand.
CTACCTAAGGGTTAGAATACCACTTATTGACCAGCGTATCGACTTTCGATTACCATCTGTCCGCCAGGGGTCGCTGCGTTTCAACGTGAATTTGTTCTTACATGAGTAGTTATGTGGGTGTGAATATATATATATATATATTTATGTATATATATATATATATATTTATATATATAACGGCATAATATGACGAGAAACAGTAAACTGGACCGTGGGACACAAGTTTTGAAAAATTAAATTGAAAACTTTTGAAAATAAACGATTTTTTCTAAATTTCCCTGTTAACCTACCTAAGGGTTAGAATACCACTTATTGACCAGCGTATCGACTTTCGATTACCATCTGTCCGCCAGGGGTCGCTGCGTTTCAACGTGAATTTGTTCTTACATGAATAGTTATGTGGGTGTGAATATATATATATATATATTTATGTATATATATATATATATATATTTATATATATAACGGCATAATATGACGAGAAACAGTAAACTGGACCGTGGGACACAAGTTTTGAAAAATTAAATTGAAAACTTTTGAAAATAAACGATTTTTTCTAAATTTCCCTGTTAACCTACCTAAGGGTTAGAATACCACTTATTGACCAGCGTATCGACTTTCGATTACCATCTGTCCGCCAGGGGTCGCTGCGTTTCAACGTGAATTTGTTCTTACATGAGTAGTTATGTGGGTGTGAATATATATATATATATATATATTTATGTATATATATATATATATTTATATATATAACGGCATAATATGACGAGAAGCAGTAAACTGGGCCGTGGGACACAAGTTTTGAAAATTTAATTTGAAAACTTTTGGAAATAACCGGCTTTTTCTACAGTTCACTGTTAACCTACCTAAGGGTTAGTAGATAACACTTAACACAAACTCTTTAAAAAATCAATCACGCTATTCAAAAAAGGTCTTTTTTCAACAGGATGTGTGTTTCCAAAAGACATAAATAATTAATAATTAATTAAAAAAACAATAAATGTTACAATGCTGTTTGTATACTCGGATCCTGGCTTTTTGGGCCACCTTGACCAAATTTTAATTAAAATTTAATGTAAAACTACACAGGAGTATATAACTATACATATGTATATATATATATATATATGGAGAGAGATACTAGTCCGACAAACACAAGGGTTATCTGTTAAAATCCCGTTCATTTGGACACAAGCTGATAAGCCTAGGTCGCCCTCTGGTGGCAGGAACATTAACTATTTTGCCTGACTGGCCTCAATATTCTTTTATAGTACATATATATTATATACATATATATATATATATTTGCCTACGAGTTTGCGTACGTTGGTTCAAGCATGGCAAAACTTGAACAGTATAACGAGGTTGTACATTATAACGAGGTTGGACATTAAAACGAGGTTGTTCATTCTAACCATGTTGTTCATTTTAACCACATTGTTCATTTTAACCAGGTTGATCATTTTAACGAGGTTGGACATTATAACCAGGTCGATCGTTTTAACGGGGTTGGACCCAGGGTTGTTGATCTGTTAAAATCCCTTTTCATTTGGACCCGTTATTTTCACCAAATGGGTCCAGCCGGTCTTCTGGCCCATAAGCCTGGGTCGCCCCCTGGTGGCAGGAACAGTAACTGTTTCTTAGCTCGCACACCTTTCATCTAATTGGCCTCATTAATTGATTTACCATTCATAAATTACCATTCAGGAATTATGAAATAATATACATAACGTAAACGCAGTATTTTAAATATAAAAAGGTGGAAAAAAAGGAAAAAAAGTAAACCATTCCCCGCCGCGGATTCGAACCCCCAACCTCCTATATAACTCTTAATGTTGACAATTTTTCACCAGCCCCGACCTGCCGTGGTGTGATCTTTATTCCCTGTGTCGAATGCCAATGAGATTCAGTGAATGAAAACAAACACAAGTCTGAAATTTTTTAGAAGGGTAGGCCTAAGCCAAGGATGCCCCCCGGCGGCATGGACAATAACCATTTCTGAGTTTGCGCACCACATTCATATGATTGTCAATTACTATTGTTTCATGTAGATTAACAAAAAGGGAAGGATAATTTACGTCTGAGACCATTTTTTAATACAATAATACATGTCAAAGTTAGGTAATGCGACATCCCGCCAAGCCACCTTTTCTAACCCAAAAAACATAACATAACGGGTGACAACAATTCTTTATTTATTCTAAAGGTTTGTATTTTTAACCAATTTTTGGTTATATTTATTCAAGTAAAATGTTTTTCCAGTGTTTATATTTATAATATATACGGTATGATGAAGGAAGTTATAAAGATTACTACACAGGACTGTTATATTATCTAGGTCGTTGCTATAGCGACCTCATTTCTCTCGGCTCAAGCCAGCACACCGGGTGCCCCGAGGGCCCAGACAGAAATAGACACAGTGTAACAAAGCCGTCTGGCCCGCGCCAAAAGCCAGACAGTCGGCGCATATTTTTGACCGTTTGGAAACAACTGGAAATTATGATCATATTTATTTTAATTGAAATGAAAATAAAAAAATTTATAAAGCAAAAAAAGACATGGTCGTTTATTTTGTCTTATGGATGGAGATCGGGATATGCTTAAATCTTAAAGTATGCCTCGGGTACCTAAAATATATGGAAAAAATGTCTAATTTTCAGAAAAATTAGTGTGCCCAAGGATTAACACTTCTTACTTCTTTTAAAACCACATTATATATCATTGATGTAAAAAAGCCTTCAAAATGAGGAAGCCCCGTCCTTAAGTGTTATAATTTATCGTTAAGCCTTGTCGTTAAGTGTTAACCGTTAAGTGGTTTAAGGGCTGATTTCTTAAATGTGCCATTTGTTTGTACAGTGTTTTTCATTTTTTGTATCATTTCATCACGTTTTACCGACAGGTCGCTGTTGAAAGTATAGTTGTACGCGAAAGTTTATTTTCTGATGAAATTTAATTCAAATTTAAATTTAAAGTAAAATTTCATATATACGCACACAGAGAAAAGGTCTGACAGGTGTTGCACGCGGACAGACAAGACGGTTTATTTTACATATATATATATATATACATACTAATAAATGTCACCGATATATTTAAATATATAACATATATAAATATATATAGAGGTACAACAAATAATACCTCTTTTAATTTTTCAATTTCTGTTTTCTAACACTTAAGAATAACACTTAACACAAGACACTAGCCTAAGTGTGCTTAAGTCTTATTTTTAACACTTTACATAACACTTAAGCTTAAATAAAACTTAAGCTTAAGTGTTGTTGGCTTAAGTGTTAAGCTCCTGTAACACTTAGTCTTACGTGTTGTTGTTACTTAACACTTAAGCTTACGTGTTGTTGCTACATAACACTTAACCTTAAGTGTTAAAAGCAAAGTGTTATTAAGTGTTATCAAGTATTAAGTGTTATATGCTAAGTGTTATTAAGTGTTATCAAGAAGGCACACATAAATATATATATACACATATATATATTTAAATATATACACATATGTTATCTGCATAATTAATTAATAATATATATGTCTTTGTATATATATTATATGTATATATATATATGTATATATATGCATCTCAAAGAAGGGACTTTATACTGAAGGCAGAACTAGTCCTCCAGGTGTCGCCTGTGCCTAAGTGTTATACAGAAAAGTAAAGTGTTGCTAAGTGTTATTAAGTGTTATGTTAAGTGTTATTCTTTAAGTGGTTTAAGCGCTGATTTCTTAAATACGCCATTTGTTTCTACAGTTTTCTAGATTTGGATAAATCAAATTAGAAAAGAGGACGTAAGCTAAAACATCCTGTCTATACCTCGACCTCAAAACGTTTCACCCTTGAAAGTGATATGTTGAAAAGGTCATAAAGGCGGTGTCTGTGAAGAAAATTAAAGAATTAACGTAAATTTCCATTAATAAATAATTGTACATGTTTCGTTTGCGTTAGACGGCTGTAGCATTCAAGTTGTTTTTTTCTGAAGACGTTTGAAGTTATTCTTACATTCACACAAGTGATATACCTCCTTACAGATATACATATCTAAACACATGTATGTATGTAATCTAAGCATACATGTGCGTTTGCATGTCTATACGTATGTATATATGTATAAATCAATATATGTATGTATGTATAAATGTAGGTGTTAATATCATTTGGTATTCTTTGGTCTAAGGCTGACCTGTGAAAAAACATTATTGATTTGGGCCTATTATTTTTCAGGAAAGGTAATTATTACATTTAATCAAATTGAGTGGGGTTGGCCATCTGTCCCATTAGCAGCGATTTTCTCACCATTCACAAATTACCACTAACCGTCATGAAATTTGAAATAATATACATACCTTTAAAACGTTTCTTTTAAGATTTAAAAGATTGGGAAAAATAATGAAAAAAAAACATTCCCTGCCGTGGATTTGAACCCAGACCCATGTTTCAATAACGAGACAAAATGTGGCGCGGCGGCCCAGACAATTCCACTGTGCCGCCAAGCCGTTACATCTGAGGAATGGTTAGAACTCTGACTGTTCACAACTTTTCCCAAACCCCGATCTGGTCTTTTTGTACAGTTATTGCAATATAAAACGGTAATGTTAATATCCAGTCTCCTGTGCTGCTGAGATTCGGCGAAAGAAAAATAAATATTAGCCTGACGATGCGACTCGTTTGATAAAGAAATTTTTTGTTTCAAAATTGGTAGGTCTAAGCCGAGGTTCCCCCTGGCGGCATGTAAAAAGTCCACCAATTTGTTATCAAGTATCAACCCTTCCACAACTGTGAAATATAAAAATATACGGTTTATAACTCGTATCCTGTTATTTAATACTTTATGATTGGAAAGTAGTGTGCCGTCGGTGTGTGCCCACTTAGTATACTGTTATAATCCATCGGGTATTCTTCTAATATATATATATATTGTGAATAAATGTATACATTCGTGAACGTTTGCTCTTTTGACATTATACTGCCGGAGCCAAGAAATTAAAAGCGACATTCGGTAAAAATCCATCGCTCGACATATTTATTCGTCATGAAAAGGAACAGAGAGGTCAGAAAATTCCTCACAGGTCTTTATAAAAACCGCGTAGAAAGCTTGGATATTTCTTTAATTATTAAAACGCACACAGACGCCAATCTTTACAATAAAACCATATTGCAACCAGACCGCCGGCTCCAAGAAATTAAAAGCGACATGCCTACGAAAATATTCGGCAAAAATCCATCGCTCGAGATATTTAATCGGCATAAAAAGGAACAGAGAGGACAGAAAATTCCTCACCTGTCTATATAAAAACCGCGTAGAAAGCATTGATATTTCTTTAATTATTAAAACGCACACAGAGGCCAATCTGTACAATAAAACAATAGCGCAACCAGGCCGCCGTCATAGAGAAATTAAAAACGACACGCCTACAGAAAATATTCGGGAAAAATTCATCGCTCAAGATATTTATTCGGTATAAAAAGAAACAAAGAGGACAGAATATTCTTGACAGTTCTATATAAAAGCCGCGTAGAAAGTAGGGATATTTTTCTAATTATTAAAGCGCGCACAGCGGCCAATCTTTACAATCAAACCATATCCCAACTAGACTGCGGCACCGAGATATTGAAAAAGACACGCCTACAGAGCAAAAATTTATCTCTCAAGATATTTGATCCGGATAAAAATAACAAACAGAACAAGGATAAACAATTTTATAATTAGAAAACCGCACATACAATCCAATCTTTATGGTAAAATCAAATTGGAAACAGATTGACGGACCAAGATATTAAAACGATACGTCTACAGATAATATTGGGCAACAATGCATTGCTAAAGATGTTTGAACCGAATCATAAATATTAAATAGTTTGATAACAAAGACCAATATTTTAAAAAATGAGATGCGTCCGGGCACTAAGAAATTAAAAAAGACACATCCTCAGAAAATATTTTGTGTAATGCCCAGCTCAAGATATTTGTTCGGGATAAAAAAGACAAACAATATATGACATTGAAAAAAAGGAAATGGTTAACATGCATGAAACCTAAAACCGTATCTGAAACCTGAAATCTAAAAACATAAAGAATTAAACTTAAAACATAACCTAAAACCTAACCTTCAACCTAATATCTTAAAACCTGATAAAAAAAAGAAAGGCTAAAAGTTTCTCGCTCAAGATATTTGTACCGGATGAAAAGGAATAAACATGACACACCTACTGTTACAATAAGACCATATCTGATTGACAATGCCGGCACCAAGATATTAAAAATATGACACGCTTACGATATGTTACACATAGATAGAAATACAGACTAATATTTATGTGTGTGTTAAAATTTGCACACACAATTTTTTTGGTGTTTTTTGTGTTTTTTTATTTTTTTGGGGGGGTGTTTTTTGTGTTTTTTTTTTTAAATTTTTTTTGGGTGCTACTATTGCCTCATATGCCGGCACTGTGAGCATTTACACTGAATGCATATTGCTCCCAACCTGCGCCTGTTGTTTGGTGCCACAGTGAAATGTGGCACATACCGGCATATGAGACAATGGTAGCACAAATAGTGGCCACATTTCAACCTGTAATAATTATAGCCCCCAGGGCAAGAAGGATCCGAGCACTTGCCCATTTTAAAGAGAACCTGATCAATGAATATAGCCGATTTCTTTATATAGAGAGAGGGCAAGTGTATTGCATGCTTCGTTGCTATGGGGACGTCCATTCGCTTTAGACCAAACAGCTAGCGGGATTATTTTCAAAGTTACAAATGATCACGCACCCTTACGAAATGCCTTGGCCCCGCCCCGCGTCTGAACACCTGTGCCTCAAAGCGTGGGAACTCGCCTCCAGTTAGGCCACGCACATGAAAAGTATCGTTCTACCTTGTACGTAAAAGAAAGAGTATTGAGTGAGCGGCCAGTTTTCGTAATATTTCTTTAAATGTTCACGTCATTATTATTATTATTATTATTATTATTATTATATACCACATTTATATTCATACACTAAGTACGTTCAAAAGCACTTCACATAAAAAAGTCCATAAAAGAAATCTACCTAGAAGCAGAAACTAAAACCAATAAGACAGGGGGAAAGATAGAATTAAAAGTCATTGTAGTGTGCTAAAAATAAATGTGTCTTAAGTGAGTGTTTAAAAATGTCGACTGAACTGATGACAAAATAAATTCAAATATTGCCAGCATTTCCGAAAACAACAATGTGCAGTGTAAATAAAAGAGATTTGGCAAACTGGGACATATTTTAGTCTGTCTAATGCATGGACGAAATAAGTGATGTATTTCATAATAACGAGGTATTTCATAATAACGAGGTCTTTCATAATAACGAGGTTGTTCATAAAAACGAGTTATTCTATAATAACCAGGTATTTCATAATAACGAGGTTCATAAAAACGAGGTATTTCATAATAACGAGGTATTTCATAATAACGGGGTTATTCATAAAAACGAGGTATTTCATAATAACGAGGTATTTCATAATAACGAGGCATTTCATAATTACGAGGTATTTCATAATAACGAGGTATTTCATAATAACGAGGTAGTACATAATAACGAGGTTTGCCATAATAACGAGGTATTTCATGATAACGAGGTATTTCATAATAACGAGGTATAGCATAATAACGAGGTAATACATAATAACGGGGTTATTCATAAAAACGAGGTATTTCATAATAACGAGGTTTTTCATAATAACGAGGTTTTTCATAAAAACGAGTTATTTCATAATAACCAGGTATTTCATAATAACGAGGTTCATAAAAACGAGGTATTTCATAATAACGAGGTAGTACATAATAACGGGGTTATTCATAAAAACGAGGTATTTCATAATAACGAGGTATTTCATAATAACGGGGTTATTCATAAAAACGAGGTATTTCATAATAACGAGGTATTTCATAATAACGAGGCATTTCATAATTACGAGGTGTTTCATAATAACGAGGTTTTTCAGAATAACGAGGTATTTCATAAAAAGAGGTATTCCATAATAACGAGGTATTTCATAATAAAGAGGTATTTCATAATAACGAGGTATTTCATGATAACGAGGTATTTCATAATAACGAGGTTGTTCATAATAACGAGGTTGTTCATAAAAACGAGGTTGTGCATATAAACGAGGTATTGCATAATAGCGAGGTTGTTCATTCAAACGAGGTTATTCATAATAACGAGGTATTTCATAATAACGGGGTATTTCATAATAACGAGGAAAGCTTGTGGAAAAATTATAAAAATGTTCTGGAATTGTGGTTAATAACGTTAAAAAAAGTGCATTTGTACACAGTGAGTTCAATGTTTTTTCCTATTTGGTCTATTATGAACACCCAAGTCTTTGGTCTCTACACTAAAAACAGGGTGTAGCAAGTCCTGTTATCGGTTTTTGCATCTCCGACATTAAAAGCGGGTGACATTTATTATCATTTTGTCTGAGAGTTTGGTTCAGTTATAACGCATATAATGCTCGCATATTTTATTGTATTATTATATATTTTATTTTGGAACGGGCGTATTAAATTTTCTTGAGTTTTAGACTGAAAATTTTAATTATGCGTTCATTTGAGGGATATTTTAATTTATAGACCAATTCAAGTTCACCAAATGAAGACCAGCCGTCAGATTTTTCTCAAAATTTCAGAGACTAAAGACTTAGAAATTTAGATTTGAAAAACAGCAAAATTTCAGCCGATTACAGTAAAAAATCTGGTCAAAAGGAATTTGGAATAATATTCAAGCTAGTATCGCGCTTTGAGTTTTATTTAAGAGACCCTGTAGCAATATACTTTCTAATTTCTAGAGTCTTTGATCCTGGCCCGGTCTGCTATTTGTTAGCCCTGTCCAGCCATTAAAGCGGCGGAGGTCAGCAGCATCTCGGGTGTCCCATGAAAGTGAAGAGGTTATACATAGATATACATGCGTGTGGCGTTAACATGTGTACAGCTGCTGCTGCTGATGACTTAAATTATTCAGTTGGACAAATAATAGGGGCTTTATTTAAATTTTTATAAAGAAAAAATATTCAACAGGTCAACACTTTAATTATATTTAAATCGCACCTTATTTCATAATTCCCGACGGTTTTTCGGTGATTTTGAACGGTCAATCCAATAAAACGAAAGCTTGTGCAGAAAGTATTTTACCATGGCATTTATCTGTATTTATTTCACTTCATTTTGCCGCTGCATTTAACTAAATATTTATATGTTATACATGATAATGAACTGTAGTATTTTCCATATATGCCTCACAATAAGAACGTTGTATTCATTTAACATATATGCAGTCATTAAAACACCACTGTGGTTGTCTGGTCCGGAATTTTATTTCTAACCCAAACCTTAACACCCTAACCTGAACGGTGTTTTGGGTGATCGATCCCACATATATTCCTAGAATATTATTATTATGAATATTACCATTGCTCTTTTATTATTTTTAGCATCAGTTAAGTACTACTATTATTATTATATGTTTATTGTTATTATTTATAATATTATTATTACCATTATTATTATTATTATTATTATTATTATTATTATTATTATTATTATTATTATTATTATTCTTTCATTCCCGCCTTTTGTTATCAGGTGTCCTTTGTTTGAAGGCTAATTTTTTTATATCAATATGCCTTCTGTTTCAAGATTTGTACAAGGATATAATTATTGTTATACATGTGTTTTTACACTCCGAGGAACTGTAAACAAATCTCTATTTATTCTGAAATTTTGTGTTTTTTACCAATTTTCGGTTATCTTTATTCAAGTCTAATTTTCTTTTCAATATTTATATTTGTAATATTATATACTATATGACGAAGGAACGTTATAAAGATTACTACACAGGACTGTTATATTGTGTGTTATTCACATTTTTAAATTATTGCCAATAAAGATTGAATGTTGTCATGTGTCATACTAAAAAAAGAAAGATTACAATTGATCTATTTTATATTCAGATTAAGGTACTCTCTGCTTCAAATATATGTAAAAAGGATATTATTATTAAATGATTGTGGACCCCGTGGGCATATGATACATGCATACGATACTATATTTAGTCCTCAAGATCACTCGTATCCAGTTTACGACTTGCCAAACTACAACATTTTGAAATTACAAACCCCTACTAAGGGTAAACTGTAAACAATTCTTTATTTATTCTATTTATTCAAGTACAATGTTTTTCCAGTGTTTATATTTATAATATTATATACGGTATGATGAAGGAAGTTATAAAGATTACTACACAGGACTGTTATATTATCTAGGTCGTTGCTATAGCGACCTCATTTCTCTCGGCTCAAGCCAGCACACCGGGTGCCCCGAGGGCGCCAGACAGAAATAGACACAGTGTAACAAAGCCGTCTGGCCCGCGCCAAAAGCCAGACAGTCGGCGCGTATTTTTGACCGTTTGGAAACACCTGGAAATTATGATCATATTCATTTTAATTGAAATGAAAATAAAAAAATTTATAAAGCAAAAGACACTCTCATGATCGTTTATTTTGTCTTATGGCTGGAGATCGGGATATGCTTAAATCTTAAAGTATGCCTCGGGTACCTAAAATATATGGAAAAAATGTCTAATTTTCAGAAAAATTAATGTGCCCAAGGATTAACACTTCTTACTTCTTTTAAAACCACATTATATATCATTGATGTCTTCAAAATGAGGAAGCCCCGTCCTTAAGTGTTATAATTTATCGTTAAGCCTTGTCGTTAAGTGTTAACCGTTAAGTGGTTTAAGGGCTGATTTCTTAAATGTGCCATTTGTTTGTACAGTGTTTTTCATTTTTTGTATCATTTCATCACGTTTTACCGACAGGTCGCTGTTGAAAGTATAGGTGTACGCGAAAGTTTATTTTCTGATGAAATTTAATTCAAATTTAAATTTAAAGTAAAATTTCATATATACGCACACAGAGAAAAGGTCTGACAGGTGTTGCACGCGGACAGACAAGACCAAAACGGTTTATTTTACATATATATATATATATATACATACTAATAAATGTCACCGATATATTTAAATATATAACATATATAAATATATATAGAGGTACAACAAATAATACCTCTTTTAATTTTTCAATTTCTGTTTTCTAACACTTAAGAATAACACTTAACACAAGACACTAGCCTAAGTGTGCTTAAGTCTTATTTTTAACACTTTACATAACACTTAAGCTTAAAAGAAACTTAAGCTATAACATATATAAATATATATAGAGGTACAACAAATAATACCTCTTTTAATTTTTCAATTTCTGTTTTCTAACACTTAAGAATAACACTTAACACAAGACACTAGCCTAAGTCTTATTTTTAACACTTTACATAACACTTAAGCTTAAATAAAACTTAAGCTTAAGTGTTGTTGGCTTAAGTGTTAAGCTCCTGTAACACTTAGTCTTACGTGTTGTTGTTACTTAACACTTAAGCTTACGTGTTGTTGCTACATAACACTTAACCTTAAGTGTTAAAAGCAAAGTGTTATTAAGTGTTATCAAGTATTAAGTGTTATATGCTAAGCGTTATTAAGTGTTATCAAATATTAAGTCTTTATAAGCTAAGTGTTAATAAGTGTTATCAAATATTAATTCGTTATATGCCAAGTGTCATTAATAGGCAATTAAGGGTATTATTTAACTCTATTTTACTATGGTATTTAACTGTCTTTCACCAATGCAATTGACTGGATTTTTATATGTTATTAAACTGTATTTTTACATGATATTAAATTGTTGTTTGACCGAGCATTCATCTGTATTTTACCATGATATTTATCGCTATTTTACGAGTGTGTTTTGTTTGTTCGGAACCAGAAAAAAGACAGCATATTTTATTCAATATGAAATATTTTTTTTTCAAGAAAAATATTTTTTTATTTAATAAAAAAAAAGATTATTGGTGATATAATACTTTATTATATATATTCAATACCCTGGTAATTTTTCCTTTTGGCTCAAATGTCTTTTGAAAGGCCAAAATTAAAAAAAAAATTAATATTTCAGACATTTGTTTTTTAACCCGTGGACCGGGTTGACCCCGTATGAGTATGCGGTTTAAGGCGCTTGTCAGCCAGGAAAAATGTCGGCTGGCCCAACCGACTTTTAACGTAATTTTTGAGCCGCCCGGGTTTTTTTATATTACACATTATTTAATACACTGAAATACACTCTCTGGGCCCTAAATTATTTGTTTTTTCACATTAAACCCCCTTTTTTTGCCTTGTTAGCAAAGCTGCACCAACTCCTACAGGTTTAGAATCCAGCCTACACTGAGTTTTGATTTTTTGCACATACAGCCCAATACACCATAAAAGACATTTGCTTTTTGGCTCTCATTTCTAAACTATTCATATGGAAAAAAATGTCTAATTTTTTCAGAAAAATTAGTGTGCCCAAGGATTAACACTTCTTACTTCTTTTAAAACCACAAAAAGTCTTCAAAATGAGGAAGCGGTTTATCTGGGCCATGGACTAAACGTCCAATATCTCCTGACGTCCCGTCCTTAAGTGTTATAATTTATCATTAAGCCTTGTCGTTAAGTGTTAACCGTTAAGTGGTTTAAGGGTTGATTTCTTAAATGTGTCATTTGTTTGTACAGTTTTTTTCATTTTTTGTATCATTTCATCACGTTTTACCGACAGGTCGCTGTTGAAAGTATAGGTGTACGCGAAAGTTTATTTTCTGATGAAATTTAAATTTAAAGTAAAATTTCATATATACGCACACAGAGAAAAGGTCTGACAGGTGTTGCGCGCGGTCAGACAAGACCAAAACGGTTTATTTTACATATATATATATATATATATATACATACTAATAAATGTCACCGATATATTTAAATATATAACATATATAAATATATATAGAGGTACAACGACAGCATCCAGTTCCCACTAAAGGCATTATTACTCCACCAGGTGGCGCTTAGTGTCTTAAAATACCTCTTTTAATTTTTCAATTTCTGTTTTCTAACACACTTTACACAAGACACTAGCCTAAGTGTTAAGGTCAATGTTAATGAATAACACATAAACGTGCTTAAGTCTTATTTTTAACACTTTACATAACACTTAAGCTTAAATAAAACTTAAGCTTAAGTGTTATGTAACCGCAACACGTTAGCTCCTGTAACACTTAGTCTTACGTGTTGTTGTTACTTAACACTTAAGGATAACACATAAACTTACGTGTTATCGTTAAGTGTTATGTTAAGTGTAAAAAGCAACACTTTACGCCTAAGTGATCTTACGTGTTACTGATTCTTTACCATTTAAGCTTACGTGTTATTTTTCTTAAGTTTTAAACAATAACACTTAGGACACCACTTACTATTAAGTGTTAGAAAAATAACACGTAAGGTTACTTAATCGTCTTAAAGTGTTATTTTTTAACACTTATCACAACACTTAAACTTAATTCTAAAGAAATAACACTTACGTTTAGGTGTAAAAAAACAACACTTAACAGAACACGTTAGACTAAGTGGTCTTACGTGTTACTTAAGCTTACGTGTTATTCTTAAGTGTAAAAAATAACACTTAACATAACACTCCAGGACAACACCTAAGCTTACGTGTTATTTTTGCAGTTTTGGTTTGCTTTTTTTTTCATTTTTTGTATCATTTTATCACGCTTATAAGTGTACACTAAAGCTCAATTTTTTTATGAAATTTAATTAAAATTGAAGTTTAAACGACCAAGTGTTAAATGGAAAAGGTCAAGTGTTAAATTGCACAGACCAGGGGCGGTCATTTGAGGGATATTGAAATTTGTAGCCCAATTCAAGTTCAGCAAATGGAGACCAGCCGTCAGATTTTCCTCAACATTTCAGAGGCTAAAGAGGAGTTCAAATAAAAAAACTATATACTTACTTAGATATTGTGATTTAAAAAATAGCAAAATTATTTAACTTTTGAGTTCTAATAGTGTATACAATACCATGGTATTTACCTCTGTTTTACCATGGCAAGTAACTGTTTATTTGCATCGATGAAATTAAACTGTAGGCATTTCACTGTAAATTTTACCATGTTATTCCAAAAGTAATTCCCACGGTAATAGACTTAATTATGCGGTCATTTGATTCAAGCCGTTTCAGAGGCTAAAGACTTAGATATTGAGATTTGAAAAATAGCAAAATTTCAGCAGATTACAGGCACTTAATATAATCCCGATTTGAGTTCACAGAATGAGAACCCGCCGTCAGATTTCTTTTAAGTTTTGTTGAAGAGACCTTAATAATTTCAGATCAATTAACGAAATACTTTCAATCCCGTACCATTTTGCAAATCCCCATAGAATAAACAATTATCTCTCAAAATTTGAATAATTAAACACCTAATGAGGTATTTCATAATAACGGTGTATTTCACAATTACGAGGTATTTCATAATAACGAAGACGAAGCTCCCAAAGCACGTCTTGCCGGTCACCCATTACATTGAAAACCATACATTATTATCTAGATGATTTCGGCAAGACATATATACATACCTACACCTATAAAGGGCTTAAGTGTTAGCGTATGTGTTATATCTAACAGCAGCCTTGAATTTTTTCAAAATGCCCCTCCAACAATTTCGTAAGTGTTATTCTATAACACTTATGCTAACACTTAAGAACACCACTTAAAGTAAAGCGTTCTTAAGTGTTATTTTTAACACGTAACACAACACTTAAACTTAAGTCTCCAGAAACAACACTATGTTTAAGTGTAAAAAGCAACACTTAACAATTGTTTTTTCACATATTCCATCTTTCAAGACTTGGTGCTGTTGAGTGTCGGCATGTGTTGTCGTTAAGAGTCGTTATTAAGTCTTATTAAGTGTTATCAAGATAAAGCTTAGCCGTATACTTGGATTCATGCAAGTTTCTTAAGCATTACTAAGTGTTATTGAGTATTGAGTGGTTATATGCTAAGTTTCATTAAGTGTTAGGGATTTTGGATTTTTTTTTATATATTCCATCCTTCCATATATCCTAAGTGTTATTAAGTCTTCTCGAGAATTAAGTGGTTATATGGTAGGTTTTATTAAGTGTTAAGGACTTTGAAATTTTTGTCGTCCTGTTTTAAGTCTTGTCCTTAAGTGTAACCTTTAAGTGGTTTATTGAGCTTGTTTCTTAGATATGCCATTTTTAAGTTTTTTTTTCATTTTGACAGTAAAATTCCGACCGGTGGCGCCTGCGCTCAGGCAGAGGAGGAGATCCGACAGGTGTCGCCTGTGCCTAAGTGTTGACGTAAACAGCTAAGTGGTTATATTTTATAAACTAGGGTTATGTTTTTAAATTGAAAACAAATAAAGTCTGAAGTGTCGAGACGTGTTTAAACAATGAAGAAAAAATCAAGGAATTCAAATTTTTGGGGGGCTGACGCGTAAACCGAGTGATTCCCTGTAATAGGAGACGCAGAAGTTACCCTAACTTACCCTAGGGTTGCGGTTAGGGGCATTCACATGATTTTAATTGTTTAAAAGCTTTTAAAAAAACGAGGCAAATGATATTTTCAAACGTCCAAGGGTGGAAAACATTTGACACGGACCAGTTTGATCGAACCGTCACAAAACAAATCGTTGCGATGCGGGCGGCGAGCCAACAGGGCCAACAAAATATGTAGAAAATGCAAAAAAATGAAATATGCAAATTACTTTAATTTAAAATAATTTAAAACGAACACAAGCATACCAGGAACAGGGCAACCAGGTAGATGGACAACGTTACAGAAAAGAAATATACAAAAGAGCAGTTTTATGCAAAATACGAGATATTTGAATATGAAAATTTAAAAAATTAAACTTTTTAAATATTAAATTTTTTAAATTTAAATTCCTGTAAATGGGTTCAGAACGATTCACTTAGTGGACAGGTGAAAGAAAAAGTCCAAATATGGGCTTTTTTTGGGTATTTTAAGGCGATTTTAGAAATCCAGGTTGAGGGTTAAGTGGTAACAGCTCGCTTAAGTGTTAAGCAATTAAACTCAATTAAAATTAAAACTTTTCAAGTTAAAATTTTTTTCTCTTTTCTTAACATTCAATGTTAATGAGTTTCATCAATTTTCATTGGTTTGGATCTGAAAAGTGGAAAAATAAAGAAATTAGGAGAGCTTATTGAAAAAGCTAGGTATCAAGCCATTTGGTCAAACCCTGGCGGTCAAGGTGGGGTCAGCAGCGTCAGGCGGCACCCCGTCTTGACCAGAAATTCAGAAAAAAATTCCGCCCACTTTTAAACTATGCAGAGGAGTAGAAATTTTATTTTTTTCAATTTTAGGCATTATAACACTGATCTGACCAGTGGTCAGTTTGGGGCAGACCCTCTATTATTTCTTTATAAATAGTTACCTTTAAAAAAATGGCTCATCAAAATTGTCTGAATTTTGAAAAATAAAGAAGAAAAAAGACTGTTTCTGTCCTCAAAAGAAGGATAGGGTGAAAAGCTCAAACATTATCACAATTGCCAATCGATCGAGAAAAATTGTTTTGTTAACTTTTTCAATGATTACTTAGCGGTTAGCGGACGGACCTACTTAGGGTTAGGGTTAGGGTTAGGGTTTAGGGTTAGGGTTAGGGTTAGGGTTAGGGTTAGGGTTAGGGTTAGGGTTAGGGTTAGGGTTAGGGTTAGGGTTAGGGTTAGGTTAGGGTTAGGGTTAGGGTTAGGGTTAGGGTTAGGGTTAGGGTTAGGGTTAGGGTTAGGGTTAGGGTTAGGGTTAGGGTTAGATACCGGACGTTAGTCACCACTTAGACACAACTTAACAAGACTTAGGGGAGCCTTAAGTGGGTTTTGGTCTTAAGTGACTTGCTTAAGTATGCGACACTTAGACTAACGTGTTAAAACGCTAACCACGAAACACCCCTATACTAACCCTGGGTTATCACACTGCTTAAGCAAAATTTTCAACACTTACACAGGATATAACTCAAATGACTTACTGCTTAAGCAGCCGATTAAGTTGACTTACTTAAATTTACTTAACAAATTTTAAATTTTTCGGGGCAAAATGATACCGGAAGGTGGCGCCCCCCATTGACCACTGCGGCCATTGCTGGCACTAAATTCCAGGGTTAGGACACTTCTGCTTAGGTGTTGGCTAAGTCAAAAACATATATTGGTCAATCACAATGACCAGAGGTCATTAGCGAGGCTACAGTGTACAGGGTTAGGTGCAGTGGACAATTCTTGACCCCAAAAAAATAAAAGCGCACATTTTTATGGAAAATTTGAATTTTAACAGAATTTATAAAAGTTTGACCCCATCTGACCGGTCAAGGCCGATTGAAATAAAGGCTTTACGGTAGAGATGGCCGCCCCCATACGGTCAGCCGGCGGCCATTGTGGGCGGAGAGGGAGAGGGAGAGTGGGCAAACCCCCTGGTTTACTTAGGCTCCAAAACGTAGGGGAGACAGAGGGTTCGCCCACACGCGGCTGACCGGTTCCACTGACCACAGGTTAAGGCGTTACCCAACACTTAACGGCAGGGGGCGCGACTGACAGTATAGTTGAATTAAAAATTTAAAATACTAAACAGATATACTGTAAACTTTTTGTACACTTGGACAGATTTTGAAAATTAAATTAAAAAAAATTAATTTTTAAAAACTCCGCAAAATCCTGGCTTTTTGGGCAACCTTGACCAACAAACGTCATAATTTGACGAGAAGCAGTAAACTGGACCGTGGGACACAAGTTTTGAAAAATTAAATTGAAAACTTTTGAAAATAAACGATTTTTTCTAAATTTCCCTGTTAACCTACCTAAGGGTTAGAATACCACTTATTGACCAGCGTATCGACTTTCGATTACCATCTGTCCGCCAGGGGTCGCTGCGTTTCAACGTGAATTTGTTCTTACATGAGTAGTTATGTGGGTGTGAATATATATATATATATATTTATGTATATATATATATATATTTATATATATAACGGCATAATATGACGAGAAACAGTAAACTGGACCGTGGGACACAAGTTTTGAAAAATTAAATTGAAAACTTTTGAAAATAAACGATTTTTTCTAAATTTCCCTGTTAACCTACCTAAGGGTTAGAATACCACTTATTGACCAGCGTATCGACTTTCGATTACCATCTGTCCGCCAGGGGTCGCTGCGTTTCAACGTGAATTTGTTCTTACATGAATAGTTATGTGGGTGTGAATATATATATATATATATTTATGTATATATATATATATATATATTTATATATATAACGGCATAATATGACGAGAAACAGTAAACTGGACCGTGGGACACAAGTTTTGAAAAATTAAATTGAAAACTTTTGAAAATAAACGATTTTTTCTAAATTTCCCTGTTAACCTACCTAAGGGTTAGAATACCACTTATTGACCAGCGTATCGACTTTCGATTACCATCTGTCCGCCAGGGGTCGCTGCGTTTCAACGTGAATTTGTTCTTACATGAGTAGTTATGTGGGTGTGAATATATATATATATATATATATTTATGTATATATATATATATATTTATATATATAACGGCATAATATGACGAGAAGCAGTAAACTGGGCCGTGGGACACAAGTTTTGAAAATTTAATTTGAAAACTTTTGGAAATAACCGGCTTTTTCTACAGTTCACTGTTAACCTACCTAAGGGTTAGTAGATAACACTTAACACAAACTCTTTAAAAAATCAATCACGCTATTCAAAAAAGGTCTTTTTTCAACAGGATGTGTGTTTCCAAAAGACATAAATAATTAATAATTAATTAAAAAAACAATAAATGTTACAATGCTGTTTGTATACTCGGATCCTGGCTTTTTGGGCCACCTTGACCAAATTTTAATTAAAATTTAATGTAAAACTACACAGGAGTATATAACTATACATATGTATATATATATATATATATGGAGAGAGATACTAGTCCGACAAACACAAGGGTTATCTGTTAAAATCCCGTTCATTTGGACACAAGCTGATAAGCCTAGGTCGCCCTCTGGTGGCAGGAACATTAACTATTTTGCCTGACTGGCCTCAATATTCTTTTATAGTACATATATATTATATACATATATATATATATATTTGCCTACGAGTTTGCGTACGTTGGTTCAAGCATGGCAAAACTTGAACAGTATAACGAGGTTGTACATTATAACGAGGTTGGACATTAAAACGAGGTTGTTCATTCTAACCATGTTGTTCATTTTAACCACATTGTTCATTTTAACCAGGTTGATCATTTTAACGAGGTTGGACATTATAACCAGGTCGATCGTTTTAACGGGGTTGGACCCAGGGTTGTTGATCTGTTAAAATCCCTTTTCATTTGGACCCGTTATTTTCACCAAATGGGTCCAGCCGGTCTTCTGGCCCATAAGCCTGGGTCGCCCCCTGGTGGCAGGAACAGTAACTGTTTCTTAGCTCGCACACCTTTCATCTAATTGGCCTCATTAATTGATTTACCATTCATAAATTACCATTCAGGAATTATGAAATAATATACATAACGTAAACGCAGTATTTTAAATATAAAAAGGTGGAAAAAAAGGAAAAAAAGTAAACCATTCCCCGCCGCGGATTCGAACCCCCAACCTCCTATATAACTCTTAATGTTGACAATTTTTCACCAGCCCCGACCTGCCGTGGTGTGATCTTTATTCCCTGTGTCGAATGCCAATGAGATTCAGTGAATGAAAACAAACACAAGTCTGAAATTTTTTAGAAGGGTAGGCCTAAGCCAAGGATGCCCCCCGGCGGCATGGACAATAACCATTTCTGAGTTTGCGCACCACATTCATATGATTGTCAATTACTATTGTTTCATGTAGATTAACAAAAAGGGAAGGATAATTTACGTCTGAGACCATTTTTTAATACAATAATACATGTCAAAGTTAGGTAATGCGACATCCCGCCAAGCCACCTTTTCTAACCCAAAAAACATAACATAACGGGTGACAACAATTCTTTATTTATTCTAAAGGTTTGTATTTTTAACCAATTTTTGGTTATATTTATTCAAGTAAAATGTTTTTCCAGTGTTTATATTTATAATATATACGGTATGATGAAGGAAGTTATAAAGATTACTACACAGGACTGTTATATTATCTAGGTCGTTGCTATAGCGACCTCATTTCTCTCGGCTCAAGCCAGCACACCGGGTGCCCCGAGGGCCCAGACAGAAATAGACACAGTGTAACAAAGCCGTCTGGCCCGCGCCAAAAGCCAGACAGTCGGCGCATATTTTTGACCGTTTGGAAACAACTGGAAATTATGATCATATTTATTTTAATTGAAATGAAAATAAAAAAATTTATAAAGCAAAAAAAGACATGATCGTTTATTTTGTCTTATGGATGGAGATCGGGATATGCTTAAATCTTAAAGTATGCCTCGGGTACCTAAAATATATGGAAAAAATGTCTAATTTTCAGAAAAATTAGTGTGCCCAAGGATTAACACTTCTTACTTCTTTTAAAACCACATTATATATCATTGATGTAAAAAAGCCTTCAAAATGAGGAAGCCCCGTCCTTAAGTGTTATAATTTATCGTTAAGCCTTGTCGTTAAGTGTTAACCGTTAAGTGGTTTAAGGGCTGATTTCTTAAATGTGCCATTTGTTTGTACAGTGTTTTTCATTTTTTGTATCATTTCATCACGTTTTACCGACAGGTCGCTGTTGAAAGTATAGTTGTACGCGAAAGTTTATTTTCTGATGAAATTTAATTCAAATTTAAATTTAAAGTAAAATTTCATATATACGCACACAGAGAAAAGGTCTGACAGGTGTTGCACGCGGACAGACAAGACGGTTTATTTTACATATATATATATATACATACTAATAAATGTCACCGATATATTTAAATATATAACATATATAAATATATATAGAGGTACAACAAATAATACCTCTTTTAATTTTTCAATTTCTGTTTTCTAACACTTAAGAATAACACTTAACACAAGACACTAGCCTAAGTGTGCTTAAGTCTTATTTTTAACACTTTACATAACACTTAAGCTTAAATAAAACTTAAGCTTAAGTGTTGTTGGCTTAAGTGTTAAGCTCCTGTAACACTTAGTCTTACGTGTTGTTGTTACTTAACACTTAAGCTTACGTGTTGTTGCTACATAACACTTAACCTTAAGTGTTAAAAGCAAAGTGTTATTAAGTGTTATCAAGTATTAAGTGTTATATGCTAAGTGTTATTAAGTGTTATCAAGAAGGCACACATAAATATATATATACACATATATATATTTAAATATATACACATATGTTATCTGCATAATTAATTAATAATATATATGTCTTTGTATATATATTATATGTATATATATATATGTATATATATGCATCTCAAAGAAGGGACTTTATACTGAAGGCAGAACTAGTCCTCCAGGTGTCGCCTGTGCCTAAGTGTTATACAGAAAAGTAAAGTGTTGCTAAGTGTTATTAAGTGTTATGTTAAGTGTTATTCTTTAAGTGGTTTAAGCGCTGATTTCTTAAATACGCCATTTGTTTCTACAGTTTTCTAGATTTGGATAAATCAAATTAGAAAAGAGGACGTAAGCTAAAACATCCTGTCTATACCTCGACCTCAAAACGTTTCACCCTTGAAAGTGATATGTTGAAAAGGTCATAAAGGCGGTGTCTGTGAAGAAAATTAAAGAATTAACGTAAATTTCCATTAATAAATAATTGTACATGTTTCGTTTGCGTTAGACGGCTGTAGCATTCAAGTTGTTTTTTTCTGAAGACGTTTGAAGTTATTCTTACATTCACACAAGTGATATACCTCCTTACAGATATACATATCTAAACACATGTATGTATGTAATCTAAGCATACATGTGCGTTTGCATGTCTATACGTATGTATATATGTATAAATCAATATATGTATGTATGTATAAATGTAGGTGTTAATATCATTTGGTATTCTTTGGTCTAAGGCTGACCTGTGAAAAAACATTATTGATTTGGGCCTATTATTTTTCAGGAAAGGTAATTATTACATTTAATCAAATTGAGTCGGGTTGGCCATCTGTCCCATTAGCAGCGATTTTCTCACCATTCACAAATTACCACTAACCGTCATGAAATTTGAAATAATATACATACCTTTAAAACGTTTCTTTTAAGATTTAAAAGATTGGGAAAAATAATGAAAAAAAAACATTCCCTGCCGTGGATTTGAACCCAGACCCATGTTTCAATAACGAGACAAAATGTGGCGCGGCGGCCCAGACAATTCCACTGTGCCGCCAAGCCGTTACATCTGAGGAATGGTTAGAACTCTGACTGTTCACAACTTTTCCCAAACCCCGATCTGGTCTTTTTGTACAGTTATTGCAATATAAAACGGTAATGTTAATATCCAGTCTCCTGTGCTGCTGAGATTCGGCGAAAGAAAAATAAATATTAGCCTGACGATGCGACTCGTTTGATAAAGAAATTTTTTGTTTCAAAATTGGTAGGTCTAAGCCGAGGTTCCCCCTGGCGGCATGTAAAAAGTCCACCAATTTGTTATCAAGTATCAACCCTTCCACAACTGTGAAATATAAAAATATACGGTTTATAACTCGTATCCTGTTATTTAATACTTTATGATTGGAAAGTAGTGTGCCGTCGGTGTGTGCCCACTTAGTATACTGTTATAATCCATCGGGTATTCTTCTAATATATATATATATTGTGAATAAATGTATACATTCGTGAACGTTTGCTCTTTTGACATTATACTGCCGGAGCCAAGAAATTAAAAGCGACATTCGGTAAAAATCCATCGCTCGACATATTTATTCGTCATGAAAAGGAACAGAGAGGTCAGAAAATTCCTCACAGGTCTTTATAAAAACCGCGTAGAAAGCTTGGATATTTCTTTAATTATTAAAACGCACACAGACGCCAATCTTTACAATAAAACCATATTGCAACCAGACCGCCGGCTCCAAGAAATTAAAAGCGACATGCCTACGAAAATATTCGGCAAAAATCCATCGCTCGAGATATTTAATCGGCATAAAAAGGAACAGAGAGGACAGAAAATTCCTCACCTGTCTATATAAAAACCGCGTAGAAAGCATTGATATTTCTTTAATTATTAAAACGCACACAGAGGCCAATCTGTACAATAAAACAATAGCGCAACCAGGCCGCCGTCATAGAGAAATTAAAAACGACACGCCTACAGAAAATATTCGGGAAAAATTCATCGCTCAAGATATTTATTCGGTATAAAAAGAAACAAAGAGGACAGAATATTCTTGACAGTTCTATATAAAAGCCGCGTAGAAAGTAGGGATATTTTTCTAATTATTAAAGCGCGCACAGCGGCCAATCTTTACAATCAAACCATATCCCAACTAGACTGCGGCACCGAGATATTGAAAAAGACACGCCTACAGAGCAAAAATTTATCTCTCAAGATATTTGATCCGGATAAAAATAACAAACAGAACAAGGATAAACAATTTTATAATTAGAAAACCGCACATACAATCCAATCTTTATGGTAAAATCAAATTGGAAACAGATTGACGGACCAAGATATTAAAACGATACGTCTACAGATAATATTGGGCAACAATGCATTGCTAAAGATGTTTGAACCGAATCATAAATATAAAATAGTTTGATAACAAAGACCAATATTTTAAAAAATGAGATGCGTCCGGGCACTAAGAAATTAAAAAAGACACATCCTCAGAAAATATTTTGTGTAATGCCCAGCTCAAGATATTTGTTCGGGATAAAAAAGACAAACAATATATGACATTGAAAAAAAGGAAATGGTTAACATGCATGAAACCTAAAACCGTATCTGAAACCTGAAATCTAAAAACATAAAGAATTAAACTTAAAACATAACCTAAAACCTAACCTTCAACCTAATATCTTAAAACCTGATAAAAAAAAGAAAGGCTAAAAGTTTCTCGCTCAAGATATTTGTACCGGATGAAAAGGAATAAACATGACACACCTACTGTTACAATAAGACCATATCTGATTGACAATGCCGGCACCAAGATATTAAAAATATGACACGCTTACGATATGTTACACATAGATAGAAATACAGACTAATATTTATGTGTGTGTTAAAATTTGCACACACAATTTTTTTGGTGTTTTTTGTGTTTTTTTATTTTTTTGGGGGGGTGTTTTTTGTGTTTTTTTTTTTAAATTTTTTTTGGGTGCTACTATTGCCTCATATGCCGGCACTGTGAGCATTTACACTGAATGCATATTGCTCCCAACCTGCGCCTGTTGTTTGGTGCCACAGTGAAATGTGGCACATACCGGCATATGAGACAATGGTAGCACAAATAGTGGCCACATTTCAACCTGTAATAATTATAGCCCCCAGGGCAAGAAGGATCCGAGCACTTGCCCATTTTAAAGAGAACCTGATCAATGAATATAGCCGATTTCTTTATATAGAGAGAGGGCAAGTGTATTGCATGCTTCGTTGCTATGGGGACGTCCATTCGCTTTAGACCAAACAGCTAGCGGGATTATTTTCAAAGTTACAAATGATCACGCACCCTTACGAAATGCCTTGGCCCCGCCCCGCGTCTGAACACCTGTGCCTCAAAGCGTGGGAACTCGCCTCCAGTTAGGCCACGCACATGAAAAGTATCGTTCTACCTTGTACGTAAAAGAAAGAGTATTGAGTGAGCGGCCAGTTTTCGTAATATTTCTTTAAATGTTCACGTCATTATTATTATTATTATTATTATTATTATTATATACCACATTTATATTCATACACTAAGTACGTTCAAAAGCACTTCACATAAAAAAGTCCATAAAAGAAATCTACCTAGAAGCAGAAACTAAAACCAATAAGACAGGGGGAAAGATAGAATTAAAAGTCATTGTAGTGTGCTAAAAATAAATGTGTCTTAAGTGAGTGTTTAAAAATGTCGACTGAACTGATGACAAAATAAATTCAAATATTGCCAGCATTTCCGAAAACAACAATGTGCAGTGTAAATAAAAGAGATTTGGCAAACTGGGACATATTTTAGTCTGTCTAATGCATGGACGAAATAAGTGATGTATTTCATAATAACGAGGTATTTCATAATAACGAGGTCTTTCATAATAACGAGGTTGTTCATAAAAACGAGTTATTCTATAATAACCAGGTATTTCATAATAACGAGGTTCATAAAAACGAGGTATTTCATAATAACGAGGTATTTCATAATAACGGGGTTATTCATAAAAACGAGGTATTTCATAATAACGAGGTATTTCATAATAACGAGGCATTTCATAATTACGAGGTATTTCATAATAACGAGGTATTTCATAATAACGAGGTAGTACATAATAACGAGGTTTGCCATAATAACGAGGTATTTCATGATAACGAGGTATTTCATAATAACGAGGTATAGCATAATAACGAGGTAATACATAATAACGGGGTTATTCATAAAAACGAGGTATTTCATAATAACGAGGTTTTTCATAATAACGAGGTTTTTCATAAAAACGAGTTATTTCATAATAACCAGGTATTTCATAATAACGAGGTTCATAAAAACGAGGTATTTCATAATAACGAGGTAGTACATAATAACGGGGTTATTCATAAAAACGAGGTATTTCATAATAACGAGGTATTTCATAATAACGGGGTTATTCATAAAAACGAGGTATTTCATAATAACGAGGTATTTCATAATAACGAGGCATTTCATAATTACGAGGTGTTTCATAATAACGAGGTTTTTCAGAATAACGAGGTATTTCATAAAAAGAGGTATTCCATAATAACGAGGTATTTCATAATAAAGAGGTATTTCATAATAACGAGGTATTTCATGATAACGAGGTATTTCATAATAACGAGGTTGTTCATAATAACGAGGTTGTTCATAAAAACGAGGTTGTGCATATAAACGAGGTATTGCATAATAGCGAGGTTGTTCATTCAAACGAGGTTATTCATAATAACGAGGTATTTCATAATAACGGGGTATTTCATAATAACGAGGAAAGCTTGTGGAAAAATTATAAAAATGTTCTGGAATTGTGGTTAATAACGTTAAAAAAAGTGCATTTGTACACAGTGAGTTCAATGTTTTTTCCTATTTGGTCTATTATGAACACCCAAGTCTTTGGTCTCTACACTAAAAACAGGGTGTAGCAAGTCCTGTTATCGGTTTTTGCATCTCCGACATTAAAAGCGGGTGACATTTATTATCATTTTGTCTGAGAGTTTGGTTCAGTTATAACGCATATAATGCTCGCATATTTTATTGTATTATTATATATTTTATTTTGGAACGGGCGTATTAAATTTTCTTGAGTTTTAGACTGAAAATTTTAATTATGCGTTCATTTGAGGGATATTTTAATTTATAGACCAATTCAAGTTCACCAAATGAAGACCAGCCGTCAGATTTTTCTCAAAATTTCAGAGACTAAAGACTTAGAAATTTAGATTTGAAAAACAGCAAAATTTCAGCCGATTACAGTAAAAAATCTGGTCAAAAGGAATTTGGAATAATATTCAAGCTAGTATCGCGCTTTGAGTTTTATTTAAGAGACCCTGTAGCAATATACTTTCTAATTTCTAGAGTCTTTGATCCTGGCCCGGTCTGCTATTTGTTAGCCCTGTCCAGCCATTAAAGCGGCGGAGGTCAGCAGCGTCTCGGGTGTCCCATGAAAGTGAAGAGGTTATACATAGATATACATGCGTGTGGCGTTAACATGTGTACAGCTGCTGCTGCTGATGACTTAAATTATTCAGTTGGACAAATAATAGGGGCTTTATTTAAATTTTTATAAAGAAAAAATATTCAACAGGTCAACACTTTAATTATATTTAAATCGCACCTTATTTCATAATTCCCGACGGTTTTTCGGTGATTTTGAACGGTCAATCCAATAAAACGAAAGCTTGTGCAGAAAGTATTTTACCATGGCATTTATCTGTATTTATTTCACTTCATTTTGCCGCTGCATTTAACTAAATATTTATATGTTATACATGATAATGAACTGTAGTATTTTCCATATATGCCTCACAATAAGAACGTTGTATTCATTTAACATATATGCAGTCATTAAAACACCACTGTGGTTGTCTGGTCCGGAATTTTATTTCTAACCCAAACCTTAACACCCTAACCTGAACGGTGTTTTGGGTGATCGATCCCACATATATTCCTAGAATATTATTATTATGAATATTACCATTGCTCTTTTATTATTTTTAGCATCAGTTAAGTACTACTATTATTATTATATGTTTATTGTTATTATTAATAATATTATTATTACCATTATTATTATTATTATTATTATTATTATTATTATTATTATTATTATTATTATTATTATTATTCTTTCATTCC
Source organism: Sipunculus nudus (assembly GCA_026874595.1). NCBI lineage: Eukaryota > Metazoa > Annelida > Sipuncula > Golfingiida > Sipunculidae > Sipunculus > Sipunculus nudus. The sequence continues at coordinate 551,449 of JAPPUL010000151.1, forward strand.
CGCCTTTTGTTATCAGGTGTCCTTTGTTTGAAGGCTAATTTTTTTATATCAATATGCCTTCTGTTTCAAGATTTGTACAAGGATATAATTATTGTTATACATGTGTTTTTACACTCCGAGGAACTGTAAACAAATCTCTATTTATTCTGAAATTTTGTGCTTTTTACCAATTTTCGGTTATCTTTATTCAAGTCTAATTTTCTTTTCAATATTTATATTTGTAATATTATATACTATATGACGAAGGAACGTTATAAAGATTACTACACAGGACTGTTATATTGTGTGTTATTCACATTTTTAAATTATTGCCAATAAAGATTGAATGTTGTCATGTGTCATACTAAAAAAAGAAAGATTACAATTGATCTATTTTATATTCAGATTAAGGTACTCTCTGCTTCAAATATATGTAAAAAGGATATTATTATTAAATGATTGTGGACCCCGTGGGCATATGATACATGCATACGATACTATATTTAGTCCTCAAGATCACTCGTATCCAGTTTACGACTTGCCAAACTACAACATTTTGAAATTACAAACCCCTACTAAGGGTAAACTGTAAACAATTCTTTATTTATTCTATTTATTCAAGTACAATGTTTTTCCAGTGTTTATATTTATAATATTATATACGGTATGATGAAGGAAGTTATAAAGATTACTACACAGGAATGTTATATTATCTAGGTCGTTGCTATAGCGACCTCATTTCTCTCGGCTCAAGCCAGCACACCGGGTGCCCCGAGGGCGCCAGACAGAAATAGACACAGTGTAACAAAGCCGTCTGGCCCGCGCCAAAAGCCAGACAGTCGGCGCGTATTTTTGACCGTTTGGAAACACCTGGAAATTATGATCATATTCATTTTAATTGAAATGAAAATAAAAAAATTTATAAAGCAAAAGACACTCTCATGATCGTTTATTTTGTCTTATGGCTGGAGATCGGGATATGCTTAAATCTTAAAGTATGCCTCGGGTACCTAAAATATATGGAAAAAATGTCTAATTTTCAGAAAAATTAATGTGCCCAAGGATTAACACTTCTTACTTCTTTTAAAACCACATTATATATCATTGATGTCTTCAAAATGAGGAAGCCCCGTCCTTAAGTGTTATAATTTATCGTTAAGCCTTGTCGTTAAGTGTTAACCGTTAAGTGGTTTAAGGGCTGATTTCTTAAATGTGCCATTTGTTTGTACAGTGTTTTTCATTTTTTGTATCATTTCATCACGTTTTACCGACAGGTCGCTGTTGAAAGTATAGGTGTACGCGAAAGTTTATTTTCTGATGAAATTTAATTCAAATTTAAATTTAAAGTAAAATTTCATATATACGCACACAGAGAAAAGGTCTGACAGGTGTTGCACGCGGACAGACAAGACCAAAACGGTTTATTTTACATATATATATATATATATACATACTAATAAATGTCACCGATATATTTAAATATATAACATATATAAATATATATAGAGGTACAACAAATAATACCTCTTTTAATTTTTCAATTTCTGTTTTCTAACACTTAAGAATAACACTTAACACAAGACACTAGCCTAAGTGTGCTTAAGTCTTATTTTTAACACTTTACATAACACTTAAGCTTAAAAGAAACTTAAGCTATAACATATATAAATATATATAGAGGTACAACAAATAATACCTCTTTTAATTTTTCAATTTCTGTTTTCTAACACTTAAGAATAACACTTAACACAAGACACTAGCCTAAGTCTTATTTTTAACACTTTACATAACACTTAAGCTTAAATAAAACTTAAGCTTAAGTGTTGTTGGCTTAAGTGTTAAGCTCCTGTAACACTTAGTCTTACGTGTTGTTGTTACTTAACACTTAAGCTTACGTGTTGTTGCTACATAACACTTAACCTTAAGTGTTAAAAGCAAAGTGTTATTAAGTGTTATCAAGTATTAAGTGTTATATGCTAAGCGTTATTAAGTGTTATCAAATATTAAGTCTTTATAAGCTAAGTGTTAATAAGTGTTATCAAATATTAATTCGTTATATGCCAAGTGTCATTAATAGGCAATTAAGGGTATTATTTAACTCTATTTTACTATGGTATTTAACTGTCTTTCACCAATGCAATTGACTGGATTTTTATATGTTATTAAACTGTATTTTTACATGATATTAAATTGTTGTTTGACCGAGCATTCATCTGTATTTTACCATGATATTTATCGCTATTTTACGAGTGTGTTTTGTTTGTTCGGAACCAGAAAAAAGACAGCATATTTTATTCAATATGAAATATTTTTTTTTCAAGAAAAATATTTTTTTATTTAATAAAAAAAAAGATTATTGGTGATATAATACTTTATTATATATATTCAATACCCTGGTAATTTTTCCTTTTGGCTCAAATGTCTTTTGAAAGGCCAAAATTAAAAAAAAAATTAATATTTCAGACATTTGTTTTTTAACCCGTGGACCGGGTTGACCCCGTATGAGTATGCGGTTTAAGGCGCTTGTCAGCCAGGAAAAATGTCGGCTGGCCCAACCGACTTTTAACGTAATTTTTGAGCCGCCCGGGTTTTTTTATATTACACATTATTTAATACACTGAAATACACTCTCTGGGCCCTAAATTATTTGTTTTTTCACATTAAACCCCCTTTTTTTGCCTTGTTAGCAAAGCTGCACCAACTCCTACAGGTTTAGAATCCAGCCTACACTGAGTTTTGATTTTTTGCACATACAGCCCAATACACCATAAAAGACATTTGCTTTTTGGCTCTCATTTCTAAACTATTCATATGGAAAAAAATGTCTAATTTTTTCAGAAAAATTAGTGTGCCCAAGGATTAACACTTCTTACTTCTTTTAAAACCACAAAAAGTCTTCAAAATGAGGAAGCGGTTTATCTGGGCCATGGACTAAACGTCCAATATCTCCTGACGTCCCGTCCTTAAGTGTTATAATTTATCATTAAGCCTTGTCGTTAAGTGTTAACCGTTAAGTGGTTTAAGGGTTGATTTCTTAAATGTGTCATTTGTTTGTACAGTTTTTTTCATTTTTTGTATCATTTCATCACGTTTTACCGACAGGTCGCTGTTGAAAGTATAGGTGTACGCGAAAGTTTATTTTCTGATGAAATTTAAATTTAAAGTAAAATTTCATATATACGCACACAGAGAAAAGGTCTGACAGGTGTTGCGCGCGGTCAGACAAGACCAAAACGGTTTATTTTACATATATATATATATATATATATACATACTAATAAATGTCACCGATATATTTAAATATATAACATATATAAATATATATAGAGGTACAACGACAGCATCCAGTTCCCACTAAAGGCATTATTACTCCACCAGGTGGCGCTTAGTGTCTTAAAATACCTCTTTTAATTTTTCAATTTCTGTTTTCTAACACACTTTACACAAGACACTAGCCTAAGTGTTAAGGTCAATGTTAATGAATAACACATAAACGTGCTTAAGTCTTATTTTTAACACTTTACATAACACTTAAGCTTAAATAAAACTTAAGCTTAAGTGTTATGTAACCGCAACACGTTAGCTCCTGTAACACTTAGTCTTACGTGTTGTTGTTACTTAACACTTAAGGATAACACATAAACTTACGTGTTATCGTTAAGTGTTATGTTAAGTGTAAAAAGCAACACTTTACGCCTAAGTGATCTTACGTGTTACTGATTCTTTACCATTTAAGCTTACGTGTTATTTTTCTTAAGTTTTAAACAATAACACTTAGGACACCACTTACTATTAAGTGTTAGAAAAATAACACGTAAGGTTACTTAATCGTCTTAAAGTGTTATTTTTTAACACTTATCACAACACTTAAACTTAATTCTAAAGAAATAACACTTACGTTTAGGTGTAAAAAAACAACACTTAACAGAACACGTTAGACTAAGTGGTCTTACGTGTTACTTAAGCTTACGTGTTATTCTTAAGTGTAAAAAATAACACTTAACATAACACTCCAGGACAACACCTAAGCTTACGTGTTATTTTTGCAGTTTTGGTTTGCTTTTTTTTTCATTTTTTGTATCATTTTATCACGCTTATAAGTGTACACTAAAGCTCAATTTTTTTATGAAATTTAATTAAAATTGAAGTTTAAACGACCAAGTGTTAAATGGAAAAGGTCAAGTGTTAAATTGCACAGACCAGGGGCGGTCATTTGAGGGATATTGAAATTTGTAGCCCAATTCAAGTTCAGCAAATGGAGACCAGCCGTCAGATTTTCCTCAACATTTCAGAGGCTAAAGAGGAGTTCAAATAAAAAAACTATATACTTACTTAGATATTGTGATTTAAAAAATAGCAAAATTATTTAACTTTTGAGTTCTAATAGTGTATACAATACCATGGTATTTACCTCTGTTTTACCATGGCAAGTAACTGTTTATTTGCATCGATGAAATTAAACTGTAGGCATTTCACTGTAAATTTTACCATGTTATTCCAAAAGTAATTCCCACGGTAATAGACTTAATTATGCGGTCATTTGATTCAAGCCGTTTCAGAGGCTAAAGACTTAGATATTGAGATTTGAAAAATAGCAAAATTTCAGCAGATTACAGGCACTTAATATAATCCCGATTTGAGTTCACAGAATGAGAACCCGCCGTCAGATTTCTTTTAAGTTTTGTTGAAGAGACCTTAATAATTTCAGATCAATTAACGAAATACTTTCAATCCCGTACCATTTTGCAAATCCCCATAGAATAAACAATTATCTCTCAAAATTTGAATAATTAAACACCTAATGAGGTATTTCATAATAACGGTGTATTTCACAATTACGAGGTATTTCATAATAACGAAGACGAAGCTCCCAAAGCACGTCTTGCCGGTCACCCATTACATTGAAAACCATACATTATTATCTAGATGATTTCGGCAAGACATATATACATACCTACACCTATAAAGGGCTTAAGTGTTAGCGTATGTGTTATATCTAACAGCAGCCTTGAATTTTTTCAAAATGCCCCTCCAACAATTTCGTAAGTGTTATTCTATAACACTTATGCTAACACTTAAGAACACCACTTAAAGTAAAGCGTTCTTAAGTGTTATTTTTAACACGTAACACAACACTTAAACTTAAGTCTCCAGAAACAACACTATGTTTAAGTGTAAAAAGCAACACTTAACAATTGTTTTTTCACATATTCCATCTTTCAAGACTTGGTGCTGTTGAGTGTCGGCATGTGTTGTCGTTAAGAGTCGTTATTAAGTCTTATTAAGTGTTATCAAGATAAAGCTTAGCCGTATACTTGGATTCATGCAAGTTTCTTAAGCATTACTAAGTGTTATTGAGTATTGAGTGGTTATATGCTAAGTTTCATTAAGTGTTAGGGATTTTGGATTTTTTTTTATATATTCCATCCTTCCATATATCCTAAGTGTTATTAAGTCTTCTCGAGAATTAAGTGGTTATATGGTAGGTTTTATTAAGTGTTAAGGACTTTGAAATTTTTGTCGTCCTGTTTTAAGTCTTGTCCTTAAGTGTAACCTTTAAGTGGTTTATTGAGCTTGTTTCTTAGATATGCCATTTTTAAGTTTTTTTTTCATTTTGACAGTAAAATTCCGACCGGTGGCGCCTGCGCTCAGGCAGAGGAGGAGATCCGACAGGTGTCGCCTGTGCCTAAGTGTTGACGTAAACAGCTAAGTGGTTATATTTTATAAACTAGGGTTATGTTTTTAAATTGAAAACAAATAAAGTCTGAAGTGTCGAGACGTGTTTAAACAATGAAGAAAAAATCAAGGAATTCAAATTTTTGGGGGGCTGACGCGTAAACCGAGTGATTCCCTGTAATAGGAGACGCAGAAGTTACCCTAACTTACCCTAGGGTTGCGGTTAGGGGCATTCACATGATTTTAATTGTTTAAAAGCTTTTAAAAAAACGAGGCAAATGATATTTTCAAACGTCCAAGGGTGGAAAACATTTGACACGGACCAGTTTGATCGAACCGTCACAAAACAAATCGTTGCGATGCGGGCGGCGAGCCAACAGGGCCAACAAAATATGTAGAAAATGCAAAAAAATGAAATATGCAAATTACTTTAATTTAAAATAATTTAAAACGAACACAAGCATACCAGGAACAGGGCAACCAGGTAGATGGACAACGTTACAGAAAAGAAATATACAAAAGAGCAGTTTTATGCAAAATACGAGATATTTGAATATGAAAATTTAAAAAATTAAACTTTTTAAATATTAAATTTTTTAAATTTAAATTCCTGTAAATGGGTTCAGAACGATTCACTTAGTGGACAGGTGAAAGAAAAAGTCCAAATATGGGCTTTTTTTGGGTATTTTAAGGCGATTTTAGAAATCCAGGTTGAGGGTTAAGTGGTAACAGCTCGCTTAAGTGTTAAGCAATTAAACTCAATTAAAATTAAAACTTTTCAAGTTAAAATTTTTTTCTCTTTTCTTAACATTCAATGTTAATGAGTTTCATCAATTTTCATTGGTTTGGATCTGAAAAGTGGAAAAATAAAGAAATTAGGAGAGCTTATTGAAAAAGCTAGGTATCAAGCCATTTGGTCAAACCCTGGCGGTCAAGGTGGGGTCAGCAGCGTCAGGCGGCACCCCGTCTTGACCAGAAATTCAGAAAAAAATTCCGCCCACTTTTAAACTATGCAGAGGAGTAGAAATTTTATTTTTTTCAATTTTAGGCATTATAACACTGATCTGACCAGTGGTCAGTTTGGGGCAGACCCTCTATTATTTCTTTATAAATAGTTACCTTTAAAAAAATGGCTCATCAAAATTGTCTGAATTTTGAAAAATAAAGAAGAAAAAAGACTGTTTCTGTCCTCAAAAGAAGGATAGG